>OX578282.1:27373656-27916156 GCA_951217055.1 Gerris lacustris
GATTTGATTGTATTGTTATTCATAAAATTTGATTTTTTATTCATGAGCTATTGCTCTTAAAATTATTTAAATTATTATGAAAAACGAGAAAAATATCAGACTAAGTAATGATTAATAAATTTAAGTTAAAATTTCTTAACTTTATTGGAGTGAGAGAACTATAATGTTTGTTTATTAAGGGCCATTTACTTGGTGGTTTTCTGAGCAAATTTTTTCAGATGCGTTTTTTTTTTTTTTACTTTTTTAGGCTTTTCCCCTAAATAAATTTTCTTTTTTTACATTGTATCAAGAAAATGTCTTCGCTGATGGTAGAATTGAACAATTAGTGATATTTTAAATAATTAAAATATAAAAAATGTAACTGTTGGTAAAATTTCAAGTCATAATCATTTTTATTAGAAGACAAATACATTAATTCTATACAATTAATTCTGCACTATTAAACTCACTATTTTTAGTTAAAATATATTTTTAAATCTTAAGTCTTCTATTTAAAACTAGGTTCTAGATTTAATTTTAATATATATTTTTTTTTACGTTTCTTCTTCCAGGTTCTTTCTTCAGGTCTTATTTTCATTCAGGTTCTTTCTTCAGGTCTTCTTTTTATTCACGTTCTTTCTTCCAGCTCTAAATTCCATTTAGATCTCACTTAGGTTTTCTAGTTTATAAAAACGACAGTTAAACAGAACTCCTTCTAAGAGAGAAGGAAATAAAATAAAGGTACAGAGGTTTAGTTATTCCACTAGATTGAGGAGTCCTACTTACTTATCCAGGTCCGGCTTTATGTAAATTTATTTTAAAGTTATAAATAAGATAATATAGAATTAATTATACGGTTCCGATTAAAAATGAGCTAGTTATTAAAGTTTCATATATTTTTTTCCTCAAAAATTAGGTGCCTATATAATATAAAGAAAACGAGGGGGGAAAATTGTATATAATAAAAAATAATTATTTTAACTAAAGATATGGTTTTAAATCCTTTTCCATTTAAATTGACTGTAAAGCTACATCATATGTTATTAGAAGATTAACTTGAAGTTTTTTAAAGTATTAACTTTAATACATTAAGTTGCTTTATGTCTTAGCAGAAGCGTCAATCAACTAAATCATTAAGTGTGATGAAGTTTTCCAGTTATTAAAATAAAAATATGTATAAGACGAAATTCCTCGGTTCTAGGGAAAATAATAACAAGTTCCGCAGTGCAGGCTGTTTCAACTTCTAAGAATCCTCTTTTTTAATAAGTTTTTTTTTTTCTTCCCTCCATTGCATCTAAACTGTCGAAAAAATATGCTAAACGTTTAATTAATATAATCCAGCGTAATAAATAAAAATAAAGAAGTATGTCGAAGCTTATAAATACAGGTTTTTTACTTTCTCAAGTACCTAGTATATATATGAAGAAAGTATTGTGATTTTTACTGAGATTTATTTTATAGTTTTTAAGTCCTCCGAGCCCAAAATAATGGTTTTTAATGATAGGTCTGTCTGTAGACTTTCTTTCAGTAGTCTTTGCAGACGGTTGAAGTCTAAGCAACTGGGCAGATTTCGATGAAATTGAACCTTGATGTTAAGAAAAATCATACCCCGAAGAAATAACTTGCAGTGAGTTCAGCTATTATTTTGGAAGCGCTACCCTCAAGAAATCCCGAAAAGCGGTTCCGACGATTTGGATTAAAATTTTGTAGTGCATTTAAATAACGAATTCGACCTGGGCATTGGTAAAATGAACATGTCTACCAAATTCCATCAAAATCGGTCTACTTTTTCTTGCAACTTATCGTCACACGTTTCAGACACACAAAAGGGTTCGCGGACACACAGACCGACACACAAACAGACAGACACGAGACCAAAAATGTTCCCTGATGTCTCAAACGGATTTCTGTCTTGGAATTTTTATAATCGGAGACATAAAATAGTTTTCGTCCTACTTCACAATGCTTCCGTTACCTTCGGTAAGCTCGGAAGAAAAGTTTATAAAATATATTGGTTTACAAAAATACCAAGATATCAAAAATGTTCCCTGATGTCTTGAAATGGAATTTGTCTTGGAATTTTTTAATTCGGAGAAAAAAAAATCGCTCCTACTACGAGCACAATGTTTACGTTACCTTGTCATCTACAATGATACGTAAGCTTGGAAGCAAAAGGGAGGAAATATCACATGAGTTGAAACATATGGATTGTATTACCTTTTTTTATTTTTATTTTTTTATTATAATTACTGTATTAAGGATAAAAAATCCCATTACAGGGAGGTTACAAAATAAGGCCATTATGCCAATAAATTTCAAATTACATAGTAAGTAGGTGAATAAAATAATAACATACTAAACATTAAATAAAAAATCAGTTATCTGAAAATGATTAAGAAGAAAAATCATAAGAGAATTGTTCTTACAAAACAAAAAGGGTGTTTAAATAAATTCAGCAATTCTTTGAATTATATGTTATCTAAAAATGATTAAGAAGAAAAATCATAAGAAAATTATTCTTGCAAAACAAAAAGGGTATTTAAATAAATTCAGCAATTCTTTGAATATGTTATCTGAACATGATTAAGAAGAAAAATCATAAGAGAATTACTCTTACAAAACAAAAAAGGTATTTAAATAAATTCAGCAATTCTTTGACAAATATGTTCCCCCTTTGTTTCTTAGCTATACTATTTAATCAATTCATTAAGCAACCTACAAATAATAACCGTTACATTGAATTATTCATTTCGTGTAAACGCTCTTAATTTTAGAGCTGAGCTCAAAAAATAAAACAAATCTTTTAATTTTGGTTTCCCATCAATTCTGAGCAACATTTCAAGGGAAGCATTGTCTGCTATATATTTGCCAAGAAACTGTGTTCTAGGATGATGATAGACTGGGCACTCCGTGAAGAAATGGAATAAACTTTCCTCGGTTTCCAATTCACAAACAGAGCAAATGTCCTCTGGGTCCCAAGAATACGAATCTCCCTTGATATAAAAATTAACTTTCTTTGACCAAGCCACTCTAGCCTGGCTGACAGCTCTTTGTGTAGTCAAATCGACTGCCCATGTTAAATATTGTTCTGTCCCCTCATCAACTTTAATGTATTTATACAGAGCATTGTATTTAGAATCATGTGCTCTTCTTATATCCTCCTGGTAGAGTTTCTCTTTGTAACATGAAATTATTTGTTTATTGTATTTAATAACTTGCTCAGCATTATTATGTTCCCATACTCTACTAAATCCTAGAGAGCACACAATCTCCTTGAGTTGGCTCACCCAGTTATATTTAATCTTATTTGACGGGGCTTGATCTAGAGTCAATAATTTATTATATATAAGCTTTGGCGTTCTATTTTCTTCCATTTGTAGTAAGGTTGTCCGACAATTCAATTGGGCTTTCAGTATTGACACAGCGATATGCTCCATTCCTGTTTCTAATCTAATTATATACCCTGGTGTAGACTTTGGCCAGTGATAAATAGACTTAATGAAGTAACACGAGACTTTTTCAAGCATTTCGATGTTGTTTAGTCCCCAAACTTCAGAACCATATAACAGAGTAGAAGCTATAATAGAGTTGAACAGTTTTTCTCTTGCTTCAAATAAATTTGCTTTAGTCTTACACATGATATTCCTGGCACTGTTAATTGCTGCGATGGCCTTTTTGATTTGGTCCTTAGTTGCTTGTATAAATAGTCCTGATGAAGAGAAGGTGATGCCTAGATAAGTAAAATTATTTACAGTTTCAATTACTTTGGTATTATAATAGAATTTTTCCGACTTTTTAAGTCTACCGCTTCTTTTTACAACCAAAACCTTTGATTTCTCAATATTAACTGTTAGACCATTCTCTTTGCTGTACTGAGCCAAACAGTTGAGCTGTCTGTTGAGGGTGTCTCTGCTAAAATGCCGTAATCATCACAGTAAGCAAGTGACATCAGTTCATTGGAGCCATCTATTGCTATACCTCTGCATCCTCTGTCTCTGAGAAATGATTCGATATCATTCAAAAATATGATGAACAAGATAGGACTAAGTGAATCTCCTTGCATTACCCCTGTCGTTAGATTGATCGGAGGAGTGGGTCCCTCGGGAGTTGTAACTACAATTTCTGCGACATCATATAAGGCTTTTAAAATGATATTAATTTTACGACTTACTCCATTCTCATAAAGCTTACGCCACAAAATACTGTGAGAAAGAGAGTCAAAAGCCCTTTTGAAATCAATAAAGGAGACATAGATTCTTTGTTTTTTCATTCTTAATTTGGTTCCAATAATTGCGGCCAAGGAGAAAATCCCTTCTCTACATCCTCTACCTTTCCTAAACCCATTCTGGTTTTCCATCAAAAGTTTATTTTCTTCGGCCCAGGTCATAATTCTATTGCTAAGGAGTTTTGTAAAAATCTTTGAAATAGTGTTAATGAGCGATATACCCCTATAATTTTCAGGATTTTTTGGGTTTCCTTTCTTAAAAATCAAAATCATATTTGCCCTACCCCAGTCGGGTGGTACTCTCTCCAAAGTCATAATTTTGTTAAATAAATTTAATATAAATTCTAAGGATGAATCATTAAGGTGTTTTAAATGTTCATTCAGAATATGATCTAATCCTGGACTTTTATTATTTTTGCATTGCCGGATGGCGGCTTTTAAATCTACCATATCAAAATGTTTGTCAAGGTAAGGATGTTGAACATCTGCATAGCTGCAGAGTTCCTTTGTTCGCAGAGGGTATGTTTTTGACATAAAGTCATAAACTGTTTTTACCGATAGTTCTGAGCCATAGTCAACAGCTCGCTTTTTGTATTTCGACACTATACTCCAAAAGGATGACGCATCTCTCACTTTACTTAGCGATTCACAAACCTTTCTATAAAACTCTTTTTTGACTGTCTTGATAGATTTTTTGTAAGCTCTTTTCTTTTCCAGGTACAGCTTTATTGTCCCCTCATCGCTTCTGCTATTTATCTTTCTAGCTATTATTTTTACTTCCCTCTTTGCTTCACAACACTCTATGTTAAACCATGGCTTGTTGTTTTCTCTAGGCTTCCTTCCTTTCAACTTTGTATCCACTAGTCCAAGTTTCATAAGAGTGCCTTCAATCTTTTCGACGAATGTTTTATACATATATTCAGGTGCCATACCCTGCTCAATTAGTGCTAATTCCTTTTCTGTCATGCATTGGTATTCATCCAACAAGTTCTGTTCCCATTTAAACCTTACAGTTGGGCATCCATTCTGCCTGTTTTTATTACACTCCTTATATAGGTCGTTCAGCCTCTCACTAGCAATTTCAAGGATGCAGGGAAAGTGATAAGAGTCAACAATATCCGTTTCAACTGTCATATCTATTATTTTAGGCAAACCTTCAAAATTAGCCCAAACAAGATCTATAGTGCTTTTTCCATTTGCATTTATGAATGTAAAAGAACCTTTACTGTCACTAACTGATCTACCATTAATTAAGAAAAGTCCGAGTTCATTCATGCACTCTTCCAGCTTGCTACCTCTAGAGGTCGACCAAGAAGTCATGAACACGGGAGAAACGGAAAGCTTAACTTCGTTTAAAATCGGAACTTCCGAGTAGTGCCGAAGTCAGTACAGTCGGGTGCTAAGACAATAACCATTCCTAGTTTGTATGACATGCCCATCCAGTTATGTCAAATCTCACGAATAACAACAGGAAGGTTTCCAATCTGTTAGGTTTCCTGGTTTGTTTGTTTTTATACAGCACGAACAGTCAGAACTGTTATAAATCCAAATCAAAATCAGAAATAAAGAGGAAGAAAAAAAAAATAGATTAAGGAAAAATATCGATTTAGATTTAAAGAATATCATTATGAATAATCAATAAATAATAATATAAAGATATTATCGTATATTATTAGTGATTTCTTATCAGGTACAGTGTTGCCTGTTGCAAAAAATATAGAAGTTATCAAAAATAAAATTATTAATAACAGTAGAACAGCACTGTGTTTTTTTTTACCGTGGTCTATTATATCAAAAACTGACTGTACATGGCGACACTAGCGCACTCCTCTCATTTCCATGACTTCTTGGTCGACCTCTAGTATTTTTTATACCATCCCTAGACTGTCTTCTTCCGTATAGCATTGTATTATCAAAAATTTCTTGGTATTGATTTTCGTTATTATTCCCAATCCGACAATTGAAATCACCTCCTACGTAAAGTTCCGTATCCGGGTTCATATCAATTAACTCTCTAACTGAGTCGTGAAAAAGCTCCAGTACAATGTCTATATTATGAGAGGGATGTAAGTAGACTGTCCCTATGATTACTTCTCTACGGTTGATCTTAACAAGTAAAAATATCCAATATGTATCAACAATTAAGGGTGTTACATTATACCCCTCTTTCACTAATGTTAATATTCCTCCGCTTGCCCTGCCCCTAGACTTATCTTTTGTTGCGTTGCTGTAGAATGGTTTAAACTTATTTAGAAAACCAGGTAACTTATACAAAGGTTTGTATTACCTAGCATCATTAAAGTACGCGATAGATTTATTTGCTACACTAATTAGCAGGCAATATGTTTTTTTATTATTATTTTAAATTAAGATATTTCTTTCTCTCTCAAACTATGTCTATATGTTTTACACATAATAAATAATATATTTTTTTAGAAAGTTCTTAAAAAAACCGTTTTAGATGAAAAGCTGTTTAAAAATTAATATCCGTATCTAGAGCCCAGTTCAAAAGTTTATAATTTATAATCATTTTCTCGATTAAATAACTATCATTTTTTTAATAGATACATTTTAATCTATAACCTTGGCGTAAGTTTCTTCCTTAGTATAAATATTCCGTGTCTAATTTTTAAATCCTTAGATACCTATAAATAAACTACACTTCTCTCTTCATCTCCTCTTTCTCGCTTATAATATATATATATATATATATATATATATATATATATATATATATATATATATATATATATATATATATGTATATATATATATGTATATATATATATGTATGTATGTATATATATTAGCAATATAGCTTTAACTATCTATAAACTATCACTATTTTTTAAAATATATGTTATTAATTTTCCTCGTAACATACATTCATATATTAACATATATAGATATATTAATTTTATTTTAAAAAAAGCTAATTCTCATGTACGTAGTTAGTTATTATTTTTCCCGCATCAAGAAAATATTGTGCCAAAATTAACATCTAAGAAGATACTTGGTTAGGGATAATAACCATTATTATACTTTAAAGTTGTCATTAAGGAAAAATTGTAAATTTATGCATGTTAATTACCTTAAGCTTGTCACAATTAGAGCTTGGGGCTATTTATTAACGTTCTCTTCTATCTTTTTTTTACAGCTTACAATTGAATTCTTTAAATTAAATTTTCATGTTTTGAATTTTTTTATTATGTTTCAGCAATTAGTCAGTACATTTTCGTTCCTAATAGTCAATGACTTAATTTTATTTTTATTTTTTTAAACAGAGAATTATTCTTGTTACTGCAAACAGGTATTATTTTATTTTATTAAAATATTTGTGTAATGGAGTCGTTTAGAGAGATTATAGGAGGATATTTAAAGAGGTCCCTTCTAGTTTGGTTTAAACCCAAGACCCAAATATATAATTGTAGTTAAAATCGGGGTAGAGTATAGGAAATTATGTATAGAATATATCGTATGCTTTAAATTATAATATGCATATAAATATAATATATTGTATGCTTTAAATTATAATATAACTTTTCCCAATCATTGTGACCATTCTAAAGAACGAATATTTTTATGTCTCCAAATTTCCTAGGTAGAAATTTGTTTTAGACATCAGGTAACATCTTGTATTTGTCCGTCGGATCGTTGGTCAATATTTTAGCGACCACTCTATCTACAAAACTATAGTTAACCGATTTTAATGAAATTTAAACTGTCCACGGGAGGTATTAGGTCTCATCATTTATACTTAATGCCCACATTGCTTCTTCTCTCGCATACTCACCACTTTTTTGCCTTATTAACGAACACCTATACTTTTAAAAGTCAACTGATTTTAATGAAATTTGGATTGTTTATCGAAAGTAGTTCACTGATGAACTCTTATTAATTTCAACCTGAGCCCTTGTAGCATTGAACAAAAACATACGTATTGGCGGACATTTGTTTATTTTACTTTTCCTTATTCTTAAGTGACTTTCATCTATATATTACTTTATCTATCCTTTTTCCATCCTTATGCATCAGTATCTTGATTTTTTCCCCCCGAGAGAGAGACTTACATTGGTTTTATTTGATCAAAATACACACATGTACAGTACATATACAATTTATTTAATCAAAATGGTCGGTACCTTTGATTTTTGTCGATTAAAATGTATTCTAAACGAAATTACATCTTTACTGAAACTAAATAGTCTGTTGACGTTGAGATTGTTTGATGATGTTGCTTTGTTTTTCAGTGCCTATTCTAGTGTGATTATACAATCCTTGTGTATTGCCATCGTCTTTAAAAAAAGCCTTTCTTTAACATCCTACTTTGAATTTAAACAAATTATAGAATTCAGATGTCTATGGTTTGCGGAACATTCGAATAATTGGTGAATCTGGAAAGAATTATTTAAGTATATTAATTTGATTAATTTTCAAATTTATTTAGAAATTATACAAACCTTAAATCAAGTGTTTCTAACTAGAAGAATGTTTCTTTTTAACCATGTGGCTCAGTGGATAGATTTCTTTTGTTTCTTAACGCCTTATTTATCTGAGAGATGAGAGACTATTGTGTAATTTGAACATCTTCAATCTCTCCTCTGATATCTTAATTTATTTTAACGCCTAGTATAGAAATGTACCTTTTTGTTTCTTTAGATAAAGTGATTGTGAAACACTTATTAACGCTTTCTATAAAAGGGCCTCGTCTTTTCTATTCCTTGTTCAAAAGCATCTGTTTCCATAGTACGTTTTTTTTTATCCTGTAAGCTTACAACTAACTCGAGGAATGCATTCTCCGATCCATTTGCATAGATAGATCAAAACAAAACTATTATAAAATCCTACATAGATGTTTCTTCAGCCTATGAATTCTCGACTCTACTTACATTGAAACCACCCTCTTGATAGTTAAGCAACTCGGCAAGTAGAAATTAAGTTATAATTTATTCCATAACTTCTAAAAGAAGCCCTAACTTAACGACGCTTAAGTCTTTACATCTTTAATCCCCTTTCTGAACAAGTTGGCATTATGTTACTCGGAATTCTCCCTTCCTCGTTGCTACTAACATTATAAATTATTTATTGCTAAACAAACTCGCGGAATACAAAGTTCAAAGTTCGTTTGACCTTATTATAAACAAGTAGCTGTATTTATAAGACGGATGTCCTTTTGCGTATTAATAAAAGTGTTTAAAGATTTTCTTTTAAATTATTTTTTTTTTCCTGCACTGCAATTTCTTTAAAGTTCATAAATTATAAAAGAAAAGGAATTCTTTCGACTTCTTATTTATTTTGAAATAATTTATCGATTGCAATAGTAAGAAATACGAGCATTCTTTAGGATTATTTATTATTTTTTCCGGAATGGTGTATCTATACATTCTATGTGTGACTGTGTTGAAGTGCTTTTTAATTAATTTTGTTGGTTTCGCTTTAACGGGAAATCGCTTTTTTTCTGGCGTCAATATATATTCGAACTTAATCACTTATGTTTATTATTATGTGTTTGTTTTTTAATTTAAACCTAATGAACTAAAACTTGCTTTAATCAAACCCTTGCGAATTTCATCGCGGTAGGAGTGTTATCCTTCCGCGTGAGTTTTTACAGTTTCTTTTCTTAATTACTGATTATATATTATGTGTTATTCCGGGTATGCAATATTAATTAATAGTGATGTATGTATTCTTATAAAACAGACGTGTATTTATTAATATAATTTGTTAAGTTATTTGCTTCAACTTTGCTTTTCGTTTTTGGTATCACTTGTTACTTTATAGAACTCCCACATTTTAAATTAATAATAGGAAATCAAGACTTTTGTTCTATAATCACAGAATAGCTTTAAAAATTAAATTACAATACGTATTTCGACCAACACTGTGGTCACCTGCAGGTAGGTACTTAAAAACACTATAACATACCGATAAAAACTAACATAATTTAAAACCCTACAGCAAAGCAAAACATAACAAATTGCACACAATTAAAAAAAATAAACTAAAATAACTAAAAACATTAATAAACAATTAACTTGTCAGACCAGAAAAGCAAAAACAAATAGAGGTAACTAGAATAACTTAGTCTAGTCGGTTTTTGTTTTTCTGTCCCCCATATTTAGTTTTTGACAGGTATTTTGTAACCTCAATTTGTTTTTCTAGTCTGACAAGTTATTTTTTTATCAATGTTTTTAGATATTTTAGTTTATCTTTGTTAATTGTGTGCAATTTGTTATGTTATGCTTTGTTGTAGGGTTATTAAATTATGTTAGTTTTTATCGGTATGTTATAGTGTTTTTAATAAGTAGCTGAAGATAACAACAGTGTTGGTCGAAATACGTATAGTAATTTATTTAATTTTTAAAGCTATTCTGTGATTAGAGAACTAAAGTCTTGATTTCCTATTATTCATTTAAAAGATATTTGCTCACAAATTGTTGATGCGTGCTCATGTTCCTATGTTAGCATGTCCTATGACATACGCTGTGTCCTAACTTCTTAAATTTAATTTACTTAAACGGACTTTAATGTAATTGTAAAATATTTAACCTTAATTTGATTTGATAAAGTAACACTGTTATCATATTAAGGCACGATTGAGATTATTTAAATAAATATTAGTTGGGAGACTTGTGTCAAATAAAGGTTTTTTCTCGCGCATGTCTTTTATGATTCACTGATACGAAACAATTAATAGAGTTAAATAATAAATATTTAATTATTGTAGTTTTTAGTTTTTTTTTTAAAAAAGACAATCTATTCCATAGATTAATAATATGAGTTACTTAAAAATATTTGGGGTTTCTCTGGGATAATAATAGTGTTGGAACCATGTGCCTAACTCTAAACATTTTTATACTGGTACATAATAATATAATGACAACAGCAATGTAATACCGTCTTTGCACACTGCAATTGGCTTCACAATTAATGAAATAATATAATGGTTCCCTCTCTTTTCCTGTCATTCGGGCGCATGACTGTAGGCTGTAGGTGCTCATTTTTAGACCATATTTTATGATCTTATTTTTGACTATAGTGCAATTCTTGGATTTTAGGGTATACTTACAGTTTAAATCTAATTGAATTTTGTCATTGTGAACCACATAAGAAAAATAAATGTTACATATTAGATGTTCTTTAATACAAATGACTGATAGATACTTTTTAATTTTGCTACTTTAATTTAAAGAATGAAAAATTCATCTTTTCAAGTTACTTAATGGATAAATATATACCACTTAGTATCAAGTCATTTGGCCTATTATCAGGCTTGTATACCTAAAACATTTTATTTTTTAAATACTTTATGTTCAAATATTTTAAATTTTAAACCAGTTTTTTTGACAATGTCACGTTAGGATTTTAGACAAAGTGTTCGTCCAAGTGTTGATGTAACAGATAATTGTAGTGGACACTAATTTTCATTCTTGAGTTGATTTGAATACATTAGAACAGATTAAGGTGGTTCCAGTGTCATGGGTGCGGGCACCACTTGCTCCAAGGTTGAATTCCCAACTACTTCTTACCTCAAATTATCTTTGAGGAAAAAATTCCTTAAAAAAATAATATTAAACATAGCGGTGTGTAATTTCAATCTTCGTGTTTTTAAAGTTTGACCTGATGGTTGACCTCTGTGGCTTTTATATACCCGCAGGAAATATTTGTTGTAAAAATACTATGATAACTTTAAAAACTTTATTATCATTAATTTTAATTTAAAAATAGGTAATTGCAGGTCTACTGAACAGTTATTTCTTAAAATACAGTATTTTTATTTAAATACAAGCAACTTAAGCTTTAGGTCTAAAAACGATCGCTAATTTATTTTACTTAGAACTAAATTTTGATATTTGCATATTGTTAGAGAATTAAAGAATGGGATTCATCTTGAATAGGGCAAAGTAAGTATGTATAAGTGTGCCTTAAATCAATTCTGTATGGATTTAACAGATAAATATAATTGACATAACACTGACTGTTATTAGTATTACCATCAGGAGCAGCAATTAGCTTGGCTAAAACCGACTCGTGTTAGATATCAATTGTTTTATTAAGTGTTACAAATAAAAATACTTCTTCAAGAAATTCTATTTCTATGTAGTTTAAGTTTAAATTTGTTTGATCTAGAATCTCATCTTTTATTTTCCTTTATCCTTTTAGCGTTTAGAAGTTCTAACGGGACAACTAAAGGAAGAAAATGTACTCTTTTAGTCACACTTCTTGTAGAAGTGCGTTTTCTCTGCTATTGGATCTATTTTCTTTTTATCTGTGACTTTCTAACAGTTCCGATCTTTTGCTCTGTACCGTTTTAGGAATTGGCTGTAGAAAAGAATCATGTTAGATATGCTTTCAATGGGTTGTATGGATCAGTGGTTTGAAGCGGTGTGAGGTACGGGCTCTGATCTGTTTTTGTTACCTGGATCAAATCGTTTTTCTTTTGCTTTACGGCTTTGAATAGGATGACCTTGCCTTAGTCAGCCGGCGCCTCCCATAACTAACTGTCCTGAGGATAATCCACGAATAGAATTCTCCTATATATTTAGATCAAACTTCCACGGTATGTGTGGATTAACTAACTGTCCTTCTCAGGATAACCCACAAATAGAATTCTCCTATATATTTAGATCGCGGTATATATGGTTTAACTTACTGTCCTGAGGATATTCCACGAGTAGAATACTATATATTTAGATCAAACTTCCACGGTATGTGTGGATTAACTAACTGTCCTTCTCAGGATAACCCACAAATAGAATTCTCCTATATATTTAGATCGTGGTATATATGGTTTAACTTATTGTCCTGAGGATATTCCACGAGTAGAATACTATATATTTAGATCAAACTTCCACGGTATGTGTGGATTAACTAACTGTCCATCTCAGGATAACCCACAAATAGAATACTCCTATATATTTAGATCGCGGTCGCGGTATATATGGTTTAACTTACTGTCCTGAGGATAATCCACGAATAGAATACTACTATATATTTAGATTAAACTTCCACAGTATGCATGGATTAACTAACTGCCCTTCTCAGGATAACCCACAAATAGAATACTCCTATATATTTGTAAATATATAAAAATTTATACTATAATGAACAGTAATAGAAATAATGCTATAAAATTCAGCGATACTATAAAATATTACTCTTGAAGATGGTGTTTTAAGCTTCATTTTCCTAGACGCGACTCCAGCGATAGTCGCTGGCACAAAATTATAAGAGATTAGCTGACCATACACGGACACTCTTTCATTCCGAAAATCGCGGCATGTACAAACGGCAGAGGAAAGGAGGAAAGGAAAGAACGGGAAAATGTGGAGTAAATTTAACCCGAAAGTTTTTCCCTTGGTAAATCGTGTCATGTGAAAACGGGAGAGGAAAGAGTGGCTCAGGAAAATCGGGTTGGTTTTTTCGACGAAGGGATTTCTCAAGTGATTGCGCGGCGCGTTATTATTTGAAAGGAAGAAACGTTGGTGTATGGGAGAAAACCTTTATTTATCGTGTCATTTGGCCTCGCGCGTGGTTTGCCCTCGTGGCATGGAGCGAATTCCTTTCCGTTCTCCTCTCGTGTGTTAACGCCCACTAACGCAAATGATACTCAGAAGGATATTTTTCGCGAATCTTTCGTCAAATCATTTCCCGTATTTTCATGGCGTGTGCTACAGTCCACTAACACACGAGCTTTTAGAAATGATTCGGAAAGACGCCGCGATTTTCGAAATGAAAGACCGTCCGTGTATGGCCAGCTATTGCATGTTATGAGTCGCTCAGCTAGGAAAACGGTAATATGCAAACTCAGAAGAGGAGTCCTCAGCGATAGTTGCTGGGCGACTATCGCTATTCAGGGCGATGCATAATTTTATGGCGTTCTTTTATTTTTGTAAATTCAATTCCTATTATAATTACGCACTCTTGATTCAATTTATTAATGAACTTAAGAAACCACTGAGCAATAATATTAATTACTTTTTTATTTTAACGATTTAATTCACAGGTCTAATTACTTTTATTATTATATTCTGGCGATTTTTACATAAGCTTAATTACTTTAACGTTTTATTTTATCGATTTACTAAAACGAACACTGTTCTCTTAATTATTTAATTTCGGTGCTTTGCAAAGCAAACCCTTTTTTTTTTTTTTTTTTTTTTTTTTTTTTTTTTTTTTTTTTTTTTTTTTTTTTTTTTTTTTACATCATTCAAATCAAATCAAATTACTTATATTTATAACAAAATTATAGTACATTTTCTCAATACATACGTATTTATCTCACAAAAAATTAATTCTATTTTTTTATATTTTTTTTTTTATTTTAAAACATTATTTATGTCTGTTTGGATCTTTACCATTTCCTCTTCTCTCTATAAATTTTATATTCTCCTTTTTTCCACTAGAAAAGGAGAAAAAAAGGTAATTTGGAGATTTCCAATTCAATCCTCTTATTCTAGAAGTAAGTTTAAGGAGCGATTTGAATCAAATCTCTTCTTGTATATATTTGGTTTGGGAGAGATCAATGGGCCAAGTTTTAATCACATTCTCCTCCCCAGGGCACTCAGTTGAGTTTTTATTCGCAATTGAACGTTTTTTTCCTCTATTTGAATTTTCTTTGAACTTATAATGATATTCTCAAGGAGTTTTGTCCGTCTCTCTAAGGACTTCCAAAGAGATTTTTTTCTTCTTCTCAAAACTATTCTTCTAAAACTTTATTTTTTTTATTAGGATTATTCTTTTTTCGTTTTCAATATATTAGTTCTATTTATTTTTTATGTTTAAGCTAAAAATCAACATTTTTTTCTTTGTTTATTATTGTCTGCTATCGACGTTTCCTTTTTGTAAATTTTATCCAATTTATTTATTCATTCACACCTGATTATTTCTCGTACCGAAATGATTATTTTTCGCTACCATAATTATCTTGTCTATTTAAGTTTCTAAAACAGAAATTTAATAACAGCCAAATCTCCAGCATATTTATTATACATTACCAAATCAATTACTTACTAAAGTAACAAATCACATGAATGGCTTTAATGTGATTTCATATTTCTCTTCGTGAAATGCATTAATAATAATTCAAGTAAAAAAGTAAAATTAAATTTATACATACAACATAACTTATATTTAATTTCTCCATTTATTTTATTGTTCTAAACTTTGTTTGTATGAAATCCGATCTATCTCTCTTTTTTTTGTTATTTTATTTTCTTTTCTGTTTTAAAAATAAATTGTTTTTTTTTTAACTTTTGTTTCGGGATTTTTTTAAATTTTTTACAATCCAATGTCATCCTAATTAAATATTGAATCAACTTCTTTTTTTTATCTGGTCCAATAGTACTTTGTTTGTTCGACCTTAACTTGTTTCGAAAACACGTGTAAATCTAAACAGCGTTTTTTTCTCTCTCTCTTTCATTGCTTAAACAGAATGAAATCCTGTGAAATTTGTTGAAAGGTAAATATTTATATTTGACTTTGTTTCTGTAATATCCTGTATTCTCCCTCCCATTCCGCCTTAAGCTTTAATATAAATGCTATATATTTAATTAAATCATCGGATTCTTTTATATTAAAATGTAATGTTATCTTTTTACTTGTATAATTTTTTATATATTATTATTATTAAAGCTCCATTTTTCTCTTGTTTTATTTGTTTATTTTATGTATAAATATTAGTATTCAACGTTTATTCATTATTATCCCTTGTATATTAAACTATATTTATATTAAACTATATATTTATATTAAACTGCATTGTATTTATATTAAACTATATATTTGTACTTCATATTATTGTGATACAATTTTACCGTTGCCTTGGAGGTTCTTATATCTAGGTGCTCGCTAGGAAATATTTTGACGATCCGCCATCTTCTAAGATGGCGTCTATTATTATGTGGAATTCAAGGATATTTCCAGAACCAATATGACTACCTTGAAATTTGTAAATTAGCTTTCTTTTATAATATAAACAACTTTTTAAAATGGATTTTCCAATCGTGGCCATTTATATGGAAAACTTTGTCAAAGCGATATCTCTGGAACCAGTATCACTAGAACATTAAATTTTTTAGGTAGGTTCTTATATTTTCTATGCTTTTATTAAACTTCTTTTTTTTCAATCCGTCATTTTCAATTTAAATGGCGCCTATTTTAAAGCAAATTCGGACATGACTATATCTCCGTAAACAGTCACACAAGAGTCTTGAACATTTTAAGTGTATATGACTTTTGTAAAAGGGTTTTCTAATTTGCCATTTTATATCAAGATGGTGGGCGTATACTGAAACTATGTATTCTCACTAAAATAATTCGCACCAATTCTTTAAAACGCTATTCTAAAGTCTATATAGTAAGATCCGTCTATATAGTCTATATACCTCTGCTATTCCGGGAAAATTCACATTTAAAAATGCCCCTCCTGTTGTCGGAATCAAATAGCGATTTTTGCTAATTGCAATTGTAATTGATTCATGTGTGAGGATATAGAAATTAGGGAAGAGGAGAACTCTGTTTCATCAAGAAGTTCTAAATATTCTTACTCAGTTAAATTATTGTAATGCTTCTCAACGGTAGTTTATAAACCTAAAAAAATAAAGAATACATTAAAAATACCATACTCAGAAGCGAAGCACGGGAATCCAGCTGGTTTAATATAACTTTTCTATACGTACCTTAACTTTGGAGGAAATAGATTTGTCGGTCATATCCAGTTCATTGCGACTTTACAGGGTGTCTTTGTATTTTTTTCCTATCTGCCACGTTAAACTGTTGTCTTGCCTTCTAGGGTTCGATTGATTGAAGGAATTGCAAAAAGCATTGTATGATTTTCGACTGATTGTAACCCCTTCCTAACTGTTGTTACCTTCTCTCTTGTTTTGTCCCGTTTCGGAATTTCTTATTGAAAAAAGATGCTTTCGGACATGTCTTGGAATTCGTCATTGAAAAAAATACATCAGAATCGAACTGTTATTCTAGTGAAATTTCTTTTTTCTGTCATCAAAAACAAAAATGAGATAATATAACTTTAGCAATTATTTGTTACGGCTTTCTATGAGTAGAGATTTTATGAATCGATGCGATGGTCTACAACTTCAATCACAGCGATCTTTATTTATACTCTCTTTTATAATAATTTAGTAAAGGTAGCCTTTATTAAACTATTTTTAATACGAAAAAGAATAAAGAAATAACCAAGATTAAACTCCATTTTAAAATATTAGAACTCATGCATTTTAAATACAAAATCACATTTTTTATTATCTTTTTTTTTTTCATCGTTAAAAAGTTATTTTACTACCTCTCTTTACAAAAGTAAAATTCTTCTTAAGATACTGCTATGCTACACAGAAGGGACCACCAGTAGAGTGAAGATAACTGTTTTGGAACGCGTATAAGTACAGTTAACTTCATAACAGACTTCAGTTTTAAATTACAATAAGGAAGTACAATAGTAGTGAACAGGAGCTATTGGGAATAAATAACTTCTATTTTGATTGTAATAACGTTTTTGAAGTCCAGATCTTTTAACAAAAATGTTAATTTCTTACAAAATTTTTTAGAAAGGAGGACCGTTATCATTTTTAATTAGTTGGACGCCCACTTCGTTAACTTGTGCCCATAGAATAAAAAATATAAGGTTATATAATATAAAATTTAATAGAAACAAAAAATTAAATGCTGATTATTATCTTTCGTGATGATGTCCTCCATTTATTTATTTTTTGTGCTCATTTTCAAATTATTTGCCCTTTAGAAATTATTGTTGTAAACTGCAGGTAGAAATCTTGCTTTATAACTGTCTTTTATTGTGTTTTATTAAGAAGAGTTTAAAAGACCTTGCTTTGAAAGATGTTATAAGAAGTTGATCTGCTTTATTTCTTTTAAATTATTTTTAAATCCGTTAAAAGTAGCCATATTGTTTTCTCAATAAGTGACAAGTATTGTTCTGCTAGACAAAGGTCGAGTAAGCTGAAGTTTAAATTAAATTTAGTTTTAATAGAGCAGCTTCTAGTTATTGGTTGACTGAACACTATAACAAAAGACAGGTATAGAATATAAATAAGCTTGGTCCAGGGATGATTCCTTGAGGTACTCCACTGCACTATGCTGTAAGAATAAGAAGCTAAGTTCATAAAATATGCCCTTCTTTTGGTTGGAAAGGTCCCTTTTTTTCTTGGGTTTTTTCTCAAGTCTATGATAGGGAAACATCTGTTGGACCTATACGTTTTCTAGATCTATTATATCAATAAGCCAAGAGTTCCTTTGGACCGTTTCAAAAGATCTTTTGGAAAAAGGTCGTATATATTTTTTTCTTACCCTTTTACCTTAACGCCTTTGAAGAAAAAAAGCCGAAGGAAAAACCGCGTCTCTTGAAGAAGAGCTTTTATTTTATTTATAACTTACCGAAAACTCAATAAAGACCTCTCTATTGTATTAAATCCTTTAAGGTTGTGAGTACTTCAGCTGAAGAAGTGGGGAAAAAACTATGAATAAAGGTTGACCCTCACAT
Organism: Gerris lacustris; assembly: GCA_951217055.1. Taxonomy (NCBI): domain Eukaryota; kingdom Metazoa; phylum Arthropoda; class Insecta; order Hemiptera; family Gerridae; genus Gerris; species Gerris lacustris. The sequence goes on from OX578282.1 coordinate 27,392,379, forward strand.
TCATCAAGAAAAGGAATGGATTTACACAAAGAAAAGCACTCGTATGAAGTGTGCACTACATATATGCACACGAATTGAAAAAAGAATAAGATTGTTCCTGAAAAAAATGTTTTATTCAAAACAATCCTACTGCAGAAAATAGGGTCCTGCAAATACATCATAGAGAAAATGTCAATGTTCACAAAACGGATAGACTTTTTCATAGACCTACTAGTAACCTTATAAATGTCCTGAAAGGTTTAACTTTCAAAATCAATGATGTGGAAACGGCAGGTACTTTACAAAAACCGAGTTCAGGTAGTAACTCTTTGTGTTAAGTTGTGAAGTGTGCAAAAAGTCAGTGATAATATACGTGGGAGATATCGTTAAGTCTTTTTGAGATATTTATGTCTGGATGAAGTGGCACAGACCTTTTTGAAAATGATAAAAGGAGGTACTGCTTGAAAAGATGCTTGAAAAAAATCGTCAAATGAACTATTATAACGTAATGATATTTTGAGTAGAAGTTGGTTTGCTGTCAATGGCTTTTGTCTCTCTAAGTACCTTTACTACTGATTTACTTGAAAATGATTGTAACTTGTAACCGAAATATAAAAACAAGTTAACATAGTTAGATTTAACTTATTGAAGGTGATTTTGGTAACTGGTGCTTTAGGTAAACTGCTTGACAAAAAGAAAATGTAGGATAGCAAATCGTTTTGATAATTTGAGTAGAAGGTGGTTTGCTGTCAATGACATTTGTACATTGGTGTAGTGTACAAATGTACTTACCGGCATTTGATCTCGTAACCGAATTGTATTATGAAGTTAACAATACTTCTACGGTCTTGTAAACACTTTTGAACAGCCTGTGGGTGGTCCTTCATGTATAGCTTTTGAGATTTTCTTATAAGAACAATGTAGTTCTTGTATGGTAGTTTTTGAGCAAAAATAGAGCCTATGAACTGAGTATTAGAACAAGCAACGAAAAGAGGTCTTAATTGCTTGGTAGGGTTGAATGAATGCAGGTTAGCACACAATTACATATTTTCAAACTTTTCCCATTGTAATTTTCAACCAGTTACTTATTTAACGCTAATGAGACTGTTACATTGTTCTTAAAAGTCAGCCATTTAATCATTTTTAAGGTTCAAAAGTACTCAACACAAAAATTTGAATCTTTGGAGTTATATTAGGTATATGTAATAAGTAATTACCCAAACTCAGGAAAATTATAGGGAAGCCCCTAAAGATCACCCATCAAAGGTGTTGGAAGTTTAAGGAGGTTGCATTTTTACATTGTCATATAAAAAGAAAGTATTGTAATGGCGCGAAAATTCGATTTTAAGATTTTGATGGCTTTCCACGTTTTGAGGTCCCCTGAGTCCAAAAAAATGGACGTCCACACTAAAGGCCCCTTTACTCACGATCTGACCTAGTCGGGCGGTTGGGCCAATTTGGTCAGGTTGACCGAGAAATCGAGTGGTGTGTAGTCGAGGCACTAGCCCGACTTGGTCGGTGCACTATGTCGGCTGCCGGGTGGACTGCCACCCGACCACCCTAGGACGGGCAACCACCAGACAAGATCGGGTCGTGTGTAGCGCTGTCGTCGGACAAGTTGATAATAATCAGCTAGTTTTGACAGTTCTAGCCTATCATTATTTACGATTTGGTTTGTTCTAACACGACGAAGGAACGGTGGCAACTGACAAAGTCGGAAACGTGTGTAGCCGAGTCTACGACCGACCAGATCGGAACCCGACTTGGTCGGGCCGACACGGTCAGATCGTGTGCAGGGCCCTTAATTCGGCTGTGCCGATCGGCATAGTGTGGACGCGCCTTAACATTTCATCAAGATGTCTATTTATCGTCAATTACGTATGTATTTTTTCTTGAGGATACACATACAAATACATTATTTCCAAATTTGCTACAGTTGTTATTTTTTCAATATTAAAGTGGCTAATCCTCGATCACTATATATTTTTGACATTTGCTTATTTGTTGGCTGAAATTTGGTTAAAATCTTTTTGTTTATCAATACTTAATATAGGTTCGTTGGACATTATTTATTATCCATTCTCTGATTTGCCGAGCTCATGTTTTTGTAATTTAAAGATTTATAATTCTTTAACCTAAATGACAACTTTAAAACGTGAAATAACAATTAGTTCAAACCCTAAATAAAAAAAAAATCGAATCATATAGCTTAATCATTGACTCCTTATAGGAATTTCACTTTTTTTTAAAAACTCAATTTTCTGAAGCCTTAAATAAAATAATTCATTGTTTAAATCTGCTTATCTTATATCGTAATAAGTATATGTGCTGTCACTGAGTTATTTATGTTTTTCATTGGCTTTTTTTAACCCTTTTTTTAAAAACTGTAAATGTCCTTTCAATCGATAAGAACAAATTACTTTGTTAAATCCAGAACTATTTTAAAACGTTAGTCACCAGTAGTTATTGCGTTAACATTAACTCAGTTAATAATGATAAGATTTGACAAATCGAGCATTTCTACTCTTAAAAAAATATATGCATTTAAGTGATTCAAAAATAGCATCGTTAATAAATATCTGCTGTAAAAAAGGAATAATCAAGATAAATATTAAAATCGTAAATTAACATTAAAACTTTAATTTAGTTCAATCCGCAAGACACACACATATACACACCCACATATATATATATATATATATATATATATATATATATATATATATATATATATATATATATATATATATATATATATGTATGTATACACGTATTTATGTATAAATTATTGAAACTTCATCCCTAAACATACTAAAAAAAACCAGTAATTATTAGACAAGATAATTTAATGAAAGTACATAAAAGGACGAAAACATTTCAGGTTTTTTTAAAGTTCAAGATTAATGGAATAAAATAAGAAGTAAATTAAAATACTTTGATAATTACTGTTTTATTTTTAAGCGTGGGAATGAAATTCTGGAATTTAAGCTTTTAAGTAGATAAGCTATATCAGAATTTCAAATACACGCCCACAGATATATATATATATATATATATATATATATATATATATATATATATATATATATATATATATATATATATATAATATATATATATATATATATAATATATATTATTATATATATATTATATATATATAATATATATATTATTATTATATATATATATATATATATATATATATATATATATATATATATATATATATATATATATAAAGGCTTTCTGAATACTTAGCTTTGACAACATATTTTAATTTATATATTAGTTATATGTACGTATAAACTTGCGTTAGTAGTACGTTAAAATGTGGGACTGAAGAAAGACAAAATTCGTCCATCAATGTAGCTTAGTTTATGACTTCGTTATGGTATTGGTAGTAAATATTTAATGTGTCCCGAACATTTTAGGTGGTTTATCAATGTTTTTTAATTTTTTTTGGGGGGGGGGAATAAATGAAATTATATAAGTTAGGTGTTATTTTTTTGTGGTACTGAATAGAATTAGATAGCGATTTTATCGATTTAATAATTCCTTATCGAGATATAGTGGTAACATTTCCGTGATTTTCCAATATTTTAGTCTCGATTGGATCGACCTGAACATTGTCTTATTCGACGCAGCTCGATAAAACACGTATAAACCGACATCTCAGTTGAATTATCTCATTTAATATTATCCCGCATAAAAATGTTGTTCTACACCTGAACATTCACCCCTAAAACGAAGTCACCAAAGATTCATAAATGGACGATTTTGATCGTGTTCGATCAACGTTATTGGATTATTTTACCTGTACTAGAAAGCAAACTAATGTCAACAACCCTGTTACCTTATACATTTTACTTTCTTCTTTACCTATACATCTTTTAAAGTATATTTTTTTATTTATTTTAATAACGAGCTCATTATTTAATAATAAAAGAGATGTTCGTGATAATATTGACACATGAAATCACATTAAAGATTTATTGCAGCCAAAGCTACGAAAAAACAACATGCAAATTAAGAAAAAATTAACAAATATCCACAATCTTACGTGTATAAAAATAAGATGAGGAATGTGTGGGTGAAATGCCTGAATTATTACTTGGAATTTAAGAGCTAACTGTATATTTTACTCTTTCACATTAAGATTGATTATATTCCTTATTAACTTAAGAGATGTGAAACCGTTTGAAGACAACGGGAATTTAGGTGTTAATCCACACATGATATATCTTCTACGATTGTACATCAATCATTTTATGTATTAAAAAAAAAAAATTATAATTTTATAATTTGACATTAATGAGGTGCTTTCATATGATATTCAGTTATAATTTTAAAATAATAACTAAATGTTTTATTTATTGGTGTAGGAATAATAAAATTAATTTGGGCGCTGTTCATTGTCTTGATTGTTTACTAATTAGGTTTCGGAAGTAGATATTTCTCAATTATCCAGTTAGTTGAACCACCTTTTTCTGTTACTTTATTAACTCTGGTTCTATTTTGCTCATAATAATCTTTAAACTAATAATGAGGCATTGTTTTATTTATAATTCTTACCCATTAAGTTATTAAGTGTGTATCCTTAATTTATGTTCTCCCTGGATTAAGACAAAAAGTACCCTCTTCGAAACCTCCTTTCTCTATATTGAATATTAGATTTTATTATTTATATTCAATGCTCAAAACAATCAGCGCATACCTTTCTCAAACTAAAAATTGTTTAATATTTATTAAATGTTCCCGTTATTATGTTAATTTATTTTGATTAAAAAAAAAAATTAAAAATTATTTACAAAAATTAAAATTGATTTATAAATGCTGTGAGTAAAAATGATTTCAGTCATAATATCAGCTTAACATATTTATTCCAATTATATTTATAAACTCGCAGGTCTGTTTTATTAATTTGAAACCAAATATATTTATTATTTTGAATAGGGTATATGCGCTAATTGTGTTGGGCAGTGTGTATAAAATCCAGTGAGTGACTGGACTCATCCAGGTCCTATAGGTTTCGACTAATAGGTTCCACTTATATAGCCCCCACGTGCTGACAAAGCTTTTTTTACGATTCGCCATCTTGATTTAAGATGGCGGCCATCTTATAAGCAAAATTTGTCGATTCGTCCGTATCCAATCGTACTCGAATCTTTCAATTGGAAATTAAGCTTCCTTCATTAACATAATCAACTTTGGTAAATATGGGTTTTCCAATCGGCCATTTTCATTAACTAAGGCGTCAATCGAATGTATAGTTATGCATTTGAAGCCAAGTTCACTTACTAACTTAATTATTACTAATTCTTTGAAACGTAAGAATAAATTGATGTCTACCTGGCATAGTAAAAATGTTGGGGAAATGAGCCCAAACTTCTTTTTAGGTTGTAAGTTCCTATTAATAAACTATATTTTGAATTTTGACCCAGGGATGTGATGACTTGATGACACACATGGGGGGGGGGGGGTTATGCAGAAGGAAAATAGCCTCTGCTTTACACGCAAAGTTAACATTTAAAATGTCCCAGTACTAATCCAGGGGGAGGAGGGAGATTTGAATGTTCCTTGAGGGTTCCTTAAAACATTCTCCGTAGCGAAGCACAGGAATCCAGTTTGTGATACATAATAGTTATAAATAATAATATAAAGTTTAAATATAAATATGTCATTACTATTAAAGAGCGAGGGATAAGAGCCGGATAATTTCACAATGACATTTAATTAAAAATACTTAAACTTATAAATAAAAAAATTCTAAAACTGTGAGGAAAATGAAATAATATGTATTCTAAAATGGAAGAAAAAAGTTTTTGAAAATAACGCGAAGATAAGAAAATTAAAAAAAAAAAACAACAAATAAATGAAAACTCTTCGGGGACTTAATATAGAATAAAAAATGATAGTAATAAGACTACCGACGCAGTTAAAGAAAAAAAAAACGTAAATTAAAAAAAGGGAGGGAGGGTAAGCTTGCATAAAAATATATATGAAAAATAAGTCTGAAAGAAATGCAAGTGGAGAAGAAGACAAATTAAAATGCAACACTTTTATGAAGAATAAATTCCAAGAGACTTCATCTCCCCTAAGGCTTAAAAATGCAATTCCGTGGGGATTCTTCTCTAGAGGAAAAATTGAAGTTTCTGCCTCCAGACCTTTTTCTTTTATTATGCGAGGGATTCTAAGAATACATAAATAATATATATATATATATATATATATATATATATATATATATATATATATATATATATATATATGTTGTTGTTCGCATATTTATAAATTGATAAAGAGTATAATCCTTATCAGTTTTCTTTATTCTTCTGTATATTGGCGATAAAATTCCATGTCTGAACTTCCTTAATTACGTCTGAATTGTCAGAACCAAAATTTCAGTGGTGGACAAAATTGTTGAGAAGAAATATATGTTTTTGGGAAATTAAAAATAGTTGCTCAAACTGAACTTGGTTCCTAATTGTCATTTTCTCACTATAAGCATTTCTTTTTCTTATTTTTATCTTGGTAGTTAATTTAGGTCTAGAAGACGTTTCAGTCTTCTGAATATCTGAGAACTTTTAAAGTATTTACATCTAAAATATATTAACTCATTACTTAGTACATTTAGTTTTTATTTTAGTACATTATTTTGCTCTTCTCTTAAGCCTTTGAGTAAGGGTAAATTTAAAATACTGATTTACTTAATGTATAGTTTATAATACCCTGTTCATATAAATTAGTTTATATTATATTGGTTTTTATTTACCATCCAAATAAATAACCTTTAATTGTTAATTGTTATTTTTAATATTACATTATTTCCATCTGCTTTCCCGAGTAATGAAAAATATTTATAGTTAATTTTTAAATTATAATTTAATATAATATTACTAAGTATATTAATAACTATGAAGTTATATGTATAATAATTATTGGAAATTAATCCATTTCCTAAATTCATTTGTTAGTTCCTCCAATATTATTTTCCGCATTTCAGAGTAATCTTAAATAACTCATTTTAATCTGGTATAATTTGGTCTAGCTGTTGTTTCAATTATTTCCAGTTTAATGACTTAAAGAGATAAATAAATGCCAGGATTTTCATTTTTTTTATGATAAGTCTATTAAAGAGTTGAGCTTTAATAATATAAATCACTTGCAATTATATTCCCACTGGTTCGATTATATTTAAAGTTATAAATAAAATCACCTGTTCTGATTTATAGTTGTATTCTTTGGTTATTACGAGTATATCCGTTTAACCCGTTATTTCATTTCACTCATTTTAATAACAGTAAATAGGTAGTTAAAGAAAATTGTATTATTGTTTTTTATTGCTATTCTTGCAATTTGCTACATTCTGTTGACGTTTATGATTAGAAATATAATGACATCTTCCTTTTTCTTTCTTATATATGTATTACATACATATAAAGAGAAAGTATTTTGATAGCGTGAAATTTTATTTTGATATTTTTATGGATTATTTACACGTCGTTCTGATGTCCCCTGATTCCAAAAAATGTCCGCCTGCTGTCTGTGCAGACGCTAGGAGCCTAAACTAGTGAACCGATTTCGATGAAATTTGGCATACATATCGATATATTTGGCATATATATCGAGAAAAATGAAAATCGGAAAATGAATATGAGCTATAAATTTGGGACCGCTACCCCTCAAAAATTCTGAATAAATGTAAAAACAAATCTCGGAAAAAAAAACCGGTTCCAACGATTTTGATAATAAAAATATATTTTTTATGTAATTATAAATTCAACCATATAAACGACCATATAAAAACTGTTCTGAAGATTATTGAACTGAGCGAAGCGAACCTCTTATACTAAACTTTGCATTTTGTTTGACATATACTCCTCCTGAACGGCTGAACCGATCCTCACAAAATTCGGCATGGTCATAGTGACCAACCACAGAAAGGTATAAATCTGAAATGGTCCAAATTGGTACACAGGGGTACGGGGTACAAAAGTTAAAATAGTATATGCTCTACATGCATGCCGTTGAAAAGCTCTTTAAGAGTACAGTTATTGTTGTTATGTTCGTTTTTGTCATATTTTCATTTAAGAGGAGGGGGGGGGGGATAGAAAAACAGGAAATAATACTTTTTAATTAAAAATTAGAAATATGGTGTGCAATGCAGACAACTGCAATCATACGAGACATTGATGAAAATTTATCTGATTTTAATGAAAATCTAAAAGAAAAATGAAAGGAAAAGTAAATAGGAAATCTATCTCTTAAAGTGTAAAAACTTCACCTGATTAAACTCTTTAAAAATATGTTTAAAAATTAATTGATTAAATTAGATATTATTGGATTTAAATTCAACTTTACGATGAAATATGAAAAGATTTTTATGTCGGTACAGAAAGTTCCCTTCTTTCGCCTTCGTGTCTTTTTTAAGTTTTATATGGGAAATTTTGTTTAAGAAATATTTATAAATCCTAAATTGTGATTATGAATCCTCAAGTTGGTTTATTTGATTCGTTTTCTCTTCCATTCTAAGATAATGCAGTAAAAGTGATATAAGCCAATATCCTGGCTTCTATTGGCTTCATTCGATTAAATATCTTCCCCACTAAAGTCCGCCGGCATATTCTGCATAAATCTAAAACTAATAATAGCACTCTTAAAATTGCATTTATAGTCTCTTACGTTTCTAGACATGAGTTTTATCTAAGTAAGTTAATTGTCAGTCTGTCCGTTTGATTAGATCTAATAAGACAAATTTCTACGCTAGATTGAACTGAAGGAATCCTGACAGAAGGAAGGAGTGAATTGAAATCAATTCGATAGGAATGTAGAATGCAGCTCTATTAGGCACTGAATCGATAGACCAGTGGGAATTCCTTCTCTTAAAATATAATCGTAAAGGATTCCACGCTTGGAATCATTAACTCTTATTTGGAAACGATATGTTATTCTACACAATTAGTAAGGACAGCTAGTTAATTAACTCTACTTGAATGAACGAAATTTAAAGTCTTAATGTTTATTTTATTAATGTTTTATATTAATAAGTTTTAGTATAAATCAATGTACACAAATTCATTAGTACTAAAATTATTGATACAATGATTATTATATGTCAATAAGTAACTTGAAATTAAAAGCCTGCCCGAGGTAACCAGAGAAACTATTTCATATACATAGTTAGTCGAATAATAATCCATAAAAATATCAAAATAAAATTTCGAGCTATCATAGTAATTATGTTAGTCTGTATTTTTGGATCTCTGAAACTATATTGTTTCCGAGAAATCAACTCTTACTTATTTATTTATTTATTTATTGTTTCCGAGCATACCGAATGTAACGAAAGCTATGTGATCCTTCTGAAGAACGAAATCATTTTATATCTCCGATTTCAAAAATTCCAAGACAGAACTCCGTTTCAGGGAGCATTTTGGCCCCCGTGTCTGTCTATCGGTCTGTCGATCAATTTTTGCAAACCAACGAATCTTAAAAACTAATTTGTGTGGTAGGTCATGAGTATAGCCCATTGTTGGTCCCATATAAGTTTCACCCTTCTGCGCTCATTTGTTTCTCTTCCACATGCGCACAAACATACGTTAATTTGCACCTATAGCTTCAAAAGTACTTATCTGATTTGTATGAAACTTATATTATAGTTTATCGAAAGTAGTCCGCAGATAGCCCCAGATTACTTTGAACCGTCTGCGCTCTTTAACTTTTTCTTAATTGATACTTTAATTTATGTAAAAAATCAAAAACATTTTGACAGATTAAAAAAACGGGGGAAACAATTAAACAAATTAGACAATAATAGATTGTAAAAGCATAAAATTAATAAAGTACGTGATAGGATGGGAGGAAGCTATGAGCCACACCAATTTGCAGTCTATTTTCTTTAATTTTACTTATTCTTTTTTTATTAATCAAAATGTTAAACGCTATTTTTGAGAAACAAAAAAAATTGTTCATGCCCTCAAATTTAGAGATTAAAATTACGACCCTAATAAATAAAAATGCATCCAAACCCTACCGAAGCTTGCTGCTTCTGCTCACAATAGGGGGCCGTAAAATGTGTAAATCAATTGCTTTCACTATACTTCCTTCTTCTATTTATTTCGAATATGACAAAGTGAAAGAGGTTTTAGTTAGTAAAAAAAAAAAAAAAAAAAAAATACGTGTGGTGACGCGGTAGGAATGAAGTTCCTTACATTTTTCATTAAATATAAATTTTAAAATCACACTGCTAAGTACGTTTACATTGGTAACTACTTATACATGGCGGAGTTAGAAAAGAGACAAAATTATAAGTAACCAACTGTTTGTACCTGGCAGAGTTAAGGCAAAATTAAAAGAAAATCATTATTTGTATAATTAAAGCAAGCGTCTTACTATAAATATATATTAAATATAAGAAAAAAGTTGATCATGATGAGTTTATAGTGAAAGAGTATGTTTGTTAAAGGAGTTTGGATTGAAATAGGACTGTTTTCTACCTACCCGGCCAATTAATTTAAAATAATATAAAATATATCTCTTCCCTACTCTACAGCTTCTTCTTGTATCAGGGTGAAATTTTACATGATTATATTTTATTTATTTACAAAACAAAGTGACATTTTTGACATATTATTACAAAAATAATCAAAACAAGTCAAGTAACAGGCTTCCTTAATAACACTTTTTCCCGTCTTTTAAAGCTTACGTTTACGCGAGCGTTGCGCGTGAACGCTTGGGCGGATAAAGTTTTCCGACGAACTCAGCCTGGGCATTGGTAAAACGAACATGTGTACCAAATTTCATCTAACTCGGTGAGCTTTTACTCAAGTTATCGTCATCTGTAGATTTCGTGACGGATTTTGCGTGACGGTGATTTTGGTCGTTTTTTTTGGATTCACTCCCGGGCTCCAGAACGTGCCATAAGGAACTTCGTCCCAAAAACATTAACTCTTGAGGGAGAATTTACTTCGCAAATAGAAGTAATGTAATAAACAAATTATTTTAAGGCACCGCAATGTCCATAACCCTTTTTCTAGGTCCCTTATTTCAGGATCAAGTTACGAATAACAACATAGATATGTATTGTATAATAGCGTTATCTAATATGACATCAGTATTTTTTTCTAGCTCTTAATTTTATTTTATTATATTGGATTGTTATTATACTGTATTTAAATTGAAATTATATGCTGTTACTAGTTTCTAATTTTGTATTTATTTTTTTGTTTCAGGTTGGTACTGAATCATTTATACTTCAAACTGATTTCTCAGACTGTAAGTTTTTCATTAAACGTATTTGTAATTAGACTAACGTTTATTAGAGTTAACAAGATTTCCTGATCGTTAAAATCATCTGAGTAATAAATGGTATTGCACTAACTTATGTACCTAACGATAAATCCAATCGGACTCTAGAGCATTACTTCTACATAGTATAGTAAAAAAGGAAGATCTGGTACAGAAAAAAATATATTCTAGAAACGTCATGTAATATTATAGCTGTTGTCAACTTTTAGATATTTTAGTTTTGTTACTTTGATATCACATCTATTTTACTTTCATTACTGCTTGTACTTATCATTAATACTTACTTATTGTTGTTGGTACATTCTTTAGTTATGACTATGTTTACCTCTCTAGGAATCAAACAAAATTGTAGTTATAATTTAAACTTTGCTATAATTATAGTTGAATTCAAACACAAGTCTTTCTATAACACAACTTTTAAAGTTAGTAATATGTAGTATGATAAACGTGTAATATAATATAAGTTTAAAATCAAGGTATGACTATGTTTCGCTTATTCAGTATGTGCTGTGCATACTAGATTCTAGTTTGCGATAACCTAGATTGATAACTAACCTAATAAATCATTTTAATTTGAACAAGGTCTAAATATAATCTTGAATTATAATCTAACATCCTATAGTGCAGAGTAAGTTTTGATTACGTATATCTTGTTAGTTGACGTAAGTAGAAAGCTGATTTTAGCTTTTTTAAGATTCAAGAATCATTGAAGTCAAGGAGAATAAATAATTTGTATGATCCACAAAAATTACTTTAATTTTAAAAACTTTTTTTATATGAAAAACTATAAGTTTGTATGCATACGGTGTATGCCGTACTTTTGAAGTTCTAAACAAACAAAACAAATTTTGTCCAAACAAACAAACAAAAACATCTCGCTAACATACCCTCATTCAAAGAAAGTACAAGTTTAATTTAAAATTATTGTATCTTAAGAAATAAACTACACAGTTTAAAGTGTAATGTGTTTAAGCAATTACAGAATTTTTAATTTCTAATAGTAGGTACATTACGCGTCGAGTGCGGAAAGTAGCATTTTGCATGCGAGTGTGGAGTTTGCACCCAAGCGACAGCGAGGGTAGGAAAACCATACGAGCAATGCAAAATGTTGTTTTCGCACGAGTTGCGTACCGTACTTTATCTACGATTGTTAGATTTAAATAATAAATACAGAAAAAATTAAACTTGCTGTATGTAAGTTCATATCTCTCTCTCTTGATAAAGATGGCATTCATTCTTGAATTGTATTTTTTGCCGAATTACTTCTGGAGGAGTATTATTATTCTCCACATTTTCGTCAAAGTCACTTGATTCACTCATTGTTTTTCACTAAAAACTCGATATAAACAGTTACTTTAATAAAAGAACAGCAAATTAGTTTTGTTAAATGTAAACAAACTCGCTAAACGTGCGTAAAGCTGAAGAACCCTCTTCTTTACCGCCCTAGGAATTCTTCAGAACTATGAGACGCGCATGCGCAATGAATAAAAGGACGTAAATAATCACTTTCTACGCATCTAAACAGAGATACAATGTTTATATTTCGTATCAATCGTAGATAAAATATATTATTCTTAAGTACTATTTGAAACCAATATATTAAGAGCTTTTCCCAAAAATGAATTATTTTTTAAAAGATTTATTCTATTAAAAATAATTACTATTTATATACAATAACTAGCTGGATATCCGTGCTTCGCTATGGAGTGTTATTTTAATTTGATAAGTTTATATAAACTACCATCAAGAAAAATTTAAATTATTTTACTATGCGAGAATATCTAGATTCTACCCCTCCCACTTATTTTTATACCCCTCCTCTTTGATTAGATAATTTGCAGATATCCCAAATATACCCCCCTTCTAAATGTAAATATGACAAAACTGTACATAACAATAATTACTGTGCTCTTAGAGCTTTTCAACGATATGCATCATGAAGGGTATTCATTACTTTGATCCCGTATTTATTAATCCCGTACCCCTTTGCAACAAAATTTAAATTTCGAAAATTTATATAGACAGTGATTTTCCCCTCTCTTTGAAGGTCAAGTGTGCAAATTTTCATAGAGATCGGACTAAAACTGTGGATTTGTATAAAGAACATACACACATACGTTGATTTTTATATAATATGGCCGTCATCTTGAATCAAAATGCCCGATTGGTAAACCATTGATCAAAAGTTACTAATTTCATTAAAGGAAGCTAACTTCTAAATTTCAAGGTTCTAGTGCAATTGGTTCCGGAGATATCGTCTTGTCGAATTTTGTATATAAATTCTATTTTGCTTTTCACCAAAATGGATAATTTAAAAATTTACTTGAGCTAATATTATACTGAATCAAGTTAGTAGAATAACTTTTTTTTATTATTATGCTCAGTTAATGTCCTGATTGAAAAGTGTTGCACGAATAAAGTGTTACTAGAAATAATAGATGAATTCAATTTAAATGCAACATGAAATGTGTAGGCGGAGCTGATGACATTTGTCGTTTATTATGCAGTATATATACGAGTAGGAATGTAATATTGTTGTGTTACGTTAATGACGCAGTATTGTTGATCTTACTTTGCTTTAATGTCCATTAATGGATTTATTGTCTTGGAAGTATGAATGAAGGGTAGTGGAGTTGTTGGTTACGAAGTTGTTTTGCCAGTTATCAATGGAAAGTATGCTAAGGTTGGAGTGAGAAGGTGAAGTCTGTTGCTATATAGCCCTGTCTGTCTAAGTCCTTGAAGTCTAAAAGCACCTGTTGCACTGGCTCGCCCTTGGACCAGCCCTTAAAATATTCCTCTCTCTTAAACTGCTAACTTTACACCTGCCTTTAAAACTTTATATACTTTTAGCTTTACGCTTTATAATCAAGAGGACAACATTTATTCTCTCATTGCTTGTAGATATAACTATGTGCAAACGGTTTTAAATATTAAATTTATCACTTTGTTAATGATATCATTATGAAATAACTAAACATCGAGGATAAAATATAAAATAAAAAAGACTTTTTAATCTTATTTTTCTTTTATTTACTATTTTAATAATTTCTTAACTATATATATTTAATGTTATATACATAATTATAATATTTAATTATACATTTATAATTATAATATTTAATTATGTATAATTATAATATTTAATTATATATAATTATATTATTGCATTGTATATAATTATATTATTGAATTATAATATTTAATTATATAAAATTATATTATTGAATTATAATATTTAATTATATATAATTATATTATTGAATTATGTATTTTACTAGCTAGTATATTCTAAAGTGCTTTACCGGAGATATAAATTGAATTTTGCATTATAAATAAACAATAATTATTATTATATGCTTTAAAATATTCATAACTTCCCTTCTAAAACTCCGATTAACTTAAAAACTTCACCAAAAACTCTAGTAATTCTTTGTGACACATTTCACCGAAACATCACTTATAAATACCATTTTTTACACCACTTTTGAAATAAAAAGATAATAAGGAGCTTAATATGACTCGTTTAATAAATCTAAATATTTTTTGACAGGGACTGAAATTTTCACAAAACATAAAATATTTTCTGTAGCTTGTTCTGCAACTTTGGTTAAATACATTTTTTATATAGGAATTCAATTAGAATTTTTAAATCTATTTAGAAGCTCCGTTCTCCGCCCCATATTAAGCTACCAAGAAGTTGTATAGCCTATATTACCAAACAAAATCTGTTCAGCCGTTTGGACGTGATTGACGCACAGAAAAAGAGACATGAAATTTTCTAAACTTAAATTCGTTATCAGGAATCAGGACTACTCATATAGTGGAAATACAACATTTGAGCCCAATCGGATAAATGTACAATGTACAGGCACCGCTCCAATCTTATATATATTTAATATTAAGATAACGTATATTTTTCATATTTATAAAAAAAAGGTTATTTTATATTTTGGAATAAATAAATTATATTTTCGACACCTTTCCGAATTAATGGCGTGCATTACAAAACAGATGGTAGCTTGAATCAGGACTATAGGAATCAGGACTATATATTTCTTATTGTTTTATCTAGTTAAAAATGAAATACTTACGGACCGTTAAGTAATTCTGGTATAAAAAACTGAGACTTGAAAGAAGATACCTTGTAACGCCTCTGTTAAGATGAGTTGAATGACTTTAATTTCTGTGGTTTATTCTTATACAAGTGAAATGTAATTCTTTTATTCACACTTCTGTTTTCTTACTTGAATTTCATGTGTTAAAAAAAGAGACAAAACATTAAAAACAAAAGAAAAAAAAAAAAAAAAAAATCAAGTTTCTTTCGGTTGTTAATATTGTGGTGGTCATTTTCTTTCTGTAACACATATTATACTTTGGGTACACTATATTAAGGATTAAAACATGTACGGAATTTTGAATTTTAACATTAGATGCGTTTCCTGCTGATAACGTAGCATATACTCATATGGTCTCTCAATTGGTTTGGGAAGGAAATATGAAGAGTAGACGAATGTAAAAGCTGAAACGTGCTCCATATGACCGTGAGGACGAGAGGAATTATACGATAATATACGTGCCGAAGATTTATATTCACAATTATAGTGATGGAAAAACTACTAGAATGTAATATTGAGGGAGAGCAAAATGGAGATAATGGACTAGGAATGTAAAACGACAAAGTTTCTCGATATTGTAGAGTGCAACTCATTATGCATATTAAAGAGATTGTATATTAATATACTAGTATGGAAGTGGTTAAGCCCAGATCGTTTAGCATCTAATCAAATTGATTTATATATAATATACATAAAAGTTCATTTTAAAATTGTAATTGAACATATTATATTATAAAAAAAAAACGCTGATGCGTGTCACTAAGGCGTGGGGCGCTATCAAAATTTTTGGTAATTTGTTAGAATCCTGTATTTAGAGAATTCACATTTAATGTTTTAAAGAAGGAAGTCATACTATTAAGTAAAATATGTACGTTGATTTTATACAAGCATTCATTGGAGTTTCAAAAAGGAAAGTGCCCAACACTTTTATTTTTAGTGATATACTGTGATCGCTCGTAGTACTTTGGCCTTTTAATGAAAAATAATTTCTTTGCATTCATTATAAAAGTGTTTTATTTTTAAAATACTCTGCCAATTAGTGTCGCTCATAGCTTTTTCGCGCCTCGTATAATATAATTTTTTTCTTAAATTTCGTATAATTTAATAATGTCATGCGCGTTTACAACCTATTATTGTCAAATTTATGTAATTTTCAATCTGTCAAAATTGTTTTAATTTTTATACAAGATCGTAACGGCAAGAAATACATAAAATTCTAGCTTTATCAAGTTTCTCAACTAACATCCATATTTCATTCAAATCGGGCAAGTAGTTTTTAAGTAATGTAGGTGTAGGTTCGCAAAAATTGAATGGCAGACAGACCGACACACAGACACGGAACCAGAAATGTTCACTGTAAAACGGATTTCTGTCATGAAATTTTTTAAATCGGAGACTCTAAAAATGTTAGTTCTTCAGAACGATTTCATAGCTTCCCTTACTTACAAAATATAATATTTTCTGCTTGGTTAGTCTTTGCACAATAAATCATAATAAAATATACTTTAATTATAAAACTAAATAAAAGCTTAACATTTTTAATTTAAAAAAAAAAAAAAAAAAAAAAAAAAATATATATATATATATATATATATATATATATATATATATAATATTAACACTTTTTTAAAGATTTTACTGCCAGCACACCTCCGTAGATATGTAAAAATGTATTAATTTGTCGGCTTATACAAACGATTTTGTAAATCTAATGATCAATTGCAATTACTGTATGTCATGTGGAACACGTTTTTAACAAATTTCAGAGAGAAGTGGATCAAATATATTAAAAGATTTGTCCCTGACATATCAGTGAAATTTAAAAAAACTAGTAATAATATTATAGAAAATTATAATAGCAAAGATTTTATGCAGCTCTGCTTCGACTTTGGTCATTATTAGTTAACTGTTAACCAATATTATTATAATATATATGCAACAATTTCACGCTTGATTATTTCTTTCATTCAAATATTTTGCAACAAAAATTTGCATAATAAGTGAATACTATGAATATTATTTATTTTTAAGTAGGAATAATGTTATTTAAATTAAGTTATATTATTATATTTTTAGTTTTATTAAGAATTCATTTTAAATAACAGCTATAATTTAAAAAATAAGTAGGATAATATTATGCATATAATTTGTAAGACGGATATGTAAAACTATTTTTATCTCTATGCAATTTTAGTTTACTTAATGTTAATCTCTTTAAATAATAAATTCCGGTATTAAGTTCTATAATTTTTTTTATTCTCGATATTTTCTAAACTTGTGTCTGAGATAAGATCGTAAATAAAATTAATGATAATCTCTCTCTGCTAATTGGGTAATAATAAATTTAACTTAGTCTGAAATATATGCAATATATTTATATTTACTTTTCCTCTATTTAATTAGAACAATGTCATATATGAAAGGACAGCCTTCAAGTAGATTATGAATTAAACTAAAAATAAATAAATTATTACGTTTCTTTGATTAATATATTACTTCTTTAATTGCAATTTATTACATAAAATTCTGTTTTAATCGAAATCTCGTACAAATAGAACACTTAAATAAAGTATCAGTTGCAGCAATAAATAATATATTTAAATTAAACCTCTAGTTACTGTGAATATATTTATCCTGTTTAATACATTCTGATATTTATATCATAAATCCTGAATAGAATAACAGGTATAAAAATAAGTTCTATGACACAATCTACACGTTTCTATGTTTGCAATTTATCTTACTTTCAGATTTCAAAAGATATATGTAATGAAGTGAGGGGGAAATATGACAGGTTACCAACAACTTTTTTTTTTAATTTAATTTGTTTGAGAATGTTACAAGACTAGGATAGATTAAATGTTGTTCAGATGAAATTAGTGTGTTTCTATCATACATTTAAACAAGTTAAGTCGCCTACGCATCTGACAGTAAAATGTTAACGTAAAAAAAAAAATCTGGTTTACTTAGTAAGATATATTATGATAGTAGTAAGATTAGTTTATTTGTTCCGGTCGATACAGGTTCGCATTAAGCATTAGCAACTGCGTTTTTGCTTTCGAGCTTACCGAAGGTAACACAAGCATCAGTCTGAACAAAACGTTGTTTTTTGACGCATGTCTCCATCTTTTCCATGTCTGAAGTCAGGGAAAAGTGTTGGTCTCATGTCACATTCTTGCGAACCACCATCATTTAGTTAGCTCTTCTTTAGTTTGTTACTCCCCTTATAAAAACACAAGTGTGATATTCCTTTCTCCGAAGTACCATTTAGCTTCTGCCACTTTTGTTCCCGTAATAGGTTTCCCTTCGGCGCACATTGCTTTTTCTTTCGCATTCGGACAAACTTTTTTTTATCATCACCTATATCTTTAAAAGTACTCATCCTATTTTGAAGACATTTTGGTGGTATGTCGAATATAGACCTCAAATGGTCTCATTTAATTTCAACCGTTTGCGCATATTTGTTATAGAATAAAAAATTAATTTGACCCTAATGAGAATCGAAAAAGGTCCATCCTTCCAATATAATAGGTTGTAAGAAAGTTGTGCGCCACACTAATTGGTAGACTATATTCAGTTCTTTCTCTTTGAGTTTTGTCTAAAGTTAGTAGAGAACATGAAGCGTTATAGCAAAGGTCATTATTAAAGATTGAAATAATAGTCTCTCCACTTAAAAAAATATATATTCTCAACTTAAACCCTGTGTATTGTGCCAGTCTCTGGTTTTGTATGACTCATCACACCCCTATGATCTCTCTTTTTATTAATTTAATGCATTGCATCCTTTTCGGCACTGATGGTAGCCTCGTCTACAGAATAAGAGCGAAAGTAGAGTTAATGTCAATGGAATAATAAAAACGAAAGCCTCTCCAGAAAATATGTGTTTAATCCTTAAAACTAGCTTTCGGACTCTAGCCATCAGATGATGGTTTAGAGCTATTTTTGAGGATTAAACTCTTATTTTGTGGAGGGGCTTTCGTTTTTATTAATCCACTAATGGAAGCGTTTAGAGTTTAGAGGCTGAAAGCTGATTTGAGAATAAATATATATTTTTTACGTGTAGAGATTATTTTTTCACTCTTTATGTTAGTAAGCTTCAAAAACCTCTTTGAGAACAACTACGATTCTTACATTTTTCTTACAAGAAAGCTAAAACATACTTAATATTAAATATGGTGAAATGTAGGCTAAATTTACAAAAAGAAAAGAAGAAAAGTTTCAATATCTTCAATGTAAATAACGGCTTTGATCACGTTTATTTTCAAATTATTCGTGGATACTCGTTCATGTGCGTGTAACTTCAGTTTTTTTAAAATAACTTTTCAATTTTATTAAATGGGTTATTTCGAAGTTATCGGTGGCAAATATCCCCTTTCTTCTTACTAACCAGTGTTAGTTCCACCTTTTTCAATCCTTGACTTGAAATAGATTTGAAACAGAAACGGATTCTACTATATAATTTAAACTGATATGGTGTTCGTGTTCAGAACTTTCTTTAAGTCTCTTGTTTAAGTTGTTAGTGAAAAAAAAACAACATTTAACTACCATAATATTTTAAATAGATCCATTCAAAAACCCACTACTTTCTATTTAGAATATCTTATTTAGGTTTTCTATTATAATTTTTTCCCTATGTTTCAGACTCGTTATTAAAATAGTTTTTTTTAACTAACTTTAGTTATGTGTTGACGTGGGTAGAAATAAAAATATTCTCCTTTTTAGCTTAATTTAAATACAAGTGTCACCTCTTTTCTATTTAACAACCAACTTCAGAATAATTTTTTTAACGATGTAAGTTTTGTTTTAATTAAAACTAAACAAAAACTACGTTTAACTACATTTTTTGTTTTTTTTTAATAAACTTTTTGAAAAGAAGGTCTTTTGTTTCTTCCCTTCTAACACTTATACTTCGTGAGTTTGCTCAAGAAGAAGAAAAAAAAATTTTTTTTTATTGTGGTTGAGAGAAAAAAAACCACTTATTTTGAATAGACATGACATTCAAGCATTGAGGTTTTTCTGAAGGACCCTTAACCATAATTTTATATGTTTATAAATGTTTGTACACGCATCTCACATGTGCATTTTTATGAATATTTATTATGTGCATGTACACGAACACACACTATACACCTTTATTTTAAACAAGATATTTACTTTATTTTATTTTTATTATTTTTTTTTGTAGCAATAAGTTAGCTTAAAACCCGAACAATTGAGAGATATTAATTTTTTTATTCAGTGTGTTTTTTTTCTTTCTTTTTTGTATAAAACTTTCCTTCTGTCTTTATGGTTGGAAGAGAAATGCATTATATCTTATTTTTTATTAAATATTATGTAGGCACCATATTTCAAACAAGCTTTAAAGACAGCTATATACAAATTAATTATCGAGTAACTCTTTATTCTATTGCGGTGGATCTATTGAACATATTTTTATTGTATTAAGCTTGGTGAATACAGTAAAAATATATCTATATTTAAAAGAATGGCTATAAATAATAAATAATACATTATCGTATACATTGACATAAAAGGCTATTTTGAAACTTGAGTCTGTGTGAGCCGTCTACCAAATTATATGTATTTTAATAGATGTGTTTTACTATACAAATTTATACATCCTTTTTGTATATGCCAAATTGTATGAATTGAAAGATCAGAATAAGTTGCAATTCATATCTTTGTCAGTTTGATATAATTTCCTCTGCTCAGTTCATTTTAAAATCACATTGGATAATCAAAAATAATAGTTAACTCTCTTACTTTTTTTTTAATAATAATGTAATTGTTCATTGTTAATCTTCGCATCCCTGGTTAATTGGTTAGGTAAAAATAAGTTTAATTGGACAGATTTGTAATTAAAAGATACAACCTATTGTTGCCGAGTTTAATTAACTAAATTTATTGTTTAGGTTTCGGCTCGAAGAAGTAAAATATTTCAAAAATAATGAGAGACTTAATAAGAAGATTAATTGGAAATAGTTTGTAGATTATATTCTAGCCATTATTTATTTGAATTAGATAATTTATTTATTTACTGAAACCATCCGAGCAATTTAAAGTGTCTTTTTAAAATTACATTAAAGATTAGTTTTGATGTTCTGATAACACTTTAATAAGATTCTTATAGACCGTTAAGCATCAATAAGTTGATTTAAAAGCTTCCTTGTTGATTTAAGGAAGCACTTAATCCTACAAATCCTCTAAACACAATAGCTAATAGTTATACACAAAAGATCAAAACTGTGTTTAAGGAAGTTTATCTTAATAGTTTTCTTGTTGATTCAAGTCTACTACATTATTCCCGACACCTTTAAGAACAATCCAAAATTATGGAAGAACATAAATTGTCTCTCGACAGAGTGGAGAGATAATTTATTCCTTTAAAATGGTCTCCATAGACGCTTCTATACCTCATATATTCCAAAACAGATTTTAGCTTTACACCCAAGATTATAGAATGCTAATTTTATACAACTTTTTAGATATTAGCTGCCACTTTTATAGATGATTGTTTAAGTCTGATAAAAAATGTCAATTTTATCTCATATAATTGTCTAGAATAGAGAGTAATACTGTGGCACCTCATTGTGAAATTTGTATTACCTCTTGTTCTTGTAAATTGTATTACTAGGTTATGCCAAAAGCTTAATATTATAACACTTCTGTCTTTAGGAATCATACTATTATTACCAGCGATGAGAATTTCTTTTCGGTACTGATTTTTCTCTTATATCGATTATTTGGTTCTTCCGTCAAATAGTTTTTTTTTTATACAAAATGATTTAGGATTCATTCATTTTTACTTTCACACATAAAAAGAAAGTATTGTGATGTCATGAAAATACGATTTTAAGATTTTTGATGGATTTACACGTTTTGAGGTCCCTTGAGTCCAAAAAAAGTGGTTTTTAAAACGTCTGTCTGTGCAGACGCGTGGAGCCTAATCTACTGAGTCGACCTTGACGAAATTTGACATTCATGTTCAGAAAAATCATACCCCGAGGCGAAAACGCGAAATGTATTTTAGTCCCAAATTTGGGGGCGATACCCCCAAAAACTCTGAAATAAAGTTATTTCTCAAAAACGGTTCCGACGTTTTTAATTAAATATTCTAAAATGTAGACCATTTACATACAAATCTAACGATATAAGCCGTTTTCCCGGGAAAAATCTAGTTTCCGAGATATTTATGAAAATTAATCTGATTTTGTTGAAAATCGAAAACAAAAATTAAACAACCACCTGTTTAACATGTTTTAAAGACATGAAGGTGGGTTCACAGTACCACAGCTAGCAGATCGACATGCGTATCCGTCTGTATAGATAACTATATATTTATATTTTCTGGGATCTAGGATAGAGATTATATGTGAAAGGTAGTCTGAGTTGTCTCGGACCGATTTTTAATGGTATGTCATTGATATAACTATACATAGTTGGATAAGCCCTTTTGCAGGTCTAAGTTCTTCCTGAGCTTTTGTGGAACTACCGGTAGTAGGGAGGAAGAATTTCTGATCAGTTATCTGATTTTAAGCATTACTAGTATTGTAGGGTATCCCTAGAAGATCATTGGAATCGTGTTCGCTTGTCACCTAAGAGGTTCCGGGTTCGATTCCCGACTCCGGTAAGGGGCCTAACATCGGTGTCCCCCCTGCGTCGCCCCTAAATAGGAAGTGAATTATTTAGTTAGTATTTTAGGGTTAAAAACCTTAAACAATATAGCTATAGTGATAAAAATGTAAGCATATTAATTTATTAGAGACATTTCAATCGATTGTAGCTTAGCAGCTAGAGTTTTTATCTTGATTAGTAATTGGAAATATAGACTTTTAATCTTCCAACTTGTGCATTTGAAAATATATTCTGACTCGATGTTCGTAACAGGTATTCAATATTCAATAACCATTTATTCTGCAGATAACCTTGATTGTAATCACTGCGTTCTATCTAAGCGAATCCCCATTAAGGAGACTTGATATTGAGGTCATTTTTTTGCATCCCACATACTGACATACCTGATCTGTATGTCACTCATATATCCCATTGTCGATAATTCATCACATACCATTCAACACAGTTAAATATTCCAAACATTATAAATGATAGATAATCACAATGTTGGTAAAGACCTCTGGCAAAATGTCAAAGCGTTTACAAATTCTTTAAAGTGACAGATACATAGCTAAAATATTTATTTGTGGACTTTTGTGGACATTTTTATTTAATTTCATCACTTTGTCACTTATAAATACTCAACCATTAGTATACATTTTTTTAATGTAAAATTTAAAACTAATTAACAAATTACTAATTTATTAGCAGAGAGTTTCGAGGTAAATAGGGTATTGACCTACGGAGCAAGGAGGTATTATGAATATGTTGTAAACTTCCAAATAGATCAACAATTTAGGCTTCATAATGGTGGAAGTTTACTCTGAACATTGTGTGTTTAGGTGACATTGAGATTTTAAGTTTAGTATTGTTTCATTAATACGAGCCCGTGGCAACGGCCTAAATTTTAAATTTAGAAAAAAAAGTAAAATTAAGTAAATTAATTGAAGCGAGCGTAAGCGAGCTTCTTACATTTAACGAAATATGCATCTTGTCTGTCTGTCTGTCTGTGTGTAACGTTTACGTGTCCGACGATAACTTGAGTAAAAGTTGACCGATTTTGTTTAAATTTGGTATACATCTTCCTTTTACTAATACTCAGGCTAAGTTCGTTGGACAGCGTGATCCGTCCTAGAGTTCGCGCGCAATGCTCGCGTAAACGTGAGCTTCAAATTTAAAATTGGATTTTCTGACGGGAAAAAATTCTATTATCACCTATTCGATGAGACGAACATTTTTTAGTAAAACCAACAACGACACTGCTATGAATTAATAACGATCGCTAAAACTATTAAAGCGGACCTAAACGTTTAAAATAGAGAAAACAACCTTTTTACCAATATCTTACGTTCTAACGTAACGATTTTAATAAAACTTCATGTACATCGTCTAAAGTACAATTGAAACAAGTATGTAAAATTTCAACGTGATACAAGCAGTAGTATTTGAGTAATGAAGTGATACATTTATAATAATAATATAAAAGTTAGTACGGATGGTTAAGATTCTTATAGTGCATAGGTTTGTTTAGGAAGTTAAGCTTTGTGCCGAGTGTCCCCACTCTACCTCACACTACCCTCTTCCACTTATCTTCAACTATGACATTCATCATGATTAATAAATTTCAATATTCAGTATTTTATTACAATACGCTCGCTTCAATGATAGAGCCACGCGATGCCTAGTTTAGATAAGTTATTATATCTATTTGAAGACCAACAAATCAAAACAAACATTATTTTTATTGGAATAAAAATAATGGATAATAATATGGATGTTGTTGCCTTAGCTTAACAATAACAAATCATTTCGAGGTGAGTCGTCGCCGTCCTCGGGACTCTACTCAATTATATAAATGAATTTTATTAGGAAGGGGAAAAATGCGCCTGCTGGATGAAAACAACCTCTGGATCTTTCAGCAAAAATGGTCTTATTAGGACTGAGCTATGACGGAGGAATACGATCCTACAAAAAATCATGAAATATAACGGTACTAGAAATTACGAGCATAGTTTACGTTGACAGCAGGTTGTAAAGGGCATATGTACATAGAGACGAAAACCCGGATAATAAACATACTGTTGTACTAAAAACTTACGAAGATGATTCGTATCAATCAAATATTGAAAATCTTTCTTAGATTCTTCTTGTAGTCATTTAGCTTTACGAAAACGGATAAATTCCATCGCCCACGAATATTCGATAAAATAATATACTTAAAAAAACTTCACCAAAAATGACGGATGAATTCCATCGATGGAATTTCGTTTGGAACCCTGAAAATTGTCTGTTCATGTTCAGGAGGCGAAGCCACAGGTTCGTGGGAGCCAAAGATATAGTCACGATCCGAAGAAGAAAACAAGCACACGAAGTATCGAATTGATTTGGAGGACTCCTTTATACAAAGCATTCCCACATGCAATCATACTACAATCCAACTTACAAGGTCTGCTAGACAATGCTGAGTTTGACAATGAAATACTTCGCTTTTTTGTTTTTCGTGTTGATTGTTTTACTTCTTAAGTTATTTAAGCAATCTTAAGTAGACAGTGGAACAAAAATGAGGCAACTTGTGATTAGATTTAACTTAGTACTCTCGAATCAAGACGGAATGTGATCGGCAAAATGTTTGCTTGGTGTTCAAAGTCGAATTAATGCGTCTTATGTAGACATTAGAATAAGCTGAGCTTGGAAGCAGTTTGTGGCTAAACCAATGAAAAATTATTTATATAACCGAACAGTGTCCCGACGATGAAGACGACGACGCATCTCGAAATGATTAGTCATTGCTAAGCTAAGGCAGTCACGTTTATTCCAATACAATCTTCAAATAGATATAATAACTGATCTAAATTAATTTACTTAATTTTACTTTTTTCCTAAATATATGGCCGTTGCCACGGCCTTAACGGCTCGCATAAAATCATACATATTTGACAAATTTTGAAATTTGTCTGTGTGTAAGTTACCTATCGTAAGACTTATGAATTAGTCATTTCTGCAATTTATATTAACTCTTTTGAGTTTTAGATACAAATTTACCAACCTCATTGATTTCTACTAACATTTATTTAAAGATTTAACTTGAATTTGAATGATACTTTTACTTCCACTGTTGGATACATCTACTGGGGTGTTGAACTTAGCGATTTTGTTTTGGTACAATTAACATAAATGCTAACTTAAGAGATGAATTCATGTATCTATTCCTTAATTCCTTTCTTAGTACTGCCAATTTATAACAAGGTATCAACCTTAAAGCTTATAATATATACATATATGTATATTATATGTTAATTGAAAGAAAATAAAATCGCTTTAAGTAGTTGTTAATTAAACTTATATTGAAACAAATACCTATAATATATATATATATATATATATATATATATATATATATATATATATATATATATATATATATATATATACATATATAAATTGGCTCAACACTAATTAGAAAAAACATTTTTAATAATAAATGCTAAGATTTTTTCTTACATTTTTATTTTTTACATTTCCTCAGTATTTAGTTTTGAGGTCGTTTGCCGAGTGGGAATGTTAAAACCGCAGTGAAACGAGTTTTTTTTAAGTGTTACGAAAAAAAAAAAATATACTTTAAGCATTTAGTTAGTCTAAGCATGAGAAGCCTTTTTGCTTAAGACTTTAAGCATCTTTTCTTCAAGTTAAGTCTTTTGCTTAAATATCTCTAAGTCACTTACTTGTTAATATCTTAAGGCTTCCCTTCGTTAAGTATTTAGTTTAAAGTAATTAACTTGCCCACTTAAGAGTACAGAAAAGCTTGACTAGAAGTGTGTAATTAAAAATAATTTATTTTTATTAAAAAATATCAAATAATTAACATTTACTTATAAATCCTATATTTCTTGCAATTATATTAAAGTATTTTTATAATGGTTATTTTCTCAGAATACATTATAATATATTATTTTTAATCAATTTGTTTTTACTTCTGTTTTATAAAACCTAATAAGGAAAATGAACAGTAAATAATGTGATATATTATAATTATTTTTTTATTTTGGGTACTGAGATTAACTTGAGTTATTGTCTATTATATTTAGAAAAAAATGTTACAGCTTATGTGTAATGAAATAATTAGTTATTTAAGGCTTAAATAGAATTTAGGACCAAGCAAGCAAATACGAGCTGTAAATCCTTACTCTAAGTTAAACTTAAAGATTCATAATTGATTTTTTTACAAAAACGCTAATACTTCATTATGACTCGTCTTCGTCTGATATTCGAACGAAGACTATTTGTTTGGTCGTCATCAGTGTAATAATGAGTCTTCGTTCGACTATTTAGTTAATTGTCATCAGTGTAGTAATGACTCTTCGTTCGACTATTTAGTTAATCTTCTTCAGTGTAATATTGACTACGTTCGACTATTTAGTTAATCGTCATCAGTGTAATAATGACTCTTCGTTCGACTATTTAGTTAATCTTCTTCAGTGTAATATTGACTACGTTCGACTATTAAGTTAATCGTCATCAGTGTAATAATTACTCTTCGTTCGACTATTTAGTTGATCTTCATCAGTGTAATAATGAGACGTTCGACTATTTAGTTGATCGTCATCACATCAATGTAATAATGACTCTTCGTTCGACTATTTAGTTTATCCTCATCAGTGTTTAATTTAGATTATGTTAAATAAGTGCCACAAAATTTAGGTTGAAGCAATTAACTTATGTATTTAACAGTATTAGAAGCGACTTGATAAATGAGTCCACAATTAATTAATTGGGCCGAGTAGTTGGCGTACTCGAAACTAGTTTGAAACCTAGATAGGTTTAAACACCGAAATATCTGGAGAGTTCGAATCCCAGAGAGAAGGAGAAGAAACATGTTTTACACTGATGATCACATTGAGTAGATGAGTAAATTTAGCCGGATCTCTCGTCCTTTAATAACCTAATGATGTATTGGTCAGTGCTTAAAAGAAACAAAAAATATCCGAATTAAAATATTATATAAAACTACACAATTAATACTGTATTAATTCAAAGTTTAGGCTAAATTAAACAGTGTAATATCAACTTAATATTTATAATATTTAAATTAGTATTATATAGAGCTATATTAAATTAAAACTACGAGAACAGACATAAATAAAAGAATTAAACCAGTAGTTTTAATTCTCGTATTTATGTTGATCAATGATCAAAAAGATGTCACATTTGTTTTTTGCAATAAATATATCTTGAATGGTTATTTTAAAAATAATAATTTTCCCAAACCACAAGCTGATGTGGTTTCATTAAATTATGCTCCTATTTTTTTTATTTTATTTTATTTTTTTTTTTAGCAATGTGTATTTACATTTATTTGTAATACATGTTATGTTACTAATCTATATAATATTATGAATAGCAGGTATTTGTGGTTGTTCAATTTTTCGTTCTTCCAATGTGAACTTGTATTTAAAAACAAAGTAGTTTTTAGATTTATTGGTATATTTTTAAAATACATTTGACCACCATATGGTTTTAAAATGAATAACATTTAGAAGCCTTGTTCTTGTGTATGGATATATTTTGGGACAGAAAAAATCTATTATGAGATATTACGACCATATAAAAATACACATTCTGCATATAAAATACTATAAAGTAGTCGAAAAACACTTAACTTTATTGTTTCTTTTATTTTCTTTGTCTGTTTTTTATTTATAGAGGTAATAAAATAAATCAAAAAATACATTTTATAAATAAGGAATTAAGGAAACAAGAAACTCTTTTTATAAAACAATAAAAAGAAAACTAGTTCAGAAAAACATAACAATGATTTATGAATGAAATTAAAATAGTTTGATAGTCAATTAAATTTAATATCAATTTTGAATCAACTAGATGCATAACTCGTTTAACTTTTTTGTTCATTGATAAAATATTAGGAAAAAAAATTATTTTTCTTTCATTAGCTGAATAAAATGCTTGTTCATTCATAAAATATAACAGAAGAATATTATACGTTAATAGAAATTTACGACTTTTAGAAACCCATTCATAAAAAATATGTAACATTCTTATTACTAAAAGACTAGATTTATTTATTGATTTTGAATAAAATGATTTATGAAAAATGTGTATATTTGTATTATTAAAGATGGACTGCAACTCTTACTAAATACAAAGTACATAATTTAAATAGGTACATTGTTTTCCATTTCTTAGATTTTCGGGTTTTCGTGGTTACATTGAATTGTTAAAAAACTTATCAAAATTACCTATTAAAATTATTCCTCCCTGATTAGGAATCGAACCCGACCTGTCACTCTAGATTTTCCCTGGAGTTTATATAGCGTTTTTTGGTGATAACACCCCAAATTTATTGCTAAAATTCAATTCTTGATTTCACCTCCGGGTATCTGTTCTAAACATCTGTAGCAAAAATATAGCTAAAATCTATAGCATTGTATCGAAATAGGCCGAGT
Organism: Gerris lacustris; assembly: GCA_951217055.1. Taxonomy (NCBI): domain Eukaryota; kingdom Metazoa; phylum Arthropoda; class Insecta; order Hemiptera; family Gerridae; genus Gerris; species Gerris lacustris. The sequence goes on from OX578282.1 coordinate 27,421,858, forward strand.
AATTTAGGCTAGGCAGACAAAGTTTTTTTTTGGACTCGAGGGACTTCAAAACGCATAAATGTATCAAAATATAATTTTTGCTATTTTTCTCTTTATATATACATACTATGAATATTAGACTAGCCACAGCTAATATCTGATTTGATTGAAGTGTAGAAGAAAGAAAAGAGAATAATGAATAATTTATGTAAATAACGGACCAGTAACCAACAAATGGCATTCATTCATTCACGTATATGAGAAAGTGAAAATAGATAAAAATAAAAAACTCATTCATAAATTATAAATAACATACTTTATACTAAAATAAAGGACTATTATATTGATTTAAACAGTTAATAATGACAATGTATACATTTTTATTATTGAAGAAGGTAAGGAGAGAACGCAGAAAAAACAGATATATATATATATATAACTATATATATATATATATATATATATATATATATATACATATATATATATATATATATATATATATATATATATATATATATATATATATATATATATATATATATATATATATATATATATAGTTATATATATACGACTCCGGAGTCGTTGTTTAGATGTTTTACGGCCCCTGAAGAAGGTTTTAAGTAAAAACCGAAACGTCGGGATTGTAACATAAAGACGATTTTTGTGACCGAAACCTGAGTTTTGTTTGTTTTCTGTATATATATATATATATATATATATATATATATATATATATATATATATATATATATATATATATATATATATATATATATATATATATATATATATTAACTGCTATATTGGATTATGTGATAGCGCGCAACTGGTCGACAGCCGAGACAAAATCGTTTCTCTATAAGATGTAAAAGGTACAATAATAAGTTAGTTTCTTCTATTACTTGAATCACCGGCTGAAGGAATGCTATTTGTACCTCTCTTGGTTTTTCTTTTAGAAAATTAGAAAATAGGTGATTTTACGAAATTCTCTTTTATGATAATTATTTTTATCCTGTAATCCCTTATGAGGTTTTGTCTGTTTATTAAAAGAGATAAAAAAAATAGGTTTGATAAATGAATCAAAACTCTCTTATTGACGCTGATACTATATTTAAATCTATAACTTATTTAATTGATTATTTTTAAAACATATTTAATTTTTTTTACCATGTGGTTATTTACTTTTTGTTTTCGATTTTTTAACAAAATCATATTTATCTTCATCAATATCTCAGAAACTAGATTTTTCATGCGGGAAAACGAATTATATCGTTATATTTGTTTTTAAATGGACCAAATTTTAAATATGTTTAGCCAAAATTTTTGGAAAAAATACACGTTTTTCAGTTTTGGGGAGTAGCACCCCAAAAATTATTGTTAAAATAAATTTCTAGATTTTGCCTGTGGTTAGGACATTTTTTTAAAACCCATGTTTTTTGGACTCAAGGGAACTTAGAACGTGTATATCCATAAATATATCTCAATATATAATATGTATATGAGAAAGCTAAAATTATAATATGAATGAAATGAAATAGTTTTTTCTCTTTGAAAGTTCATTGATAAAATATGAATGGGAGTTAAGTGCTATTTCCTGTCGTGGAGGATATGACAATTAGATACAGTTAAATCTTTTTATATGGTAATTATTTTGAGTTCACAGTTGAGTTTGTCTTCCTTATTATTTAGTCACACTTATAATAATTACCCTATCTTTTTTTTAATAGTTTACCTGCTTTATTATGTTAATTTATCATTAAGATAATTTAATTATGGCTCAACCTTAATATGTTATCGCCACACATCCTAAATTATACCGTTTGTATAATTATTATAAGTATTATCAAAATTATACTTAGCAGTAGTTACAACAAATCTAAGAAACAAAAATATTATTGTATATTTGTGTTTATTATTTTTACGTAAACACCTGTTCAGCAAACCATATTTGCTTTAGTAAATTAAAATGCGCCATTTATATTTTTGTGGATTTGTTTTTTTACTTGTATCTGTTCAACTTCTTTCAATCGTTATGGAACTTAGTCTTTTAATGCTCTAGTTATTTATTAAAGATTATATTTTTGAAAGGCTACTTGCTCTTATGTATTATGTTTATATACTGCACCATTTTATTTCAATGAATTATACTTAGTCTGTGGACGATTCAGCAATTTAGTAACATAGCTTAACTTTAACTAGAAGAACAAATCATTTCAGTTCAAATAGAATAAAAAGTACAAAAATACAAGACCTCAAATAATATAGCCTTGAGCCCCGAGGTTTAAAATTACTTGTTTTGCCGGGCGCTGTAATTTCACTGCAGCTTTTTTCTACAGCTCAACAGTGCCGATCATTTGTCATTTCTTTGTTGAGAGTGAAGCCGAAAGTGCTGCTCATAAAAAAAAGGCAACAATAAACTAACAATCTCAGTATATAACTATATTTAAGAGAGAATTGTCAGTTTATTTATAACAGTTGTCGTTTTTACGATGTTGCAGTTTATCATTATTTCCGGTTCATTTTTCTTTTATTTCTTTGTTTATCATTTTATTCTTAATCAAATCTTATGGGGAGCTTAACATGTTCAGGTTTTCGACAAAAATTTAAGTTAATTGATGTTTAATGTTATAAAGTATTTAATTTTTAAATTTTATACATTATTTCTTTACATAAAATCATTCTGTTTTAATTGTGCCGAAAATTTAGGTAATAGAATTATAGTTTATATTTTAGAGAATGAGAATTTTCAATTAAAAAAAGAATCCGTAAATTTTTATGTACCTGGATTTAGGTATAGTTCTGTATTCGCGAAGATGCCGATTGCAGATAATTTAGAATAAAGTGTAGTGTTGGATGGAAGTCGGTGGTATCCTCAAGTACTGTGCGCAATTATGTGTCTTGTAATGAAGGAACTTAAATTATTTGATGTGAAGGAACTTTAAAGAAGAGTCGATTATGTTATCTTTTTTTTAGAAGATTAAAATAAAATGCGATATTAATTTAGTCCCAACTTCATTAATTTTGACGATGAACTTGGGTTTTTGTAAAAGCTGGTATATTATGCAATTATTCTGAATATCTTGAGGAAAGCGCTGTAAAAGATTTATGGACTTCTTGGATGAGGGATAAACCATTCAGTTAGGATACAACCCAATGAGTCCAATGAGGAAGGAATTTAAATGTGTCTTGGAGTAGTTGGATGTCTTTAATGCATAAGAGGGAAGACATCGGAATGCTCTTGGTTATCTACAGTGTGTCAATGAAAGATTATGGTATATCTGAATATAGAGAAAGGGATTGGAAGATTGATGGAGTTTTGGTTGAGTAAGGAGAAAAGGCCGATGTAACGAGAAATGGGGGTTGATGATTGGGCGGATATGCAGATACCGATGACGGATCTTATAAGGAGATGCGAGGTGGGAGATGAGACGGTTGCATTCTGCAGCGGGACCAGTCTGATTGTGTGAGTGCAATGGTTGTCTGTGTAAAGTGTGTACTCGGTACCCGTTACTTCCCCCTCCACTCTAAGTAAGAGAACCCTCTCCTTGGAAGGAAGTCTTGAACTTGTTTCCAGAGGAAGTTCTCCCCCCTGCGGAGAGGACACGCGATGCCCGAGCCGGAGAGAGAGCTTTAAAGTTCCCACGGAGTGTGGAGGACTTCACGGCATCAAGTCCCTCTTTCCCTGTCCGGTCCAGTCGGGTTCGGACACTGGTCACATTAACGCCTACCTTCCTCCTAAAGTTTCTTCTTCGGGAGGATCGCTTTCCTCGCCCGAGCAAGTGGAAACTGTCACCCGCGACTCGCCTGCCATTCTCTCGAGTGAGTACGACCATCTGGCCATACTTAATACCTCCTACACTTTTTTCTCTTTAAACTAGGCCATCACTAACCTTCCTTCTTTTTTGTACTTGTCGCTCGACCTCTTTGCTTGTAATCCTAAGTACAAGGACTTGTTCGCAAATCGCATTCTTGGACACGCCATCCCGTTCACCCACCCCGTATTTGCATATCATTGACGTGTGAAAATAAATCTCTTATAAATTATCCTCTCTCTTTTTATATATTAGGTGTGAAAAAAAATTAACAACTGCTTGCAGTGCACTTTTGACATTATAGATATTCTGTTAACAATGGTGAATATCATTTACTATTATGTATAGATTGTTTCTCTAACGATTGGTTTTAAAACTTAAATGAATTATCCTATCTTTTCTATGAGACCTTCACTTTTTCACAAGGCAACATTCTTACGTTAGTTTGCTCGATACATTTCTCATTAGAGACTGATAATTCCTGTATTTGTAGACCATCAACAATGCAAATGATTTCACAATTTGCTTGATTTGATTCACAAATAATCGTCGTAGTACGGCAGAATTTCATTCTAAACCATTTTCAATCATAAGAAGTCTTAATAAAAAAGGCAATGCATCTGATTTAGCAAAAACGCAATGTGCTAAAGATTGTTTTTTTAGAATACTTAATCCCCATCCACATTAATTAAAAATGCAGAAAACAAAACAAGAAACCAGTTAACACAATTACTTAAAAAAAAAACTATTGAGGAATTCTTTACAGAAGCTCCTAGCAACAACTAACTTTTGTAGTTGTTATGGCATTTCGCGGTAAATAGTTGAGTGAAGATAGGTTTTGTTGCATAAGTTTCATGAATGCAATGAGGTTTTACCTTTAAGGTTTGATTAGCTTGTGTGGAAATGAGTTTTTGTCGGTTAAAGTTACTCTGCTCGGTTTAGAGATGCTTTAAGCTTTAACGTCATGAATATAGTGAGATGCTGCGGTTTGTCTGCTGGTTCCTTTAGTTTCCTTTGAAAACCGCAAGATGTTCCTGTGGTTGGCATGCCACACTCACGGTGCTCTTACAGAATACCTTCGTTCTGGTGTGCTGCAACGCTACGAAATTACAGCATTGAGGGGGCTTTAGCGTGTGGTCTGATAAAAAAATACCGCAACTTGATATTAAAGCGTGCCTATAATTCCAGTTTATATTGTTGCTTACGAAAATGTTAAGCTCATTAATAGATTTGTTTTGATCGATGAGCCTCTTAAGAGCTAAAAATAAAAAATAAATTTTACTGCGTCAAAGTGCTGTAACAGTTCCTATGTGTGTGGGATATTTGCTCTCGTACGTCCCAAGCTGTAAGCTGTAATATTTTATTTTTACTATACTTAGATTCTTTGTATTATTCACTGACTGGCAATGCCAAATTCTTTCATTTTTTGCAATCTTGCAGAATTAAACAAGCTTATCTGAGGCATTGTTATCAGTGTTGTATGGAATCATTATCAAACGGTTGTTATCTCAAAAGGAAATTTACTTTTAGAAATTCACTCGCAATGATTATATCTTTTAGTTTATAGTAAATTGTGATCAACGCATGATAATTATAATCAAAGCTTTTTTAATTTCGTTTTAATAACTGTTTGTGACCTCTTCAATTTCAAAACAGTTGAGCGTTAAATAATAACTTTGAATCTATATTTTTCATTTCTTCTTAACCACAAATTCCTTAGTACATATTATTATTCTGTTAAAACAAACAATGTTATAATGTGACTAATACTATAACATATAATATTAAGAAAATGTAACTCAATGTTGCTTGAGAAGTAGCAGTAGAATGGAATGTTCCCATGTACTTTTTTAAGCCTATTATTCTTTTATATTTTTCTGCCATAATTATATTGTAATGATATTCATCTAAAGTTGTTATTAGTGTCCAGTTAGTTTTTGTGCGTGTGAAACCTAGAGAAGTTGCAGTGTGTGATAATTGATAAGTTGCGTAGATATGCGGTCAAATAATAAATGCGTAACGAGCAATTATATTTACATTTTTTCCTTATTTCTTTATCCAATTGCCTTTGCATTTGATCATTTCTATTTTTACGAGTTTTTTAGATTGTTAGTGTAATTTTATTTATATATCTTATAAATTAGGACCTTTATCAATCGGTGTTTATCAATTTCATAATAAATAATTATAACATGTTTATCTTTGAGTTTACGGGTGCTTATTCCTAGCAACAACTACAAGTTAATAAGTTCTTTTGTGTGTGCCTGATCATTTGTTTATTAAGTCAAGTCTTTGCTAATTCCATTGTCTTTCAACCAGATCCAAGTATTATAACATTTAATTTTGATTTTGGACTGAATATAGCAATTAATAAATATTTGTATGACTTCAGTATGACATAATTTTACCTCATGCTTTAAAGTTTATCCAAGCTCCTTGTTTTCTTACGAATAATAAGTAGCTTTCCCTCGAAGACTTATTTTGCTGTGGCCCCGTTTGTGTTCATTAGATCTAGTTCAAGATAGTACATCATGTTAGCTTTTGTTTGCGAATTAGATCATTCTCATTATTAAAGTAATTACACTCGTAAGTACGATGAATGTCGCAGATATTTTTCTTTCTTTGTGATTTAAGTGATAACAATAGGCAGGTTGTTTTTTTCTAACTTCTCTTTCTTTAACGGGTTAAGCAGTTAGGTTATGGAAACAAGAAGAAACATTAAGGAAAGTCTTGGACTGGAAACGCGTGGCTCTGTGGTCTGTTAAAACCAGGAAACTTGTCTTGGGCTTTCTTTTTGTTGAGAGCTCATCAAGCTGACTCTCTTTAATTATCCTTGGCTTCTCTTGAAACTCTGGACTGTCACAAACAGTGTTGGAAGTTTTGTCGTCCATTTTCGAAAAAAAAGAACAATCTACTTCGCTTGGAAGGGTTTTCACTGCAAATTTTTTTTTTTGTAGTTAGTCTTATAAATTCTCAGAGGTTATAATTTATTCTTTGTTAAAGACTATATCTTTCCTTTTTATGTGTACTTCTTGAACCAAATGTTTTTTTCCATTGAGATTAGAACTTCTTAGATGGTTTTGTCATGTTGTTAATAATAAAGGCAAATGACACATTAGATGGATTTGCTATCATTAGTAATCTGCCTTTAAGACGTTTCCTTAGAGCCCACAGTAAAAGCAACGAAAAACATTTGCAGTTTATAATCTACATTATTACTTTGGAAATTCTACACACATTGGATCTTCTTACAGCTGATTGAACCATTCTCATTTTTATCAAATGTTTGCTATAGCTTACTTCCACATTCGTTTACTCGTAGTTGACTATAAACCTTTTCTGCAAATATCAAATTAATATCTTCGTAAACTTACCTTATAATTATATGATTTTTCACCGATGGAAATTTCAATTTCTTAATAGGTATGCTTACAACCAATGCTTGCATTCCATTTTCCCTCTTAATGTAGCTATAATATCCTTTTTTACCTTTGGGAGTGCTTTTTTCTGAAGAAAGTCGCCTTTAAGTAAAGATTCAAATTAATATTCCACATTTGTATACTTAAAGCTGACTTTGAGCTGACTTCGTTGCTTTATAGGCATTTATAATTAGACAATAATATCAAATTTTGACCTTGGCAATCACATCCCCATAAAAACTAATTAATACAATTGAAGTTAAATTACATTCATTGAAATACATATTTTCACAATAGTTTGTAAGGCCACGTTTTCTAAATAACTAGGTTCAAGATTTGATAATGTTGCATGTCTCACTGAAATCGTACCGACAAATATGTATATGGCTCTTAGCTTAAGAAGCCCTATAAATTTTAGGTTAATAAGCAGTAAGAACGACAAGAAAAACAATCAATAATTATCAGTGACAAAACGAAAGGTTGCCTCTGATATCATGCTTCAATTAATTATCAATAGCATAATTAAAAAATCTAAAAAATGGTTCTAACTATTGAATATTATTTGTAAATTATTAATATATGTTTGTGCGCATATGAGAGGGAAACAAATGGGCGCAGAAGGTTAAAACTTATATGGGACCAACAATGGTTTAATTATGACCCTACCATCTAAATTTTATTAAACTCGGACGTGTAATTTTTAAGATATGTCGTTTCGCAAAAATTGAGCGACAGACAGAAAGAAATGTTCCCTGTTGTCTGAAAAGGACTTTTGTCTTAAAATTTTTGAGATCGGAGACATGAAAATTTTTCATTCTACGGAATGATCGCATAGCTTCCATTCTAAATCTATTAAATTTCCTTGATAATTTCTTCCATTAATAAATCTATTAAATAAGGCATATGAGTATATATGTATATTGTATATGAGAAAGTTTTATTCGATTTATCGGACCCATTTTTTTTAAGTTTACGAACTTTATTAAAGCTTTATCGTTATATAGGCTATAATATGTCACCGCTTTCACCGCTCTTACCTATCCATGGTTCCCTTAAAGAATTCAAGGGAACTATAAAAAAAACTGGTAAGAGTCCGTACGTTAGAGGATTAGAGTATAATGGGTAACCTTTTTTTTCATATTCTTCTATGAAACTTTATATAAAAGTAATCGCATCGAAGGGTACCCTTTTGTTGTCTGCTTAACAAGTTTTTTGTTTTATTAAGTTTGACATCTTACTATATATTACAGCTGTTAGGATAACATGTCAACAATGTAGAAGAGGAGGGAGAATTAAAATTCCACTTTAAGAATGTAAGCATCTAAAGATGTAAATTGATTAAAAAAAAACTGAAAATTGTTACTTTTTCATTATTTAATGGTTATCCGTTATCTTAGTTTTAATCTTAATTTTTAAATTAAAATTAGATACTTATGCGTGCAGTGTTTTTGCGTTTATGCCTCTACAACACATTGGGTGCTCACAGCTAAATGGGATCTCCGCGCGACCTGATTCATCTATGGCCTTCTTCTGGTGGATCCCCTAAAAGTTTTTTCCAAACAAGCGTTTTTGCGGAGCCGCTTCAAAACCTGTATGAAACCTTCACTTTAAATCCTCTTCTAATTTTTTTGTTTTTGTTGTCTATGAAGGAGATCAATCCGAAGATTCAAAGAAATCACTTGAAGATCATAACAATACTGTCACTGCATTGAAATTATGTTTCGTGCATAGAAATTTATAAAGGAATAATCATGAACTACAGCATAAATTGAACTGTTTCAAAAGTTTATTGGTAAATAACAAGAAAACTTTCAACAGCGAATATCCCCCCTTTAGAACAGTAGATGAACAAACGAATCGACTTTGTTTATAACCTGACTGAGGGGAAACCAGCGAGGACATTTCCACGGCTTCACGAATACATTGTTGTCTATATAGTCCGATACGCGCGGAGATCCGCTAGCTGTGAACCCTCCTTTATTGTGTTACCCTTTTATAAAGGCTTCATTTATATATTTAACGTTATAAATCAGTAATTTACTGAGTTTCTGATTTATGTAATAATTGTTGCGCCGATGTGTACAGAAATAGTGATAAACAAAGCGGTTTTAAGAATCGGTAAAGCAAGATTTATTTTTAGCACTATTGTAACAAAACCTTTTGTATCATATCGATTATTAATTTATGAGGTTTCTTTTTAGTTTTATCTATCTATCAATATTTATATTTTTTGCTTATTTTTCTGCAATTAATTGTCTTTTTACTTCATATATTTACTTTTAAAAATATCTTGCTTTTTGAAATTAATACCCTTTGTAGAGTTTTTTCTGCAAAAATTTCATTTTTATGAGAATTTGTAACTTCTTTTTTTCACATTTAATTCATTTTATCTGGAAATCTTTACTTTTTTACAAAAAAAAAAAAACAGTTTTAAGTTCAGTTCTAAAAAAGGAACAATAGACCATTGTTCTTTTATACATATGCTTGATTTTTTTTTTTACTGTCAGACTATGTATAAATTTTAATAAAAAAAAAAAAGGTTCTATATATATAAATATCAAAATTTAAGTGCAAACAAGAATAATTTTCATGACTCAGTACGTAGTATCGAAAAAATTATTTCACTTTTTAGTTACATAACAATAAATCTTTTGATTCTGCAATATTTGTTCTTTTATTATTTTAAGAATGGTGGTTATTTCTGAAATTGATTTAGTTTTTTTAAATGTGTTGAAAACATGGATTTTTATTCTATTATTTTTGGTAAAGGAAAAAAATCGTGAGAAACAACCTAAATGAAAAATAAATAAAAAAAATGTTGGGTGTGTATTATTGAGAGATAGAATAACAGATAAAAATTTCAGAGCACCAGTAAACAATAGATTGTTCATTGTTTAACTTATTTTTATTATTAATTTTATAAACTTTTTTCAAAAATTTAAAATGATTTACTCCGAGAATCATTTAAACCTTTTATAGTCTATTTAGTTGAGCAATTCAATTTTTAGGTATATCAGATGAAACTCAGTCCATTCTTTTATATGTTGGGTCATAAAGGGGTAAAAAAATGCTTAGGATTATTTCGCCCTTCAGGGGTATCATTAGGCCCATTACCTTATCAAATTATCACTTGATAATAATGCACGTTGTTCAGACAAAATATTTTGATTTAATTGTCAATTTGTAAACTCTATTACCTCTCAACTCTAAAATAGAGTAAACACTTTAAAGGTACAATTCAGACTGGACCAGTATGGAAATTAAAAAAAAAATAATTAAAGTCAACAATTTAAAAGAATTGTAGTTGTGAGTTGACTAACTAGATGTTTGATAAAAAGATGATTCGAAAGTTATAAAAAGTGCCATCAAATCTACACTCTATACGCATGAAAACAACATTTCATCAAGATTAGAGACTTGAAGATGTAAAACTCTTTCAATAGGATAGTATGAGGAAAGCTTTAGAAATCAGAAGTAAATTTCAGACCTTCAGAAATGGAAGTAATCTTTATAAAACTAGAAAATGTTTTTCGTAATCACCTACGGTGTTGGAAAAAGATAAAATCATACTGATGCAGTTTACAGATATCTGAACTTATTATCCTATAAGAAATCAATTCAATGCTTGTATTTATATGTCAGTGACATAACATTAAGATATATCAGCAACTGACACTATTTTTTTGTACATTTTTATTACTAAAAGAGAGATTATCAACTAATTTATTGACAGGCCTAAGCCTTTCGCGGGTTGTTACGCCTGATTCTTTATTTAAAAAGTAAAAATAAAAAACAAAATGGTTATTACTATATACTCATGCCATTATACTTTGTTATTCTGGCAGCGCGAGAAAATCGAATAAAACAGGGAGGGGAGATTTTGCTCGAGATTTTGGCGGGTAGTAGGTCAGGCCAACTAGGCAAACAAAAATATCATTAGATAACCTTAAGATAACCGCCTAGTGGTTTTATTCCCCCCCCCCCCCCCCCCACATAGGTTGGCCAATCTGAGCTGTCAGATTTACAAGGTATAATGGCATGAGTGTAGTTGACAATCAATAATAATCATTAGTCTTATTATAGGTGTTCGTGATTATAAAGGTTTGATCTTGATTATTGAGCTACCGCCTATTTCCTTACTACAATAATATTTCTAGTAATTTTTATCTACACTTATTTTATTTGAATTTATAAACTTCTTTTTTGATTTTCATCGATGCTCATTTTTCTAGAATTCTTCATTGCAATATTTCTCAATATTGACATGGGGTTGTTTTTTATATAGTCTATATTTGCAGGTGCTTATTCGCTCACAATTGTTCGTGTTCCTTATAATGTTTATCAATGCGTAATCGTGAAGAGTTGTATTTTCTGTGAAGAGCCAATGTTAGTTACCTATAAGTTATCCATTTTCATTTTTTTCTTGTCGATGTCCATTTCCGTTCGATCTCCTTTACGATTATTGTCATCTGTTCCTTGCGATGTTTATAGGTGATAATTTTGTCGTAGTTGATAGTTGCTCATTTTTATTAAAGTGTTTCCTAATGTTACTGCTTATTTACTTAATTGTTGAATTAGTTTGCTCAGAGTTGCCCATATTCTTATCGATGTGTCTTTCTTTGGAGTTATTTAATCACTTTAGAGGTTATTTTGCTTATACTTATGTTTTACGATGTTCTTGAATATCCTTTTTCACCTACATAATTTTGTTTCTCAATATTGCATTGGTATGACTTATTCATATTTTTATTTATTGTTATGTTTAATTAAATTTTAAGTTAGCAACCGTTAAATCTGTTTAATGATATTTTCATCTTTTTCGGTGTACAGATGTGCATTCTCTTTGATTTGTTAATATTTTTATGTTATTAATGTTCATTTGCTTACAGAGGTTTAACTTCCTTACAATGTTGCTCTTGCCTTTGTAAGATTGATGTTATTTCTAGTAGTTATCCCTTACCAATACTTAAAAGTATAACTACTTGCCAACCATTGACATCCTTTCGTCTTCCTTTTTATACCCTCAAAACCCCTCTAACTTTTAAAAGTATATTATCGTCTGGGTTTTTGTTTATTTCAAGGTCTACTATCTATCTTCAAGGGGTGCTAGAGGTAGGGTCATATTATGCAGACACATGTTACTAGCGGTGTTACAAGTTAGGGTCAAGGGTCTAGGAGGGTGGTCTGCGGAATGTTCTCTCTGTCATTGTGTCAGGTAGAACTCTGGTAAATTGCACTGCGACTAGGGATCATGTGTGTCTAACCAGCAAAGATTTAACAACAAAAAACAACATTCCATGTACCCTAGTACAATGTACCATTATACAAGTAGAAGGACCACAAAAACTACTGCTGCTACAATAAGTGTGTCCCTTCTACTAGTTTAAGGAAGATAGTTGACATTACATCTACAAACAATTTTTTTCATGCTCAAGCTAGCTTAAGGGAAAAGTGTTGAAAACTTAAAATCCAGCCTCTTTTCTTACATTATAAATTCTTGGAAAAAAACATGTTTTACGCTTAAAAATATGAAGAAAACAAAAATACATGAAAAGGTACATTCTTTTTAATACATAAAAACTGTGCTTATGTTTTTTCTGCCTCTTAGCTGTTTCGAGTTCAGCACTTCAAATAGACCTTAAATTGTGGGTGAAATATTTTTTTTTTAAATTTTATATTTGTTTCACTGAATAAATATGTAAGTCCGAGTCAACCAGAAGTTTTTATATTGTTATTTTACCTAATTACTTCTTGAACACTCAAAAGAACTCGCTGATATCAAAAATACTTATCTACGCCAAGACCCTAATTCGACTTACAACAATTTAGAACTGAAAGAATTCACATCTATACCTAAACCTCAAAATTGTAATAGAAGTGAGGAAATTTAAAAAAAAACTTTAAAAATGTTTCTTTAGAATAAAAAATACAAAAGTATTAATAATAAAAAATCGGCAATATTTGTATTGCTTGTAAACTTGAACACCTTAATAGAATATTTGTAAAAAATAATGTTTAATATAAAATAATTTTCTATTAGCCGTAATCCGTAGTAGGTAATAGTTAAACTTTGAATGATGTAATATATGTATTTATATGTAAGTATATAATCTTATGAGACGTGCGGTATAATAATATTGCTTGTAAGAGCTTAATATTGTTGTGGAGGATGTGTTGAGTGGTAACAGAGGCGTGTATTCAAAACTATGTATTTTTTGAGTTAAGATACTATATTTAAATCTTTTAAGTGATAGCGGACCAGGATGTGGAATAACTTATGGCCTGAACCATGTTCAACATTTGTCCCTGCCATATTGAATCTCCTTTTCCATTTATTATTTCTTAAATACTCAAAGATTGAGCATTCGAAGTTAAATTTATTTAAGCGATAACAGACTTTAGATATGTGTAATTCATTAATTTTATTTTGAATATTTTTTTGTTGTTATTAATTAGGATTTTTTTTCTTTTGCTTATTTATCATTATGGAAATAGGTATACTTATAAGATATAAGTAGGATCGGATAAATATAGATCTGGAAAACTCGCTAATGAGCAGCGTTAAGTTCGCGGTCGAGTGAGCATAATATGCCGACGCGACTTTGCAAAGTTTGGACAGGGTGTCATCTGATTTTCTATTGTTTACGTGTAATATAGTAAAAAATAGAGTAAACTAAAGCATGTAATTTGATATGAAATGTTTATATATTTGAAAATGTGCGGACTGGTTATGATTTGATTGACACCAAACCAATCTTTACCAGTGTGCTCATTCATTCATTTGTCTTCATTGAGGAAATTCTCTTTTTTTGAGTTCTAAACTTAATTAGTTGTCTACCAAATTCTGCGGAACAAATAGTTCAGTCCTTTGCCCTACAAAAGGTGGAGTAGAAAAGATTTTGATTTATGTTATTTAAGTTTGTCATGATAAAAATAGTTTTCAAACTTTCTTTGAAATAAGAAAAATTTGTAGTGAGACGATGTTTTGGGAAAATATTTACTTTTCTGTCGCTTTAATTCTTTACACATCAGAGTTACAAATTAAATGTATGTACAAAAATGTAAGGAATTTCGTCTTCTTCAAGTTTATTTTGAATATTTTTTATCGTAGGATCAACAGTTAAAGAGTTATTGTGAAAAAAAAAACAATTTTTGCACCCTCTTTCTGGGGGATGGCAGACCGCGCCGAACCCCTCAAGTTCGAAAATTAGTATACTTCATTTGGGCCTAGACCTAAATAACATATAGAAAAATCGTTTCTACCCTACCTTTTGTTGGTCAAAAACCCCCTACTGACTAGTCTATTACTCTCAGTGAAAAAATGTATCATTTTCTTGCAAAAAAGATTTAATCTGCTATACTTGTCAAAAGCAGTGTGAATTATACATTAGCTGTTATGATTTTTGACTGTAAAATAATAAATTTTGCTATTAGAGCTCTTTTCACCGATGAAGACACAGAGAAGAAGTATTCGTAGATGCATAAAGCTACATTCTCTCGACGCAGCGCGCGGCCAGATAACCGCCTTGACTCATGTTCCAGTATTTTCTAGTGTCACAGTTTACACGTGTCTGCGAAACGAGTCGGATCTTCCTAGATGACCTTCTTGACCTTCTACAGTTTTTTTTTTTTTTAGTTTTTATATAGTTTCCTTTTGTATAGTTCTCTATAGAAGTTTATTTATTATTAATTCAAATTACCTCTTAACTAAAGTGTTTTTATAAGTAGAATTACCTTTTGTTGTAACAATTGATTTTTGAGAATGGAAAATTAATTGCAGCCTTTCAAGCCAAGCCTGCATTTTTCAAACTTCTCGTAAAGTTAAATAGTTTTTACTTCTTATTTAATTTGAGGCCATAATATGTAATAATATCCTTTTAATCGTCGCTCCCGAACACTCGCATGTTTCCAAACCAAAATACTTTTCTTTCGCCGCTTCAATCTACGGTATTAAAGCCACAATTTAGCCAAATCTTTAACAAAATCCATGTTAACCCGAAAGAAGACGATTGAACTAATGCCTACACGAAGAAACCGATTCGTTGCCATTGCTTTCCGCCACGCACATGTGAATACTCCATTCGTAGGCCGACTCAACCGCCGCGCCGAGTCGGCCAGAACCGCCTCGTGTGTATGTAGCCTAAAGGCCTAAAGGTTCCTTTAACGTTTGGGTTTTCTCCTTCCCGTTTTCTACCTGAATTTGATTGAAAGAACAATCTGATTAGGACACAAAAGTTTCTTACATATCATGCATTTCTTTTAAAAAATCATATTAACAAATAACGCTAGGAGTAGGCTCTTTCAGAGGCCAAGGAAAATTTTGGATAAGAGGGAATCGAAACAATAATAAAATAGGTAATTTTGATCTTTAGGGTATCCAGAACCTCCTTTTTCTTGGCAGCACTTTTATCATTAGTGTTTAATGAAAGCTGTCATTCAACAGTAATGATATTTGGTTCATAAATAACTGTCTTTTAATCCTAAAAATTCCGTTATTACCTCTTTAGGATTTCTTTTTATATTCTTTTCTAGATGTAGTGGTAGATGTGAATGTCCTCCATTCTTAAGGCAGATTTTATGGCGACATAACATAAAAAAAGTCTATATCTTTTTTAATAGAGAACCTGCTTTAAAAAGACGACACATAAAAATCTTAGGAAATAAAATTCATTTAAAAATAAAAAAATCTACATTGTCAACTTTTTGTATTGTTGATTTTTTCTTCGTTTTTTTAGAAAAAAAAAATGTGAATATTTTGTAAATTTATTTTTATTTAAAT
This sequence comes from Gerris lacustris, assembly GCA_951217055.1. Lineage (NCBI taxonomy): Eukaryota > Metazoa > Arthropoda > Insecta > Hemiptera > Gerridae > Gerris > Gerris lacustris. Next base: position 27,437,853 of record OX578282.1, read on the forward strand.
ATTTCTAGAATCCTGTATATTTTTGTTATGATTTGCGTATGAGAGAGATCCAGGTGTAAGTGGTCAGTTTAGACTGTGTACCAGTTTCATGAAAACAGGTTTTTTTTTTTAAAGTTAATCTCCATCTTGTTTATTATTGTTATAAAATGCTATTTATTACTGGATGCTAGTTACAAGGACGTCAAAGTTAAAATAACTGGGATTTTGTTTTCAACCTGCCTTCAATTATTGTAAAACTCAATCTTCTAAACCAAGAACCTCAATTTTTCTAGAATAATAAGCCATAGATTGCTTATAATGCTTGATTTACATTCAAATTCAAATAGCCTAGAGGCAGTAACATATTTAACAGTGATAAATCCAAATCTTACGGTCTTGTTATCATAATGAAGTTTTAGGTTTAGCAAATATTACGCTTCCATAGTTAAGGGCATCTTCAGGTATAGCGTTGGGTTGGACTGCATTGAACGGGTTAAAATGAACTGAATCATAAGCTTAGCTAAATGATCCTAAGCCTTGATTTACAGTTTAATTGAACGGTCGTTTTTCCCTCATCCGGACACTGACTGGAGGCCGATCACTGTTTGACAGATCACTCATGACCTGGAGTCTGGAAAAAATGAAGGATGAACGAGACATACAATTGTGTCAAGGGAAGGGGTACGATCTAAGAACGATAAGCGTTAAAATTAAACAGACAATTTTAGTGTTCCGTTTTTAAATGAACGACTTATTCCATATGATAGTAAACTTCCCAGCTCTGTTACCTTGTCGGTACCTCCAACCATGGAGATTTAGTCACTACCAGAACCCCTGGAATTCAAACAGCTACAAAACTAACATTAATTAGACTTTAACTTTTAAAGTTTTTGGTAGTATTCATACTATGGAAAGATTAAATTTTACTTTAAATCAAATTATAATTATCAATCTACGGGAGACATACAGAGAAAAATAGACCCCCGCACAGGGACTTGAACCACGGGTCCTCCTATTAATCCGTTCCAGGTGCTCTTACCAACTGAGCTATACGGGAGAATGATTTTTCTCTGTCGTTACCGATACAAATTCCCCGATTCCTAGCTTTCAATCTTTTCTACAAATCTAGCAAGCCGTTAATTCTTCAACAATCTTTCTTTTCTACAAATTATAAGCGTTAATTCTCGATCTAGTTCTATTGCCGTGTATATTTGGCTTGCTAGATTTGTAGAAAAGATTGAAAGCTTGGATTCGGGGAATTTGTATCGGTAACAACAGAGAAAAAGCTCAGTTGGTAAGAGCACCTGTAATGGATTAATAGGAGGACCCGTGGTTCAAGTCCCGGTACGGGGGACTATTTTTCTCTGTATGTCTCCCGTAGTTGTTGATAATTATAATTTGATTTAGACTTCAACGTAAATAGCGATAACAGATTACTTAGCCCTTTCAAATTCTAAAGTCTAAAGCATACTTTTACGAGAAGCCGTGGGTATTATAATTGTATTTATTCTCTTATTTATGTTGCATAAACCCTCCTTGTTGAATATATTCTTCTCTTGTGCAACCTTTTACTTTTGGTTTAAAACGCAAATGTAGCACACTTGTGTGTTTAACTTATAATAATAGTTAACATTGAATGGGCTGTTTCAATAAAGTTTTTCTTATACTTTGTCATGCTTAAATAACATTCAAAAGTTACCAGGTTATTGCTAATTTACAGTAACCAACTTTATATTAATTTCAATACTTTCTGCTGTGTTGGTCCCATTGTTATATTAATTACACCCACTCTACGTCTTTTATTATTAATAAACAACAGCCTGTGGAAAAACTAACTTCTGTATTTTACATTTTTATTCTTTAAATGCCTACCTCTTTAATAATTATAATATAATAAGTGAACAAAATCTATTTAGCAAATACATAGTTTTTAACATATGCTACAATTTAGGTGGATATTGTTTGTTGCCTGATATATTGTAAACTACTCGTTTTACTCATTAGCGATGGTCCAGGACTGGCTTTTATACCCTACTGCTCTTACTTACTCACTTGATCCTGGACTGTTCTTCCATGCGGCGTTGTAGAGGCGTTACAAAAGGACTTCCAGATTTGTTTAATTTGCCTTCCAATTATTATGATTCATGTTTAAAATTTTACTTCTCTTTTCCATTTGAAAGAAGAAATTAAATCATTAACGGTTGTGAATGCTTCTTATTATTAAATTAAATTAATCATAAATTGTTTTAATATTTTTCTCCTTTATCATTGAAAAATATATTTTTACCATCAACATTTTAATTTTTTGGATCAACATTTCCTATACAACTTAACAATCCTTTCTCTTTAATAATTTCCAAAAAATTAAAATTATAATGATATCATGGATTTAATTTTAAATTACACGATGTCAACATGACCTTTCTCGGAAGTCTAACTCTACTTATAAACGAATTAGTTAAATCGAAGTGACAAATTTATAGTCGTACTAAAAAATATACCGTTGTCTTGTAATAGTATTGACATTTTTCGTGTATCAAATGAAATATTTCTCAAATATAAATTTACTTATTTATCGACCGAGAACAGAACTCTTTATGTGGAAACCAGTTCTTTATTTATTGATTTAATAAAATGAGTGTATACAAGTTATATATTTTAAATTAATCTTTCTTCTGTAATAAGTTTAACGAAGAATTTAGTGGCTTTAATGTTTGACCTCGTATTTTTTCTAATCTCTAGTTTCTAAGCAAGAAATTTCTCTTAAGTGATTTAGATTTTTATATAATAACATCTCTCTTATTTATTAATTAATTCTTCAGGAGAGAACTGGTTTTTAATTTTTACACGAATTCCGGCGCCTCCGCATTATTATTTTTTTTTTTTTGGAATGTGATACCCTTTTTTTAAACTGAACTAAACGAGCGCGCACTTTTGAATTTATCGCTTCTTTTTTGTCCTCTCCCCTTACCTCTGTGCTGTGAATACTTGACAAACTTGTTTTTTTTTTTTTAAAGTATATATTTTATAAATAAATATAAAGCTTTCTCCGTTGGCGATTGCGTCTCGTTTGCTGGCATCCTATCTGTCTTGTTTTGGTCACAGAGTCGCGATATGTCAGAGAGGTCGTGCATTCTCTTTCAGAAGACAGGTCTTGGCTATGGAGGTCGAAGACACTAATGACGTCACGGGATTCCTTCCACGGTTAAGGAGATGTGACCTCTTGTTTGAACCCTTTTCACCTTCTTTGGGATGCTACCTGTTGCAACTTGTATCCTTTGCGAATTTTTGTCATATTAGGGACGTCTAAGGTTGCGAAGATCGTGGGAGTTAAGTCCAAAGATAGCATGTTAAGAAGATGCTTTTTAAAAATTTGGAGAAACCATCTGTGCAATATTGATTTTGAAAGTTAACGTTATTGCTCAAAATAATATATGCTCTCTTTAATTTACTTTGATGCGGAAGTGCCTATTGAGTACACGCAACGCTAATAATGTTAAATTGAAGTTCTATGTGTTCCAATGGCAACATCGTCTTTATTGTTTGGACAGTTTTCCGAGTCAAAGTTATTACTTTCTCAAACAAAAACATACTCTACTGAAAATACTCCTCACCCTGATCCTGTGTGCGAAACGTCGGGACCCAAACCCAAAAAGATTTATGATGCCAACGACAGAACCTAACGAGACATTTAGAATACCAACCACGGAACCCTGAGGAAATGCATTATTACGATCAGTGCCTTTGTAGTTAAACCCTTAGATGATGATAATATGATATGTGGTTAATGACTGTCTTTTACAACGACGTTACTTGTACAAAGTATCTTAAAATGGATTTCTTTATCCACTTGCTTATAAAAGCAAGTGACCATTGCACACTTTTTCCCATTTATTTTTTCATAATTATTACTTGCTTACCTACCCATGCAGTAGTTCCAGAATTAGGAATTACCCGATTCCGGACCTTTAATTTAATTGTAAATAATTATCGGTAAAGACGATTTATTGAATAACAAAAAAAATATATAAGACCCATAATTAAATAATTATATTGATTATTTTTTTCTTTACACTTCGCAGCAGGATTCGTCTTTACAATTTAAGTATTCTTTAGGCCTATTCTAACGTCACATCTTCCAGATACGGTCTTCAACGGAAATCCTTGTAAATCACGTCTACTACTTCTGTTCTTGTAGCTTTAGACTAACAACCTTTGAAACACAGCCTTCACCGTAAAATCGATTATTACAAGACATCTAGTTCACTTTAAGAAATACTTTTAAGTTATGAAAAGGTTCTCCATTGACAAAATATTTTTTTATTTACTTCTTTACCATCTTAGTCCGAAATCAAAGAGAAAAATCTACTTTTAACGCTCCCCTGATTTCCGATATATTTTCCGAACCTTTTGACAACTTATAAGGAGGATAATATTTTATCTTTTCCCTCTTTTTTTGACTGCCTCTCCCTTTTTATATTTCCGGAAATTATACCTCGAGTACTTAGAATTGACCCCAGAGTTTCTCTTTGATAGTTCAAATGTTTTTTTTTTTATATTATAAGAATTTTCTCTTTTTTATTTTGTTTGCTCAAGGCATACTTTGTAATTTCCATTGATGTGCGTACTTCCTTCTCGAAGTATTATTACTCAAAAAATCCTCTGATCGGAGTATAAAGCTTCAGATTTTTTTTTTTTTTTTTTTTAAATTCCATTTCTTATTGAAGGCCCCTAATTTTTATGTACGTATTGCATCTATTATTATATTTTGCTTCCGAGCTTACCAAAGGTAACGGAAGTTATGTGATCGTTTTGAAGAACGAAAAAATGTTATGTCTCCGATTTCAAAAATTCCAAGATAGAAATCCATTTCTGACATCAGGGAACATTTTAGGTTCCGTATCGGTCTGCGGGTCTGTCGCTTAATTTTTGCGAACCAACTTATCGTCCGAGTTTAATGAAATTTGTATGGTAGGTCAGAATTAGCTCATTATTGGTCCCTTATAAGTTTCAACCGTCTGCGCATATTTGTTTCTCTTCCACCTATGCACAAACACACATTCATTTACTACTGTTTGTATGAAAATCCATTTAAGCTGGTTTGTATGAAACTTTTATAGTTTATCGCAAGTAACCCGCAGATAGCCCTAGATTACGTTGAACCGTCTGCGCTCTTTAACTTTTGCTAAATTGATTTTTCAATTCATGTAAAAATACAAAACAATTTTGACAGATTAAAATAAACAGGGGAAACAATTAAACAAATTAGTCAATAATGGCTTGTAAAAGCATAAAATCTGTCGCTTATATGTTGGTTCGTAAATTTTGAGCGGTACACAACCACGGGACTAAATTGTTTTCCTGATGTCTGATACGGATTTCTCTCTTAGTTAAATAGGAGACATATAAAAAAATGTTCATTCTTCAAAAGGATAACATAGCTTCCGTTACCTTCGGTAAGCTCGGAATCAATTTGTTTGTCACATTAATTACCGCTTTTACTGTGTGTAAAATCCATTAGATTTCGGTAGAAACGTCAAATTTTAAATCTAACTTAGTTTCATCGTAAAATTTGAACTTCATTAATTTGGGAATCACTTTATTTTCATTTAGTCTTTATTGTCATTGTCATCGATAAGGGAATCTATTAAGTCTGATAAATAGTTCATGGGTGTAGAATATGTCGAATCTTACTGGGAATTTCGATTTAAATTTAGTTTTTTATGAGAAATGTTAACACATCAAACATCTTAACCATTATCTAATTAATTTGTTTTTTTCTCTGTTTCAGGTTGGTATGACTGAATCATCGATTTTTCACGATAAACTCGGCTATTCAACTGTAAGTTTGTCAAAATATATTTATTATTATTATTAAATTATGCATATTAGAAATGAAGTGAAATTAAATCTATTGAACGATATTTTTAAATTTTAATAACATCCATCAAGGTGCAGATCTTTTAAGAATCGATAATTTAATAATGGAGTTGAATCATTTATAGACATGATTTTATTTTAAAATATCTAAATTTCAAATCAATGTATCCGTCTTTTTACTGTGTACATTGTTTTTAGTTAATAGTTTAGTAAAAGTGTCCAGTCTCAATTGGTAATTATGGTATGATCGGTTTTTACACTTATGTATTTAATTAGCAATGAGGTAAAATGTTCTGTTTTTCTCCGTACATCACTCGGGCAAGCCGTGACTACTCCCAAGAGCCTAACTTTAATGATCTTTTAGAAACCATAACCATAGTATTCCCTGTGGAAACATTGTTACCATTTATACTGTAGGATTTTTATATGATAAATCTAGAAAAAGCTAGAAAGATTTTTATAGCTTTAGCTCAGATGTTATAAAAGAATACTTTTCAATTTTAAATGTCTTTTCTAGTTGTATAATCTTTTTTTGGAAAATGAATAACTTCGTAAAGGTTAGGAATGAAGATGTATTCACTCCAGTTAATCTTCTTAATTTTCCCCAAGAGAAACTTTTCTTTATTATTTTCATAAAGTTATGTTAGTGTTTTGAATATGGTAGAGTTAAATATTAATGTCTCGCTGTGTTTGGAATTGTTCATTTTAAAATGTGCTTATTTAGCTTGTCACGTTTAGTTGGAAAGGGAACATTCCTGAAACTTATTCTGCTTAAGATCCAATATCTTTTGGTTATCATCCGCTTTGCTCCTCGTTCAGGAAAAGCAGAATAGAGGGTCGGATGGAACGAGGAAGACAAGGTGACACAATTATAAACTGTCAAAAGCTCGGATTTTAAAGGGGTAGTAGATGGTAAGCTTTCATTATGCTAATACCTCGGTTTGGTGTGGGGAGTTGTTGTGCTTATGAAACTTTGCAAACCTGAAACTTGAGTCTAAGTTTGCCGTGTAGTCTCCTTAGTAGAGGTTACAGGAAGCAGGCTTTAATTCCATTAAACCCTGTAAATCATCTGTTTAATTAAAGTCCGCTCAAGGGAGCCTTGCAGGGGACTTTATGAAATGAAAGTCCGGGAGGGGGCTGTTGTGTCTCGTCCTGGGCTTTGTTATTTTCTTGGCTTCCTGTAATATGATAAAATCTGTCCAGGAAAGCTTTTTATGTGATGATGTGTTTTACTTTAATAAGCTTTATTTAATCCTAACTCATTGTTATGTCTTTAAATTTTGGTTTCTAAGCGTTTAAGACACGGTTTAATATGCAATTTTATCTGGGTGTCGACATAATAATCTAGGTTTCATGATGAAATCATTCTCCGCGAATGGGCTGGTGGGTGTGCAACATTCCTTTCCTACTTACCGGCATAATCGTAAGAGTAGTTGAGCATAGCTGACTCTAGGTGATTTCATTTATTGTTGTTCTTAACTTAGGATCCCTCGAACTTACCCCCATAATCTTAAGAGTAGTTGAGCATAGCTGACTCTAGGTGATTTCATTTATCGTTGTTCTTAACTTAGGATCCCTCGAACTTACCCCCATAATCTTAAGAGTAGTTGAGCATAGCTGACTCTAAGTGATTTCATTTATTGTTGTTCCGAGTCTCCATTATGATTTTCAACACATTATCTCCTGAAGAGACTTTATAATGACAACAATTTTAAAAATAATATTATCATGCATATTACAATGCTTAGTATTTGTAATTCTCTCTGTTCTAGTCGTCACTTTTTAAGATAATTTTAATTGACATCTCAAAAAACTGTGAGTGACCTCTTGAAGGGACTAATACCATATAATCTCTATTGAGATGCTCTATGAATTTTATAACTGCCCAGTTCTCTTTGTATCTGTATAATGGATTTTCTGTATGTATAATATATATGCAATAGATAAGAAAACAGTTCTAGTGATTACTAATTAACAATTAAGATTTTTTCTTTCACACAAAACACAAAGATGACAACATTGTTTAGTTTATATTATTCTTTATGTATATATTGTATAAAGGTCTTAATCAATTAGTATTCTTGTTAGATTTAAAAGGATTCTCTATTATACTTTTAAAAGGAGTACAAAAGTAGCTTGTGTCTTGTCTAACTTTTCTGCTTATCATTCGTCTATGATTTGATAACATTATTTAAAGAGATGGTAAAGAAAGAAGCGATTAAATGAAACTCGAACAAAAAGAAGTGCTTAATATTTCTCTAAAGATCCCATCATCGAGTTATGATTTTGCTATGATGCCAAATTGGTTTTTGGTCATTATCATTAATGACAAATAATAACTGATATTAAAAAACTTGATGCTCCCTAGCATTTTTATCTTAAAAAATACTAAATAATATTTATGTATTAAGGAAGACGAATTGTGATAAGTAGGTACCAGTTATAATATTTTCTTATTGCTTCTTTTAGTTTTATTTCTGTTTGAAAGCTTGAATTGTGAGAATTGTGAAATAAATCATATAGTTATGAAAATCTAAATTTATAATTGAAAGGTTAAATCCTATTACATTCAACAGCGCTGCAGTTTTCGTTGTATCTCTTACAATTAGCTGGTAAAAGCTTATTTTAGTTCCCGCTTATAAATTGAATGTTGTTTAATTAAGTAATATACTTACTAACTGTGCCTTTTACTAGAATTTCCTTGGAACTTTCAAATCCTTTGAATATGTTAATCTATTAATTAATTCTTAATTAAATGAGTCTGAGAGCAAGCAAATATAAGCCTATTTCTGTGATATTTTAATTAATTCCTTATTGAGGCATTCTCAAAGTAAGATCATATTATATTTTCATTGTATAACAATTACGTTTCAATTTTCCCGTCTTATAATAATTAGAAATAACTTTTAAGTGTTTGGTCATGAAAAGGTTAAAAAAGTGCTAAAGAATATTTAATTTAATTGGCTATATTTCGTCCCTTTAGGGGGTATTATCAGGCGTATACTTTAATTTTCCATTTGGGTATTACTAAGTACTACAGTACTAACCTCGAGGTTAAAATGAAATGTATAAAGAAAGCAAAGATATTTGTACGATTATAAACTAATTAAACGTAAGTTTTATAAAGTGTTTTGGATAACTATTACAATTTAACATAGGTATTTAGAAAGTACACTTGAATTCTAATTGTGTGTAGGGTCTAAAAAGAAAAAACTTAATTGCTGCAATATTTCGAATTTTCTATTGTTAATCTTAAGTTTAAACTGTCTGTTATTTGATAATTTAATTTGGTTATTACCATTTTTCCAAATTTAACCGTGTCTCAATCATATCTGTTTTTTATTTAATACTTACCTACTCGACGATGCTACTGTCCATGAAGGACTGGCCTCTGGCGAGCTATAAAAGACCTCTCCAATCCTCTAGGTGCAAGGTACATCCTCATCCAACCATCTTTTTCTAAGTCTTTCCTGCCGTTTCCTTCCACCCGGCATATCTTGTATTTGTTAGTACTTCTCCATGGGCCCACCATTGTGTAAGTGTCCTAACCATCCCTGTTATCCTCTATTTCCTTCACATTATAAGGGTGCCTATAATAATATCCAAATTTTCTTATTAGTTCTTATGCGAGTCAGTTAACACATATTGCTCCACAAATTTTCCTCAGGGCCTTTCTTTCCCTTCTCCATAAACTTTATTCATCCTGGGACAGCATCAGCTTCCATGTCCCGAGCTCATCGGTTACTGTTGGCCTAATCACTACCAATATACTTTAACCTTTATCCTTTGGCTGATATGATTAGACCTTATCAAAGGGAGAAGCTTATTTGATCTAATCCATTGTGTAATTCTAGCTTAGCTTGTTTGAAATGGGAAGAAGTGATCTGGTTCCTTGGTCTAGTTTCTAGTCAGTCTGCGGAGGGTAGTTAAATAACTTGTATCTAAGATTAAGCTTGAGACTAAAAGTCATTGTTTTAATTAATGAAAATTTATTTCATTGCCTTTCTCAGTATGGTTTTGAAAGAAAAGTTTTTCTCTTCACTTTAGTTTTTTGTTTAACTTCTAACACAAGAGAGCTTTTGTTATCCTATAAATGTTATTTTTGACTTCCTCATGTAAGTTGTATCATATGTTGAAAGTATTATGATATCCCGGATATTAGATTATGATTTCAATACATTTATATTTGTAATGTTCTTTTGGTCAAATAGAGTGGTTGGTATGTCTCTTGTTAGAGGTTTATTTATAACAATAGACGCTTAGCTTATTTATAAAGTGATGATGTTAGAATCGAGTATATCTTGATTACTTTGGTCTCGTGCTTAATAATTTATGAGTCATTTTATGATGTTTAAAGTTGCAAATGGTTAGTTACCGTGCGCAATTTATTTAAGTTTGCTAGGTTCAATAAATGACCGTATAGACTCTGAAATTTGTAGAATGCAATAATACCTTTACCCGAAATATCAGGTAACATTTACTCAACCTAGAAACCATACGCACACAACAAATCCATTCGTAATGTTACCTAACTTTCCACCCTCGCTCTCTCGATAACTTTAAGATTTAATTAAAACATTACTTATTTATCTTAAGGCACGTACATAACTGAAGCCATATATATATATGAGGTCAGAGGTCATTGAGCTGCCCCACAAGTTTGAAACGACTACCTGAGATCTCAGATTACGCTCTAATGTTTAATGTTAAGCCGTTTCCATCCCCCTCTTGAGTTAATTTCCATTAATATAACAAGAGATGTTGCTATACAGACCTGTTTAATTACATGTTTTAGTAAATGTAGGGCAGTAAATTTTAGCCCAATGTTGTATGATTTTCTTTATATTGCAACGCTAACTTTCATTATATAAGTATAATAACGCTTATATTCATTTTAAAAGTTTTATTATTATTACTGCTACTAACTGTCTTTGAATCAGTATGTTGCTCACAAATTTTGTGAAAATTAAAGGTTTTTAGTTGTATTACCATATTATTATAGTTTTCTGTAGAAATGTTTTGTTTATTCTCGTCCCGCACTCTCTTAGCAATAGCAGTTTTCTATGTATAAAATGTACATGAATTGTACATATTATCAACTTCTAAAAGATTATGATAGTAGAAGCATCGGTGCTTCTTTATCCTGTTTATCGAAACAAGTATTATACTGCATTACAGTAACAAATCCCTTCGCATTTAAGGCGCGTGGTCTTGCATTAAAAAATATCCCCCTCTGGGTACGAAGGATGTTCTTAAGTAAGAAATGTATATATTTATGGAAGAACTAACTATAAAGTAAACAATGTGTACGGACATAATCTAAAACAAATATAAGTTTTTTGCTAAGCTTTATTTGTATATATTTTGTCACTTATCAGACACTGGAGGTGTTATCAGTAGGTGATTTATGATCAGTGAAGGATAAGATATATCTGATATGAACTATATAATATATATATATGGGAGAAGTTAGAATGTCGTTAAAGGACTTTCTAATCCCTTTTCTACCCTTCAGTAGAAATCAGGGACCATCGTCTTTTTTTCGGTGGCTTGCTTCTAAATTTTGTGGAACTCTCACACTAAAACAAATTTCATACATTTATAATATAAAACTGCTTATGTCGTAGTAATCTATATTATTTTAGATGCTTTTGAAAGTTTTAATATATGTGCGAGAAAAGTTTCGAATCTCACGATTCAATTTTCATGTAATACCCGGTTTATGTCTTAAATGACAACCGACAAGATTTTTTCTTAGACGACCCAAGAGTCAAGAATACTTTGATAGATTTCAATTCTTAAAATCTGAAGATTTGAAAATTTAGTAAAAATCCCTTTTCTTTTTCACTTGTTTTTTCTTTCAAGATATAACAGTGATATACTTGCTGTGATAAAAACACGTCTTACCTCTCTACATGTGACATAAGAAACATGATAAGACTGATTGTTTAGGACACAAGGGTGAGTGAGATAAGTGAGGACAAAGCTGGTGACGTACTGTGGTGAGGTAATCTCGAAGGTCGTTCCTGACAAAACGGTCCTTAGGGAGAAAAAAGCCTCTTGAGCCTTTCCGAATAGAAATTGCTAATCTCAAGAGATGCCCTTTGCTTTTCCCGCATTTTTGCGTTTTTTTCCTTTGGAATCCTTATTGTAAGACGGGAAACAATCTCGGACCCTGGAATCCCTTACCCAAAAAATAACCTTCTCTACCCGCCTTTTGTTAACTTATTTATTCCTTATACTAAAAAGAATTAATTTAGGATATTACTATGATCGGAAATGCTCTTCAGTTAATAAGATTTTTATTACAAGAATAAATTTGTAAGCCTGGGATCATTTTCTGAGTATATATGTATTAGTACGCCGTGAAGCTTTCATGAAACGATGGTTGTTCAGACGAACCTTTTGTGTCAATATTTTACACTTATCAACTTTTCGCAACCACTATTTTTTAAGATCTTTCGCTTTGTTTGGTTTTTTTATGTCATTAATGACATGCAATACTACTAGTAGTAGTAGTAGTAGTAGTAGTAAGGTCCTAGTGCCAGTACTAGACAGGTAGGACAGTAGGACGAACCACTTGTTCGAACCTAGCAAGATAGACAATATGTTAGTACATATCTACATATTGCCATAATCAACTGTGACATATTGCAGTGATTTAATAGTTTCGACACTTTACCAAATTTTTTCGTTATCATGTATTACTTACTATAAAGTAGGATGAATTTACCGGCCTCAAATATAATTAATAAAATATACTCTCATGTATAATATATTGAATTATATATCTTTTATTCGTCCTCGACACCTCGTGCATTCTCAATATTCAAGGTTCTTATTCACTATCTAAGGATTATTTCATACGAGGGTTACTTATTATTCTAGTTTTATAATATCGAATTGCCATTTATATATTCGTGCATTCTATAAAAGTTTATATTTATAATATAATTTTGTAAATTTTCCTGAAAATATACATATGGTTAAAAGTATGTGTTCATTTTATCGAGTTTATGTCAATAGAATTGCTTTTATTGAAATTAAACTCTAGGAGGACATCTGATAAGTGTAAACTTGATAAACCATTGATCGTCTTTCTCTTTTAAGTAACCAATTGAAGTATTAGAACCTTTTCTGTAATAAAAAAATTGCTATTTTAGTTTGAAAATAAACTGATTTTGTACATTTATTTTTGATTTTTTTCACTTAACGTATCATTGACTGGAGATGAAACTGTTTTAATAACGCACAATTTGAAAACTTTCTCAAAATTCGAAGGTTTGTATTGCGTAGGCGGTGATATCTGCGTCAAGAAAAATTTAATTTCATCATTAACTCATTTCATCTTGAAAAATAAAATTTTTAATCGTATGATCCTGTAATTTACTTTAATAAAAGTGATACTAGTCTTGTAGATATAATGGACGGAAAATAGTTCGCTTTCTCCCTAAAACTTAGACATTTCTTAAGGTGTTGCAAAATACTATATCGTACAAATGGAGACCCTTTTAATTGCGCCATTGCTCTTTCTAATATTTAGTTATTTTCGAGAATTCTTCGATTTTTACACTTTTAGTCGCTCTTGTCTCTCCCAAAAGTTTAGTTGCTTATATTAACTGTAATTTATTCGTATTTAAAAAAAAAAAAAAAAATTGTTAACAATTATTAAATTCAAAAGTTAATTAGTGGGATTCATTTAACCAGTTCGTTTTCAAACTATTTCATGTTATCATTAATATTATCTGCAGGCCTCTGATGGCTGTTGGCTAAATTAACACTATGAGGTTTCGACAATGTTCTTAATATTTTTCTTTTTAACTCACAAAACGCTCAATTGTTTGTTGTATCAGTAGATTTGTATTAGTTATTAAAATTATTTATTATTATTCACTTAAGTTCGTGATGATTTTCTTTCTCAAGAAGTATTAATCAAATTCAATACGTTTTGGTGTTTCAACTTCCTGGTTCCTGTTAGATTTGATGCGTGTCTGCATTCAGGAAAAACTATAAAGAATTATCAAAATGTTACAGCATAGTTGACGTCAAATAGACATAATTTCTAACCTCTGATAGACTAATGATAAGTTAATATTGTAATTAAGTGATTCTGATAAACAATATTATAAACGCTGTTTTCGACAATAGTTCATTCTTTATATACATCCTGATAAGCCTTTTTATTTACTTATTATTATTATTATTATTATTATTATTATTATTATAACTCAATATATATAATCTTGAACTTATTTTTAAGTTAATATCATGAGGGGAAAGTACAAAAAGAGTAAAATAATAAATAATTATAGTATTAAATATTATAGTTAATAAATAATTTTATTAAAACTTAATGTCTCTTTAAAAATGTAATACTGTTAGGAGTTAAAGGGATTGTAGTCAGTCTGCGGTTGCCTTTCTTCTCAGTGAGACCTTAACTGTTTGAGGCCTTTTCTCCTTCAGCAGATATATTGCTATGAAGGCTGCCTTCATATCCTCTGCTTCATATTGCACGATATCTCGAGATAGCTCCAACACGCAGCCTGAGTTTTATTATAGCAAAGGCTTTGCCCCTTTCCTGCCCCCTTCCTGCCCCACAGTTCTTTGTTAGGCCTAGGGCGGCCCCGAGGGCTAGTTTTCCACGTTATTTAGTCTCCACATCATTCTATTCTTCTCTTCCCTCCTATCTCCTCTTCGCCGTTTCTGCTTTTTAATATTTGGTATCCTGTGTGTGCGTTAGTTTTCTGGTTTCTCCCCCTCTCTGTAGAATATTATGAATGCACCCTTGAGTTGCCTTAATAATTTCCCCAGTCTTTTTATATTCCCTCCTTTTTTTATAAATATCTCACCCGTAACCGTAAAACCCTTTTTTATTTATTTCTTTGGCTCCATTTTATTAAATAAAGTAAAGCAGTAAGGCAATTATAAAAATAATATAGTATAAAATGATCAAATATATTTATTAAATACTTTCAAATGTTTTTTACTTTTCCTCACTACTAATAGTAGGAAAAGTATTGTTTTCACAAAAATTTTTTTTTCGAGATTTCAACGGAATTATCCGTTTTAGGTGTTTTTAAGACCTCCTGAGTGGTTTTCAGCATGACGTATGTATGTGTGTATGTGTGTTATCATCGTAGCGCCCAAGGTATTTAACCTAGAGAGTTTAAACTTGGCAGAAAAATCAGTCCTAACCTGTAGTTGTGCCGCCCGGAAAATCAACTTTTTCCGCCATCTTGAACCCAGTTTGCCGAGTCAGCAAAAAATCGTAATAAATCGATTATGGTCCTGATCGAGTTGAAATTTGGCACGAATGTACCTCTCTGTATGACAAACAAGCCCACCAAATTTCATTTTGATATTGGCCGCCATTTTGAAGTTATCAATTTTTAAATTTTTAAACTTTGATGGTTAATAATACCGAAAGTATAAATAGGGTTTTGACGTATAGCATATCGTTGGAACCGGAAAAAATTAAGGAACAAATATAAAAAAAACGATAGTTTCATTAATTAGTTTAAAAGTTATAAGCGAATATAATTATTTTTATTAATCCGATAATTTTGATGACGTCAAAGTTTGTTTACATCTGTCAAATTGCCGCCAAACTTCAAATAATTAAATAAAATATAGCTATTAAAATTAAGGTTATTTTTGAAGAATAATAATAAATCAGTTAGTTCAGAACGGTCACCTATCCAAGTACTAACACGTCCAATGCTGCTTCCTCCTGCTGCTTCGCAGCAGGAGAGGCCACTTTAGTGGCCTCTGAAGTGAGGAAAAGTTCCGAGGTACCCCGTACCCGATTTTATTATTAATATACATAGTTTATGAACATAAATATAATAAACATTATTCCTTTTTTTTTAGTTTTCATTACTATCTGTAATAAATTATAAAGCTTATTATTACTATTATCTGTAATAAATTCAATATGTTTCTTGTAATTTAGTCGTACAATTCAAATTACTACTAAATATTACAAGATATGTTACAAAAGTAATTATTTCAGCAGTCTGACAAAGAACTGGTTGGTTAGTATTTATCATAGTCTGTGCATAGTTTTTACAACCCTCCAGTTCGGTGTTTTAATATAATTAACAATAAAATTGTGCCTAAATGCTTAAAGAGAATCACCACTAGTCAAACACCAACGCATCTTGTTCGAAAACAAAGCACGCGCCACTATTCAAACACCAATGCATCTTGTTCGAAACAAAGCACATGCCACTATTCAAACACCAATGCATCTTGTTCGAAACAAAGCACGCGCCCCTGGGCAATCACCAAATCACCAACGCACTTTGTTCGAAACACAGTTCGTGCCACTAGTAAAACACCAATGCATCTTGTTTGAAATTAGCACGCGCCACAAGTCAAACACCAACGCATCTTGTTCGAAACAAAGCACGTGCCACTCTGATAATTAAATCGAGTAAATGATGTAAATAAAATAATATTAATGAACTAAAGTTAATTAATAAATTAAAAAGAAATAAAAAAGTGAAAAAGTTGGCTCTTTTTAAAAAAAATCCTGGTATTAAAAAAATGACTTCAAAATAAAACAAGTAAATTTATTTTTAGAAAATATTGCTTGCTCTTCTCAATTACCTGTGACTTGGTGTGATGCTTTCTTACTTTGTTCTATTTATATCTCGAGGCAACTTTTTTTATTTATTTACTTTTTTTTTGTAATTTTTATTTTTCCTATAATATTAAGTCTATGTATTAGCGTCCTCCATTTTTACTCTTTTACTCTTATTCTTTACTATGTATATTTATTCTTTTAAATAAATAAAAAGAGAATCCAAAAGACCCGAAAAAAAAGAAACTTAATTAATGATGCTTTTTTGTATCTTACAAAAATACGGTGTGAGTTTTTGAAGAATTGCTTTTTAAATAGATCAAAGGTAGACTTGACATAAAAAGATTTTTCTTTCAGTTCTTTTTTTAAACAAAAAAAAAATATATATATATATATAATTTTGGGGGTCTTCGTCAACTTTAAAAATAAAAAGTCTGTAAATTTGACTAAGCGATATTATAATTAAAATTTATTAGACAGAAAGATGGTTAATGTGACTACGCAGAAGCTGGTTTATGTGAACACTACTGACCACTGAAGCTGGTTAATGTGAACACTACTGAAGCTGGTTAATGTGAACACCACAGAAGCTGCTCTTCCCTCTTGGAATTTAATTTCGTTAACCCTTTAGTTACTGAAGTTGCCATATGGCAACGCAAAAATGCGTTTCATTGTTTGGGTGTATCTCGCTATCTAATATTAATTAAATTACGGTAACACAGTTTAACTGTTCTTAAGACCCTTCTATTATTTTAAGAATTTATTTCATTTCCATATTTCATGTGATTGTTCCTGGTATTGGGTGTTTTTCAAAACAGATATTTGTTTTTGTGAACAATTATGAATGTTGACAGAGAGTAAGTAATATTATTATTGCTATTGTGATTTTCTACTGTTTGTTTTTAGGCACTGATGATGGCTTTTTGAAGGCTGAAAGCTGCTTTGGCTAATATCTAATAAAAAGTTTAATTTACGTGGAGAGAAAATTTTATTATTCCTTAACTACTAAGTTGGTTTTTCACTAACTGAAAAGTGTATTTTAGCTCAAAATTGGGGAATTTCCTATTATACCAATGAAACTATGTCGTTTTCTCTGGAAATTTTTTTTTTTTTTTTAGATAATAGTGCACATAGACAAAAGAGTATAGGAAAAATCACAGAAAAAAGTGCTGTGCAAAATTAAAATATGTATTTTAATTTTATCTTGTCTCCTAACTTGGTATAACTTTTAATTCTCACATTATTGTTTACGTCTTATTAATTTGAGTTATTCTAGTTTTGATTAACTTTTTCTTTAAATGAATGTATTTTACGAGAATATCCTACTAATTATCACAAATAAATTAGGTATAAGAGCTATTGAGATCATCTTTTCATGTTTAAGTTATACTATTTCACTTAGTTTGTATATTATTGATCGTTTTTTAAGCACTGATGATGGGCTTATGAAGACCGATAGCTGTAGAGACAAATTATGTTCTTCCATTAAATATAAAGTTAAATTTAACCTTTTGAAAGTTTGATCATTCAATCGTGTATTCATTAAATAAATAAATGGTTTCCTCATGAGTTTTTTTAAGTACAAAAGATTTCATGGTCCATTACCGCTATATATTATAATTACTTTATTATACTAACACTACTCTCTCTCTCTCTCTCTCTCTCTCTATATATATATATATATATATATATATTAAATATATATATATATATATATATATATATATATATATATATATATATATATATATATATAGAGAGAGAGAGAGAGAGAGAGAGAGAGAGAAATAATTGTTTTCAAACTCCACATGAGGTCTTACTACCAGTGAAAAATCAAACGTAAAATTATTGATAATATATATATATATATATATATATATATATATATATATATATATATATATATATATATATATATATATATATCAATAATTTTACGTTTGATTTTTCACTGGTAGTAAGACCTCATGTGGAGTTTGAAAACAATTATTTATTTCTCAAAATAAATTAGTATATATATATATATATATATATATATATATATATATATATATATATATATATATATATATATATATATATATATATATATATATATATATATATATATATATATATATATATATATATATATATATATATATATATATATATATATACACATATAATGCATATATTATATATATTTTTATTCTATTTTCTCTACGGAAAAGGTAATTTTGTTGTCCGAAACGTAAAAAATATTATACCGAAATCGTGGCTCGTTAGCTCTTGCTAGCCCTCCCAGCACGAGTTTTTTTTTAAGAATCCTCATACAACCATATTATAAAAAAAAAAAAAAATCAAAATTACACTCACGATATACCTAATCATTTATGATATTAATAGTATATATCTTGTTACAGACTAGAATTCAGGAAATAACTATGATTTAACCTTTTCATTTTACTTAAGGGTTAAATCTCAAAATTTAATTATAATGTACTCTAATGACCTTTACAAAATCTCAATTTATTTAATTACAATGAAACTACCAGTATAAAATTATTTTCCATATTGTTTTTATCTTAATTCGTTGGTGAGTTTTATACATATTTATTTTACAGAACTTCATTATTTTTAGTTGGCTGTAATAGCTACGTATTTCATATTAATATTTTATTTTTTGTGTGTTTTAAATTCGGTGCATTTTCTGCATCATAGCTTGGTAATTCGTTTGACCTTTTAAGTTTTAAACAAGGCAAACTACGCTGATATGGTACGAAAAACGAATAAATTCTTCTCTTCTGCTCAGCTCTTTTATATAAGACGTGATAATACAAAGTCTATGACAATCCCGACGAACCGATGGTTAAGTGAAAGTTTTCGATCAAGTTGTTTTGTAGATTGGTGTCTAAATACTTACAATTAATCCGATTAACCACTGTTTATAATCATTAGGATGTATGTGAATATGTGAAATTTAATATTTAATTATATTTGCTAATAATAAAAGAAGGTTTTGGAAAGAAGGTAGAGGCAAAGCATAGCCTTACAGGTCCTACGCAACGCTATATTACATACTTATACGCATTTTAATTATTGTTTCCGTCAATAGTTATAATGTAACTTATGTTATAGGATTAATGGAGTTAATTTACGGAACTGAGGATTTTTATCGAGTATAATCACTTATATACACAGAAGAGATCATATTCTTTTGCCTAAAGAACTGTTAGACAAAGAGACATCATCCCTTCTGTATTTAAGTGTCAATATCCCTTTGTCTAAGCAGTTTATAGTACTAATGTTATCACTCAATACGTCCTTCATTCTGAGATTTACCAAAACTTAATTTTATAAAATATTTAGATTTGACAGAAATTGGAAGTCTTGGAGCTGCTTTCCATTTCTAGACCGTGTGTCCACGAAGAGTTACGAAATTGTTTAATGATTTTCACGTATAACCAAGCGGCTAAAGCTTTTTTTAACGTTTTTAATTATTTTGCAAATGGTATTTTGACTTTCCTTTTAAACATTTCAAGATTTAGTCTATTTGATAGCGTTTTCAATTTATCATTCATATAGTAAATATGAAAGTTTATGCAAACAACAATCACATTAAGTTATAAAAGATGTTTCATTAATACGTATGCTTAAAACATGTATTATTAAATAATTAGTCTCGGATATCACACTTCTAATCTGAAATTTGATATGCTTATGAATTTTGCCCTACCTATAGTTTAAAAATTGCAATTATAGTCTTTGTAATACCCTTCTAATTTTAACAATCTTAATTTCATACCTCTGGTTTTGTTTTAAATGTAAATCTATTGCTTTGTACGATGTCTTACTCTTATAATTTATCAAAGTTAAAAAATGAATTGCTTGATAGGTTTTGACTTTTTTTTTGTTTTATCTATAACGGCCCAATCAGGTTTGCCAACAGTAGCTGTTATGTTTGACCTTTTTTCCAATTGGCTTACCTTTCTAAAAAAAAAAAAAAAAAAAAAAAAAAAAAAAAAAAAAAAAAAAAAAAAAAAAAAAAAAAACAAGTTGGATGGTTAATAATTTTATCTGTCTTCGCTTTCCATAGCTACATAGTTAAATGTGTATGAAAGTTTGTTTTTTTGTGTCAGGTTTATTTTAAGATTTTAATCTATGAGTGTTGTTAGTTTTTAATCTTTGGCCTTATTTTACTCGTCGATTTGATATTTTATGATTCTCAATTAATTAAATCAAGAAGTTGCGTGTAAAAACTGTCATTACCTGTGTATACTCGTATGTATATGAATAATAACATCGAAGGTTTATACTTATGTAAACTTCTTTTTACATTGAAAAAAGTGATAAATTAAGTTGGTTTTTTCTGCCTTTTTCATATATCCTTTTATATTTCTTACAAGGCTAGTATTTCTATACTTGGCAATAGCATTGAACCGAGTGTACCAAAAGCAAAAGATAGTCGTATTTCTATAGATTTTTTATTCTCTAGGTGTTTTATTTTTCTGTCATTAATCATAAGATAAATTAAGGTTGTAAAAAATAATAGAAATTAATAATTTTTATGGCTCAAATAATACAATTATTATTTAAGAAGACGGATAAAAATCTCGCGTCGAGTATCGAACACGTACCTCTGGGTTACGTTCAAGTGCTCTGACCAGATAGTTACAGTTGTTTGAGAATTTACATAACTTCGCTTATTTTAAGTTTTACTATGTTTTGTTGACTTCATTAAAAACAACACCTTTGTAGATACAGATTATAGAAAATTAAAGTAATTACATACTTCTAAAGGGTTTGTGCAGCTCCTGAAATTGAACAAACAAAAAACTTTTTTTGCAGGCACATTTTATTCATATCCCTCTAAATTTTACACTCTTTCACAAAAGTATGTTATTTTTGGATCTTCGAAAGATTATTTTGTTTTTAGAAGTTAAGAGATGATAAGTTTCTGAAAAAATAACACGAGACTAAAGGGCAAACGAGGGACATCCTCTCTGACCCTACGACCCTATCCATATTTATCACGTGAAAGCGACTGTAACAGAGGAGGGGGAGATGGAGAAGCTGTGAGGACCCTTCACGACAAACAGGAAGGGACGAGACCAGTAAAACAAAAACACACGAAACATAACCCTAGACAGGACGGGAAACAAGCTAGGATATACTGCAGACGGAGGAATTATGAAGCTACGACCAGAGAGTGCTTGGATAGTTCCAAACATCCTAACAGATGATTTAACATTCTGGACATTCTAGGGAGGAAACTGCATGACGTCCACTTCAATTCCACTAAAACATCAAGTGGTAAATATGAGTACCCGAACATACAAGCTAACCAGCTAGCTTACCATGACTTATGATTACAACTAAGCTCAGAAGCACGAGTGCTAGCAACAACTAAGTCATGCAATTTTAAACAGTTTTATAAATAACTTATACTTGTAAACTCTACATGCTTATGATGTTATCAGAAAAAAGAACTTTCTTTTTTTATACATACAATGTGATACACAATTTATAAGTACTGAGATAAAATCAGCTGTTTAAAGTTTCACTTTATATAGAGAATAGTCCAGCTGTTTGACTTTCCTCTGAGATAAGACAGGCTGTTTATTTTGTAACTTGTGAAATAATAATAAGTCTGTACATCCTTATAGGAAGAGAAAATGAAGGAGAGATAACAGGTGATTATTCTGTAACAGGTAAAATTCCAAGACCAGGGAGCCGAATTTAGTAAATAAGTCTGGACAACCTTTTGAACTTATCTTCTCTTATGTGTTGATATTGAAGCAGGTTGATATGAAGGAATCCAGAATAATTAATCTGTACCTGGGTAATAATCCTCAACAAAGTATCACATTGCATACATAAAAGTCTTGGTTTTCAGCGTCTAGCATGATAACAGTCTGGAAAACGAACCTTACACTCTGGAACGTGTATATAGTTGTACTTGTACAGTACATATAGAAGAGTCAAGGAGAGTATGGTGGTATAGCGAGAATAAGATCTTCGTCAAAATGTCAAAAAGGTCAAAATGTAGTGGTCTCCAGATGGCTTTACATTCTCGTCATTACTATGGTTTTTTATGTGTTTCCGCTATAGATTGCGACCAGTCGGACCTGTGTGATCAAAATTTGAATAATATTTTAGTTAGTTTATTATTATTTCATATGTAATGAAAACATAATTCAGGTTAACTGTACTCGACGAGTCAGCCAATCCTAGGCCTATCACACAAAAGACCATCGTAGATTTAGATTAAAATTTAATTAAGGTGTTTTTTGGACCAGATTTTTTCAAGAGTTATACGTCACTTTATGATCATTAGTTATTACTGTTAGACTTTATTATTACGATTTCAAAGAAATAAAACGGTGACATTTTGCAGTAAATAATGTGTCGTCGAGAATGTAGAAACGACCACATTCTTAGATCACAAAATGCGGGGTATTTAATGTCATTTCATTGTAAAAGTAGTTGTTAAACTATTATTTCCAATACTAAGACTTCATTTCTACTTAAATGAGGTTAGCAATTTAAATAGAAGCGACCGACTAACTGTACAAAAAATACCTCCTAAGTTAAATTTTAAATTCCATCGGCATGACACTGTTAATTTTAAATATGCCATCCAGACACTGTAATAAGCCTTAAGCTGTCTCTAGCTAATAGATAGACGTTGACATTTAAAAAGAAAAATCACGGCCTTCTTCCTACAATTATATCTTAGTTTTTTTATGCTCGTGATGTTTTTTTAAAAGAATAATTCTTCTCGCATTACAAGTCAAGAAAATAGATTGAAATAAATTATATGTTAAGATCAATTTGGGAGCCCAACTTTACAAAAAAATGGTCTATCATTATAAATAAAGCATACGTCTTGATTAATTTATTATAAAAATTGTTTTACTTTTTGTGTAAAATAATATGGTGAGATAGAGGTATGTGGTAAAGCCAAACATTTTACGGAAGATTGCTTTAATTTTAATGTGTTGCTTTTCGCTTATCCAAATGTATCTAAAAGATCTTAAGTCCTCATTGATGCATTCCCTTATAAATTTATGTATGTATAAGTTAATTATATTTATAAAATGTATGTATACATACTATTTCCTATCCCATTTTAATGGTAAAAAGAATGTTGACTAATTTAACCTTAGATTTTCAATAGCTCCATTTAATTTCTTTATTTAAATATCTTCGTCAAAAATTAACTCTTTAAAATGAAAAGGACAAAGATATTAAGTTCATTTTCTTTTTTTAAACATCTTTTTCCTTAAAAAAATAAAAAGCTTTAATAAAAGGAATCTGTGTCAATTACAGACCCTGGGACAGATGCCAAGGCTTATTTCCTACGGACCAGTAGCAAGGTGGGGCTCACTGCTTTTTAAAAAATTCCGGTAGCCAGGTCAGAAAAACCAAAAAAAAAAAAAAACAGTAGCTGGTGAACAACCCAAAAGATTTTTTTTGTCTTTCTCCTATATTAGCCGTGCCGGTTTCATCCTTTCTCCCAAGATATTTTTTTTCTACGTTCTATCTCCCCCTGAGCCCCAATTATCCGGGTACCCTGAGAGGACACTCGACTGAGTTTTTATTGTTTTCATCCCTTCATCCACTGAGTCCTTTTATTTTTACCTTTTCATAAAAAAGGGAGTAAGATCCATGAATACTTTTTAAACAAAAATTCAGCTCCTTTTTTTTTGTTGATCTTTCTTTAAAAGTTGAATTTTGTGTATTTCCTTACGACGTTTTTTGTTTTTTAATTTTGTCTTTTAAATTAAAATAAATGTATCTATTTTATTCAAGATGTAATGTTTTATTTATTTACATATTATTACTGAAGTCTTGTCCCTTTTTTTATTCAAATGTTTTATTTTATATTTATGAATGCATATTATTTATTTGTTCTTTATATTTATGTATTATTTTGTCTCCTTTACTTGTCATACAATATTTATATATATAAGTATAAAACAATTATTAATGAATGACATTAGTTATTTTTTATTCCTCTCTTTAGAAAGCTCTATTATATTAGTACTTAAATTATGGTGGTTTTTTTAATTTATTCTTTTATTGAATTTTTTTCGTTTTGTAATTTATAACTAGTTATTATTCGACTTTCTTCGTTATCTTATTTTTATAATAAAAATAAGATAATTATAGAACAATTTAAGAAGAAAATATTAGTTTTTTTCTGTAGTTATATTAAATATTCTTGTTTAATTTATTATTGCTCATATCTGGGCCAGGATAAGCGACAAAATATTGAAACTTTTATTCTACAAGATGATATTTTTTTATACATTGATAATAACTTAATGATTATAATATAAATTATTACTCCTGAACTGCTTGATAAGTTCGGATACATTACTTCTGAGGTATCATAACCATTGTGATCAGTCTGAACGAAATTTGTTGCCTCAGAATTCTAAAATTGCAAGTCAGAAATCTATTTCAGACATCAGGTAACATTTTTGGTGCCTGTCTTCCGATTTGCCTGTTCATCCGTTATCATTTTTTGCGAACCAACTTCTCTATAGATACGTAGATACGTTATGATTTTAACACACCTTTTAATTAACGTTGTATGTTTGTCTGGGACAAATCTTGTAATTTAAATGTAACCCACTTATTTATTACCTTGAAGGGCTTATTTACCTAGAAAGCTGAAGCTTGCACAGATTATGTATTTCCAACTACCTAGAAAGCTGAAACTTGCACAGATTATGTATTTCCTACTACCTAAAATGCTAAAACTTGCACAGATTATGTATTTCCTACTACCTAATAAGCTAAAACTTGCACTGATTATGTATTTCCAACTACCTAGAAAGCTGAAACTTGCACAGATTATGTATTTCCGATGGCAATACGGTGATCACTTATTTTTTCATAAGGACCATATTATGAAGTAATTATTACATTAAATTACAAAAAAATTTTTTTTAAAAAAGTGGACCTTTTTTTATTGTTAATTATTTTATTAAATAATTCATTTATCCATGTTTCATTGCCATATTTTGTTTCACAGGTGTGAGAATTAAAATTTATTTTAACTTAACTGTGAATAGTGTCGTGTCAACATTACTACTACAATTGTATATATATTGAAATAGTAAACTGGTAATGAATCTTGAGTAAATTATTGAATGTATCGATTTTACATTGCCATTATTTTTCTTTGAGTTTACAAGGAAGGTAATAGATGATCTCATGTAATAGCTGGGAATGTAATGTTGGGAAGGTTATACACTTTGATATGATGTCATGTTTTACCCTTTTTTTTATTTTGAACTAAAACTATTAGCAGTTTAATATTTTACCTTGGCACCTCTATTCAAAGAATGATGAATTGAAAAACACGCGAAAACTGTACAACGAAAAAAATACAAAAAAGTACTAAATGAGAAATTCATATCTATTATTAAAACTGAATTACATATTTTTCTTAAGATTGCGAGACATATCTAAACACGATTTGACCTTTTTCTTATTAATGCTGCCAGTTTTGTTCCTTTGTAAGTGACATTTACTGGCATGAGAACCAGTGATACAGGACATAAGAGAGTTGTAAATGATGTATTTAGATGCTTATACGGGTGACTTTTACAAGACGTTTGTAAAATGCAACACAATTTTGTAAATGCAAGATTTATGAGAATTTTATACTAGCTGTATATTACTAACAAACATATAAGCAATATAAAAGAAAATATGTATATCTACACTACATATAAAAAAGACTGCCTTGACTCATCGTGATATCTTTACTGAAACTACTGAACATACGATCATGAAATTTTCTAGATAGTCCCTTTTAGCCCTTAGGTGCTCAACCACCATCTTGATTTAAGATTTTATATAAAAATATTTTTCCATGATAATATCTCCGCAACGAATTGTACCAGAACCTTGAAATCTGGAATTTAAGATCCTTTTATCACATAACTTGAGTGGAAGGGTTTTCTAATCGGGCATTTTGATTCAAGATCAATATGGTGCCTATGTACGTATTTGAATCCAAGTCCCCTCACTAACATAATCTCACCTCTGTTTCTTTGAAACAGTGGAATCAAATCATTGCAATTTGGTATGATAATTTCTATAACAATATTTTTGCCTACTAGCAAGGGGGAGGGGTTGTATAAGAGATCAAACATCTTAGCAGACGTTAGCATTTACAAATTGGTTTTTAGAAGTCGGAATAAATTACTAATTAGAGATCTTTGCAAATTACATTTGATTGCATATAAATATTATCGCTTAGTAAAATAATAATTTTATCTGCTGTTAACGTTTATAACTTTTAACACTTTCATAGCCGTATTTCTCTTAGCTTTTCATTCAGTTTTAAGTTCCTTAAATTTAAGTTAAGTTCAAAACTTGCAAGTACCTGACCTAAATCTATATCATAAATAGTTCGTGTGAATAAATGCAACACATTTATGTAACTATTTACTTAAATATATTTATATAATTAAGATTTCTTTTTTATTCTCCATCTAATGTAAAACAACTTATGGAAGAGTGAATCGGCCTTACCCGCATTTTTAACCCTTAATGTATAATATGTTTTACATAATCACATTTCCTTATGTAAAAAACTAAGTGAAGGATAATTTGTCGTTACTTACTATCCATTGTTGTTTTGACATTAAATTAAGGTTTCAATATGTTCAAAATGAATCATAATGTTATTATTTATTCGATAATATATTAGGAAGGTCTAATAACCACACACGAGTTTAAAGGAGACCTTTGAATATTAGATGGGTTTAATTATGGGTTACTAAGGGTTCAGAGATACCTCTAATACTTGAAGATGATCCTTATACAAATGACCCTTATTCATACGATGCTAATATAGGTAAAGGGTTTAACCTTCCCTAACCCTTTACCTACATTAGACATCCTGTTTATATTGACCATATCAAGCTTTTACCTTCACTTATATATTATATGTATTATTATGTATTTTAGTATTCTCTGCTAGTAAGGTCGTCTGGTATATAACTAATACTAAAGCACGGGGTCAAGCTCTTCTTTGACCTCCACTATGTGAAAGGAATGTGATCTCTAAAAGCCAAACTATCTTGACCTCTGTTACACAACGGAGCTTGCTCTCTTGAATATAATGCAGCCCAACTACTTTTACAACTTCTCAAGCGTTGGATATCCTCGATGCATTTGAGCTAATACTCGTTGAATTTGCAGCTTTGACCAATTGTTTTTTTTATTTAGTTGTGTTTTTATTCGTGCAATCACGGGATCTATTGAATTATTCAATAGCCTACAATTTATACTTTTAGAAAGTTCGAAAAAGGATGGACAAATTATATGTACATTGTGTTCTTTAAACCTATTACACAACTTTTATACCTGCAGCTATATTGCATATAAATCCGGACAAATTATTAAGATAAAAAAGATCAATTATTAAGACCAATATCGATTCAAGGGGATAAGTCTTAGATATTTCATTGCTACTTATAAAAACATCTTCAAGGAAGTTAAAACTAACAACAAAAAATTAGGAAATGCAAAAGGTCAGTTATTCTACCTTCTGAGTTAAAAAAGTTTACGATTTTACGATGCTTCGCTGCTGCTTAGCTTAATGAAGCACCCGGGAAGTTGACCCTTAACCTGATGAGAATTCATTTTATGTGTATACTGTTAGTAGTTTTATTTTATTTTATTTTTATGTTTGCCATTTTTAAAAATACATTTTTCTTTTATAAGTTTTTACTCTTCTATCGAGTTCTTATCGTAAGCTATATTCTTAATTTAAGTTATTATTGTTCCAGTCAATTCATTTGAGCTTTGCTCTTCAGCGTTGTTCATCCCTACTATATTTGTTTTTGTTGTTGTAATATTTATGTTCTTGGTAGTCATCTGATCTAATTTAGCTTGTCTATAAGATCTTATAAACAAAATACTAGTAATTTATGTTCCTCATAATAATTGGTTGATTTGACTCAAATTTTATGGTACCACTTCATAATTATGACTAGAGAGTAGAGGTTAATAAAAAGTAACATAAATTTATAATATGTATGATATAAATATCAACATAACAGTTGTAATATAAATTATCTGAGTAGCAACTTAACATTTGACTATGATATAAAATTGTGGTGACAATATTGTGGATTACTTTCTATTAACAACCTCTAGTCATAATTCCTTTGTAACAATCATCGTTTCATAAGATTTTGGTTGTTCACTTTGGTGAAAACTTTTTGTTGTAACGTTGAAAACGTTTCTATCTGATTTATTTATTTTTCCTTCTTCGTATTAAAAGCAATTAGTCTTAAAATTATGTTTCTGTAAAATGCGCTTGTACTCTATGTGCTCGTTTTCTATATCTTAAAATATTATAAGATTTCTGTAAAATTTGCTGCATGCGCTGTGTGTTCTTTTTCTACGCTGTTTCCATTTTAATTAATTCTTGCTAGAAATGTTCATGTTGTCAGATGTTCTTTTTTAAAATGTTTACTTTTATTTGCATGTATTTACATTGTATGAGCTATTATAAACAGGCCCGTCGAGAGGGGGCGGCAGGTACGGCTGATGCCGGGGGGCCCGGACCTCCTCTAAAGGATCCAAAGCCCCGAACACCCAATCACGCCAATATTTATGATTGAAATATTAAATAATTAAATAATAATAATTAAAAATAATATTAGTTAATATTAAAGTTGTCAGCCAAGTGTGGTGATTAAGTTTGCGAGAGAATTTCCCGGTACCGAGACTGAGAAGCGAAAAATTACTAAACCTTATCCCGAAGGGTTTCAAGAAAAATCCACAGAGAACCCAGAAAATCGCTTCAAAGTTGAAGTTTTTTATGTTTTAATTGACAGTGTGATTGGAAACTTGAGTGATCCATACCTAGCAGTCAACAAAATCAATGATTAATGATTTATTCAGTTTTATTTGGACATATCCAAAGTTGAAAAAATATTAAATACACCACCATTCATTTTCAACCATGTATGGTTGAAAAATCCGGCATGCTAGCCTGAAAGATACTACAATGGTTTACAATATCCCAACCCCCCTCCTAAATGACAATATGACAAAACTGTAGATAACAACAATTACTGTACTCTGAAAGAGCTTTTGAACGATATGCATCATGAAGGGTATTCATTACTTTGACCCCATATTCATCACTTGAGTTGTACCCCGTACCCCTGAGTGCCAAAATTTAAATTTCGAAAATTCATGTAGACTGTGACCTTCCCATTGATTTGAAGGTCAAGTGTAAAAATTTTCATCGAGATCAGACAAGAACTGTAGATTTGTATAAAGAACATACACACATACGTTGACTTTTAGATGTATTTTTACATTTTACCCCCTTAAATGTATATAATAACAATTACTGTACTCTTAAAGAGCTTTTGAATGATATGCATCATGAAGGGTATTCATTACTTTGACCCCGTATTCATCACTTGTGTTTACCCCATACCCCTGTGTACCAAAATTTAAATTTCTAAATTCTATGTAGACAGTGAGTTTCTCCTTGCTTTGATGATCAAATATGCAAATTTTCATCGAGATCGGAGCAAAACTGTAGATTTGTATATAGAACATACACATATACCTTGACGGCTGAACTACAGTATATGGGGCTCTTTCTGATAACACGTTATCTCAGTATAAACCACTTTCAAGACTTAATATATCGATATATCTTGTCTGTTAAACTCTTTTATATTTCGATTTGAAACTCTACCTGGTCTATATGCAGGAGGGTTTTTTTTTTAGAAATGAGCGCTCCGCGAAGCTGTGTGGAGCGGCGATTCAAAATTCTAGGGCAAAAAATTAAGGTTAACAAAATTAAATTCAAACCCGAAACTAACACATTTTCGTTAAAACGTGTAAAATTACGCAAATCACACATTATTTGGATATATTGAAATATGGCGTCAATATAACAATCGATTGTAGCGATTTGCGATGTATATAGTAGGGGCTCCATATACTGTAGTTCTACTTTCAACTTAAAATACCATTTGATTTAACTTGATTTAATAAACAGTCTTTTTATTAAACATTTATTCATTTAAACTTATATAAACAAAATATTTTTTCACTTACCACAGTACTATGAGGTTAAACCAATAATGCGAACAAAATTATTAAAAAATAAAATAACTTAAACATATTTTGTTTCGGTTAAACTAAAAACATATTTAAAATATAATATTACCATGATGAATAATTATTATTTATAATATTTTTATTTTAAATAATTTTTTATAATAAACTTTAGATTATTTAATTTTGATACGATGGTAGTGTGGTAGCCCTGAAAGAGGCGAGTCACTGGGACGCGTCGGTGTCCCATAGTTTTAGTGTGTCGGCCATATTGTTTTTACTTCTCTAATTAGGTCAACAGTAATTTTAGTCGAATCTTACTTTAAATTCACTTCTTAATCGAGGAAAAGTATTTTAAATCGGGTAGCGGGTCTTTATATTTGTAATGTGTGTTATAATTCAAATGTTTCTTTTTGATTTCTATACGTTTTTCTTTCGAAAAGTACATCTTTCGTGTATGTAGTTTATATTTTATTCATTGTTCGTTGTTCTTTGTTGAAATCTTGTTTTTGGAGATAGATCGATTTGTTATTCAGTGAAATATCGACGGTAATATCTTTCAAAGTTAATTCTACGTATATTTATAACAGCATTTAGAGAATACAATGGAATATGAAGATATACATAGGATGGATTGAAAAAAACGAAGCGAAGCTATAAAGGTAGATTGATTCTTTCTATTTACCTATTAAGTTAAATTGAATAATTTATGTTTTGTTATAATAAACAATCTTATTACACAACGATTATCGTTAGAGGTAATTTTATTTAAATTCTTAATCAAACTATTGTTGTTTTTTTTTATAGTTATTTTCTTAGAATTGAAAGCTATTCAAAAAGTGAAGATTTTTGTTTTATTTTTTTTTTTTTATTTTTTTTTTTAATATAGGAGGGAATTATCTTATAGACTACGTAACATTCTCACCCCCTTAATCTTCCTTCTCGCTTATTTTCTGTTACATTCTTTGTTTGTTTTACTTTTTATTCGAAATTATTATTTTATGTTTTACTAGCTGGATACCCGTTCTTTGCAACGGAGTGTTATTTTAATTTGATAAGTTTGTAAACTACCATCAAGAAACATTTAAATTATTTTACTATGAGAGAATATCTAGATTTTACCACTTCCACTGATTTCTATACCCCCTCTTCTTTGATATGATAATTTGCAAATATCCTAAATTTAGCCCCCTCCTAAAAAAAACAAGGGATTCTACTGTACTCTATTCTAGGCAGCGCTTTTCGGGGGTTTGTCGAGTGAATCGAGTAGGGAGCTGAGCCCCCTTGTAATATATTAAATAAAATTGTATAAAACGTAAATGAACGTAAACAACATTTTACAGTTATAGAACTTTTTTTTAGTCCAGATTGTGTTTTAGTTGTGGACTAAGAAATTATAAATGTTTTCAAACAATTCTGTCTAATTTTAGGTCATAATTATGACTCATATACCTATATTAATATAAGTCATAATTGGGTTTTTAACATTACTGCGGTAAAATAGTTGTAATCTTCAAAATGAGTTTGTTTTACTTTGGTTTATCAGTAGTATGTCTGCAGTTATCAGTAATAAGAGTTTATTAGTAGGACTTACAATAAATATAAAATAGAACTTATTATAAGAGTTGAAAAATCCAATACACAAGTTATTAGTGTAAAGTCCCAAAATGACGAATAAAAACGAGTAAAAAGAGGGGGCCCGTATAGGTCTAGCCGTGGGGCCCGCTACGGCTCTCGACGGGCCTGATTATAAAATCTAACCTCTGCCATAAAATAGATTGATTTTCAGGAAATATTTAATTTATTTTATCTTTTTGTTGCATGTCAAGTAAAGAAGAGATTTTAAAATATTGATTTTTAGCATTAGCAAAATATCAAGAAAATTTGTAAAATAAAGATACATTTTTTTAATGTTAAATAAAATTAAATGACTCAGTTATTTCTTAGCTTATTTACTAGCATGTAAGCGGTTGGGTCAAAGAGAAATCACTGATTTATAACTAGAAAGCGTTGAAACTAGAATCCTTTTAAGGTTGATAAACGGTTGTCCTTAGAGGTCATCAACGTAACCTACCTGAAGAAGGAAAGACATTCCGTTCAAAACGTTAGCATTTAAATAGACGACTTGTTAAAGGTCATTTGGCCGCATCAAAGGCTCATCCGTCTAATCTCTTTAACCATCAAAGTCATTCTTCTCAACCATTTCTGTCCGTTAAATGTTTTAAGACACTTTTAAATGTTATCGCACTTCCTTATTTTTGTATTTTTAACACTTTCCTTCTGCCTTGTTAATTTTACCTTTCGATTTTTACAATAATATGTATATTCATTTATACATGGTGGAAACTTTTTTACTTTCTCACATTCGCAGTATATTATGTAGAGATAAGGCCATAAGATATTGTTATGGGGTAATCATTTGATTTTGAGGTTTTGATGGATTTACACGTTTTGAGTCCATAAAAGTGGTTTTTAAAAAATGCCTGTCTGTAGTCTATCGTCTGTGTAGACGCATGGAGCCTAAAGTAATCAGCCGATTCCAATTAAATTTAACATAAAAAAAATCATACCTCAAGGTGAAATTGAGAAATTAATTTTAACTCTAAATTTGACACAGCACTCCCCCCCCCCCCAAAAAAAAATGTTTCTCCAAAATAGTTTCTACTATTTTTTATTAAAAAGATCTAAATGTAGTCCATTTAAATACGAATTTAAGTTGTTTTTCCGTGAAAACCCTAGTTCCTAATAGAAATAAACTCCGACTGGATATTATACAACTAGAAGTTGTCTTTGTGGCACTCCTAAATTAATAGTTTAGTACGAGTTGGAATAGATAGATTTTGCTTCCGAGCTTACCGAAGGTAACGGAAGCTATGTGATCGCGAAATATTTTGTGTCTCCGATTTAAAAAATTCCAACACAGACCCGTTTCAGACATAAAGGAACATTTTCGGTTCCGTGTCTGTCTGTCGCTCAATTTTTGCGAACTAACATATCTTAAAAACTGCACGTCCGATTTTAATGAAATTTGGACGGTAGGTCATGATTAGCCTATTGTTGGTCCCATATAACCTTCTGCGTCTCCTTGTTTCTCTTTCACATGCGCACAAACACATTTATTTACACCTATAGCTTCAAAAGTACTTATATGATTTATATGAAACTTTTATAGTTTATCGAAAGTAACCCGCAGATAGCCCCAGACCAACTTAAACCGTCTGCGCTCTTTAATTTTTGCTAAATTGATATTTTAATTCATGTAAAAAATTAAATCAAGTTTGACAGATTAAAAAATACGGGGGAAAACATTTAAACAAAATAGACAATAATGGCTTGTAGAAGCATAAAATCAATATAGTGCGTAATAGGATGCGAGGAAGCTATGTGCCACACCAATTGGCAGTCTATTTTTCTTTTTGCTTTTAAGTGTTGGGTCAAGAAAGGGAACAAAAAAGTGTTGAGAAATGAAGTCATTAAAATGGCTTTATTTCATCCCTCAAGGAACATCTTCAGGCCTATTATATGCTAATTTTGTAATTTCCGATTAGGTTGGTAAAAAGTAAATACTAGTACTTCTGTCAAATCAAAAAGTTTTCAAAAAAGTATAATAAGAAAAATACGTTACATATTATTATAACTGTTAAAAACTTAATGCAATAATAGGTAACAAGAGTTCTCAATTTTCTTAATTACATTAATAAGTTCAATACATAATATAATACGAGAAAACTTAATGCACTAATAGGTAACAAGAGTTCTTAATTTTCTTAATTACATTAATAAGTTCAATACATAATATAATACGAGTAATATGTAAGTAAATGATTAAATAGTGCTAATTTGATAAATGCTTCCTTGAGGGAAACTTACATTCCTGTAAATTGTCAAAGATTGTTTTTTCCTTCCTTTAAGAGCCTAACAATCGCCTAACAACAGGCTTGTAAAGGAATTGGAGCTGCACCACTATACACATACGATCAGTTGAAATTTGTTTTTTTCTTGGTCTGGAATATATTATTATATTAAATGTTGTTTGGAGGAGGTTAAAACAACCTATGGATTCCCATTCCCTCTAAATGTTTATATTTAAAAGTATGTATATATTATGGTGTTATTTTATGTTTATAGTTTTGAAACATTTGTTCTTAAAAATGTAAGCTCGTTCCGTGTCTCATGAAGTCTTTTATAAACTTGGTTTTTTTCAGAATTCTAGAAAGGAGAGTTTTAGGAAGAGTAGTTGTGTTTTAGAGAAACATGTATTCATGTTTAGATGCAGCACAAGCTACTATTTCTCTCACTCAGTCTCTTGTTATGCCTTAACACATATTGGTCATTAGCCTAAACACGAAATTCAACTTAACATGCCGAATGTATAACTGTATAACCAACTCCCTAACCCTTCGTAGTCCAACAAGACCCTTTACCGTCTCCATTGCATCAACACATAGACACACATGTGCAAAACACAGTTTACTTTACATTAATAACTTAACCTTCACCAACAAACATTCACTCGAATAGTAGAGTAGTGTACATGTTATACCATATATTTAATGTTTTCTCACCAATTTCACTCTATGTAGTGTAGATCAACACATTATGTATTTTAAATGTAAATAAACTCATTTATTTTTATTTGAGAATTACCCATGATAAACCAGTGGTAATTAAAAATGTATGTGTGTTACAACATATCAACCTATATGTGTATACGAGCTGTTAAGGCCATGGCAACAGGCTTCATTTAATTTTTAGAAAAAATAAAATTAAGTAAATTAATTTATCTATTTGAAGACCAACAAATCAAAACAAACATTTATTTTTATTGGAATAAATGTGTTGCCTTAGCTTAGCAATAACAAATCATTTCGAGGTGCGTTTACGTCGGGACTCTACTGGAATATATATACAATATATTTTATCTACGATTGATACGAAATATAAACATTGTATCTCTGTTTAGATGCGTAGAAAGTGATTATTTACGTACTTGTATTCATTACGCATGCGCGTCTCATAGTTCTGAAGAATTCCTCTTCTATACTACGCTAGCGCGGTAAAGAAGAGGAATTCTTCAGCTTTACGCACGATTGGCGAGTTTGTTTACATTTAACTAGACTAATTTGCTGTTTGTTTAATAAAAGTAACTTTTAAATCGATTTTTTTGTGAAAATCAATGAGTGATTTAAATGATTATGACGAATATGAGGAGAATAATACGCCTCCCGAAATAATTCGGCACAAAATACAACTAATTAATTAATGTTATCTTTATCAAAAGAGAAATACGAACTTGTATACTGGAAGTTTATTTTTTTCTGTATTTATTATTTAAATTTAACAATCCTAGATAAAGTACGGTACGCAACTCGTGCGAAAAATATTGCTCGTGTGGTTTTACCACCCTCTCTGTCGCTCGGGTGCAAACTCCACACTCGCATGGAAAATGCTACTTTCCGCACTCGACGCGTAATGTACTATTATATAACATTGATCATGTATTATATATAACATTCATCTGCCCTTTTTTTAACACATCCTGAATAATTCGATAATAGTACGGACATACATATTTGGGAAACGTAACGTTCATGTTTGACAAGGTGTCTGATCGCTCATCATGCTTATTGATTCTCCAGGATATTATAATGGTTAGGCTCCTTCTTAAAACAATTTATGTTCCTTGGAATCTATGTAGAGGAACTCGAGCATTTTTCGGTTCACCAACCCGGAAAAGCCTTTGTTTCGACTGGAACAGAAAAACTTATATTTTTTTTTTAAAGTTGTATAATTCAGCACACTTTTACTTCTTTTGCAACTTTCACAGCTTTTATTTCACAACAAAATTTTGAACTTGCTTTCGTTGATGAATACACTCTTACACCTATTATGTTAATATTTTATTTTTTAAACTATCCTGATTGTAGTATAACGAAACCGTATAATATATATATATATATACCGTTATATAACACTTATTTATATTGTATATATTATTCACATTATATATTTTCAGAGCCCCCACACGAAGTATAATATCTGGTCTAAAATTACCAATATTGAAGCCGAATCTTTTCAAACATAAAGCATTTACTATAAATGGTCGAATCACGTTTTATCCATTGGCTCAGTTGAGTTTATACTCACCTACTATAATACCCAACTATCAATGTTAAATTATTATTTTTTTATCTCATTATTTTTATCCTTCGATGATTGGTTTCGTAAATGAGGTTCTTTGTGGGGGTGTGTATGGTTATTAATTATTAATTCTTAAAATAAAGTTCCAAGTAAAGTAATGAATTATTTTTAACTATATGTTATACATTTAATTTTCGTACGGTTATACATTTAAGAACATTAAATATATAACCATTTTCTGTATCTTAGGACACGAGTTTCTCTCACCCATTAATTCTTTTAACTTATGTATTAAATTGCTATTAGAATAAAATGTGCATGAGCTGTGATGCACATAAATTATATTTTTTTATTTAAATATTTTAGTTATGTTATAGCTTTACTTTTTGGTCTAATCTCTTTACTCTCTATTAGGTTTTTTTTTTTTTTTACTTTATATCTCTTAGTTTTCTTAATTTACTAGCCTTAATCTATCATTCAGTTAATAGTGATAGGTACTAAACACACGTTTTTAGGTTCCGTAGGCAAAACCAAGGAGCCTTATATTTTCCTGCGTGTATCTATCTGTCCGTCCGTCTGTTGCCTGCTCTCACAGCTTCACCTTTCGTCCTATTACTTTGAAATTTGGCATATACGAGATGTGTGTACTACCTACCCACACATTTTAAAAATATAGTGACTTAAAAAAAAATTTAGGGTATAATAACTTAAGGGTTAAAAATAATTGTTTTTTCTGGAGACCGTATATGCGGTATCATATGAAAGGGTACGTTGAGATAATTACAAAAATATATAAGGACGATCGTAGGCAAGTTTGAAGTGGGTGTGAAAAGTGTCCCCCCTTCTATCTCGCTTATGGAAAGTGAAAAAATTCTTGAACATTCTTCAACCAAAAGAAATAATACCACTTTTTGGAAATTAGAAAATAAATCAATATTTTTATTTTTATTGTCAAAATACGTTTTTTTATAAGTATGCTCTTTTGGGTGTATTTATATGTTTATAGTCCAGTTCCCTGGCAAAAAATACTTTATCAGAAGTTTTTTTTATGTGTTTGAGAATATCAGACCCATAGGATAGTTCAAAGTAGGCTTTTTTGCATTTTAAAAATCACCATCAATAGGTTAAACTAATATTGTGTTGCCTACTACTTAAACAATATTGTGTTGCCGATGGACCCTCGCTGTGTGCTGACGAGCACACACTTGACCTGTTTATTTACTTAATCCGGATCATCACCATTTGTAATATTATTTTTTAAATTATCACCTTCTAGACTTACTTATCACTATTCAAATTTCTATTACTTAATTGTTGATTATTTTGTCTCCCCTTGGCTGTTATCTTTTATAATTTTTATTGGTTTCTTTGTAAAATTAAAGGGATAATTTATTCCAAAATGTTATTCCCCATTTGTTATATTTCGCATGGACTATCCTGGTCTTAGTTATTGTGTAAATACTTTAGTATGCCACTGAGATTCGTCAACATTTATAATAAAATTTAAACTAAAAATATATACACTCAATAACTTTATCATGGCTACTCTATTTTATTCTTTTGGCCTTAGTTTTTTAAGTGTGAAGTTAAAGACAAACACCACGTATTATGTTTGTTTTATCTGTTCCCATAAATTGTCACTGCACTATTTTCTTTCGACGACTATCTGTATTTTTTCTCTCTCTTACTCTCTACTCAATAGTTTAATCTAATTTTATCTCTTAGCCTTTCTTAATCTCTAAGTAGTTATGTCTCGACTTTCTTTTCTGTAGCAATTTTAAGACAGAAACTTTCTCAGATTAAGAAACTTTTTGATGATCCATGTCTCAATCTTTATCTCCATTTCTATTCCTTCCTATTTCTTTCAATGCAATTTAATATTACCTCTGCTACTTTCTTACTCTGCAGTCTTTTCCCCTCTCTTAATTGTTTAATTGCTATTTAAGTCTATTATTTTGTCTAATAGTCTTAATCTCTTTGTATCTCTCGCTTTTTTAATCTTATTAAGGCTGTTGGAAACATCCTTACTTTTTAAGTCCAATTTTTTTCAATTTCAATTCTCTAACTCTCTTTCACTTGATCTCCAGTTATCTTCCAAACGACTAGTTAGTAAGTTGTATTTATCGAGTTTCTAGTTCTTGCTTGTACGATTGTTACTACAGATGGTTTTAAACTTGACTCGTAATCTCTTCTATTTTACCTCAGGGACTGACTTTATATATGCACAAATCCACCTATTTTCAAGTTTGTGCTTCGATTCCCTCCCGTGAGATTTTATTAATTGCCTTGTTCAGATAGACAATCTAAACCTTGCCGCCTTTATATTTTAACTCCCTTTAAAACTTAGTTCTTTTAAACCATTGTCTTATACTTCGCAGCTGCTTACCTTCAGACTAGTTTAAACATCCCTAAATTTCCGAAAAGAAATTTATCTTTGCTTAAAAGTTAATTCTACAACAAAGTTCTTCATTCATTTCTTGCTTTGATATATTGATGTGTTTTATTATATTTGTAAAAGTCGTGTGAATAATTGCTACAAATGTAATTAAAAAGTTATTAACATAAAAAATATTTTTTATTTCATTTCAAGAGAATATAATCTGTGTTAGCCGGTTGATGTTTGTTTTAGTTTATTTGTGTCTGTTTTAACTACATGTAAAATATTTTAATTTTGTTAACTTTGCACATTTAATTAATTTATTTAATGATGAACTCTCAGTAGCATGCCAGAGTTCAAAGCTTACTCATAACTCTCATGGAGGGTATTCTTTTTAAATAATCGTTAAACTATTTACGCCTAATTTACGGATAGCTATGATCGGAGAATGACTTTAAAAACAATTTAAAGAGTCAAAACGTCAAATGTCTCAAATAAAATTAATAAAAACCCTACAGTTTTGATTGTTTTTAATTACACCTAATTATGTATATCCATCAAGAAGAATTTATTTAACAAATCTAATGTGCTGTGTATATTCACTTTGGCTTTTGAAGTAGTAGAGTTAGTTTTGGCAGTTATTATGGCAGTATATTTAGTTCTGATGGTTATTATGATGGACGTTTTAGTTCTGACTGTAACGGCGATTGTATATTTACTTATAGTGAAAGCGATAGTAAATTTAGTCATACTAATATTTTATTTGCCAATAACTTTATGCCTTCATTTATTTGTATTTTTTTAATTAAATATCTGCAATTTTGTCTCTAAATTCTTCTGGCTAGAAATAATGTTTTAATAGCAGCTTTCTTTTATTTCTCCTCTATAATAATGAGACTTTTTTTCATTGGTTATTTTTATTTGTTTATTTTTATATAGTTGAAACACTATAGTCCAGGAGATAGCGTGCAAAAAAGTGTCTGACTAACATCAAGCTAGAATTTTGTATACAAGTCAAACTTTTAGCGCCTTTTAAGAATATGTGGTCGGCTAGATTCGTCTGCGGGACATAGCTTGGCAATAGGCGTTTGAAAAAAACAAACCGGTGGAGAGCGGCCATGTCTCACCAATTATGGTGGACAATGTGATTTTCATGATCCTGAGTACAGAATTAGTTAGTAGACCAAAAATCAAGTCGATGTTATTTTCACACTTGATAGGTTTGTTATTCAAATATTACTAAAAATCAACCTCGTCACCTGTCAACGGACAAACTAAAATCAACTTGATTTTCGGTCTACGAACAAATTCTATACTCAGGATCATGAAAATCACATTGTCCACCATAATTGATGAGACATGACCGCTCTCCACCGGTTTGTTTTTTTCAAACGCCTATTGCCAAACTATGTCCCGCAGACGAACTTAGCCGACCACATATTCTTAAAAGGCTCTAAAAGATTGACTTGTATACAAAATTCTAGCTTGATGTTAGTCAGACATTTTTTTGCACGCTATCTCCTGGACTACTAGCTCGTGGTGTTTAAAACTGCGGTTAAAGTAGACGTTCTCTTCTGTATATTTAATTAGATTCTTGCCAATTATATTTTTATTTGCCAGCTGTGACAACTATATTCTAATAAAGGCATATAAATCTCAATGTTCACTAAATTTGAATTAATATTGTCAAAATTATAAATGAACTTAGATTAGGTAAATATATATATATAAAAAAACAACAATTAAAAAGGAGCGTTGGGCACGTTATACCCTTAATGCTGTGTGTTTTTAAATATTTTTTCAAGCTAATTTAATTTGGACGAGGGAGGCAAGTATAACTGAGAGAGGGTAATTTACTTG
The DNA here is from genome assembly GCA_951217055.1 of Gerris lacustris. Lineage (NCBI taxonomy): Eukaryota > Metazoa > Arthropoda > Insecta > Hemiptera > Gerridae > Gerris > Gerris lacustris. Next base: position 27,478,778 of record OX578282.1, read on the forward strand.
CCTCTGCAGAATTACGAGTTACACCCGGGAGTAACTTTACGATTTTATAAAGACCTCTTAATTAACTCTCTGCTTAGAGAGCAAGTTTAAATCTGTTACTTCACGCCGCTTTCCACTTTAAAATACTTATTTGTGGAAAAGGCTTGGAAATTATGTAATTTAAAATTTATTGTTCACGAAAAATGTTTTCATATTATACATTTTTATCGTAATTTTCAGAAAAATGTTTTATTTTATTTTGAGAACAGGATAGTATTTAAGTCATTTATTTCTTTTAACGAATGAAGCATATTTATATTTATTACAAATTTAATTAAATATTTGTCCCCATAAACGCTAATTTATTTTGGCTGTTGGACTTAAAGAACTTTATAAGGATGATAAGAAACTTTATAAAGCTAGAATTTTATGGATTTCTTGCCGTTATGATCATTTCATCTCCTTGAAATATAGTTCGTATATTGCTTTCCGAAGGTATCGGAAGCTATGTGATCGTTCTGTTTATGTGCCACACTAATTAAGAGACTATATCTAGCTCTCCTGTAGGTGCCTTTCACTCAGAAATTATAGGGTGCAGAGGATAGGAGACAAGAAGCAACAGAAGACATATCTCTTTACGGAACCGATCAAATACATTATTATTAAAAACTAATATTGTCTTCACGACAAAGATACTTGGAATCATGTCTTCCCAGTGGCAAATGTCTTCTTTCTTCTGCCACCTGTATTTTCGGAGTGAAAGCCGCTTTAGACGTTACTTAGTCCGTATATCCTAATCTAATTATATTATTATATTTTTTAGGGTCCATAGGCAAAACCAAGGACCCTTATATTTTTCTGCGTGTGTCCGTCCGGCTGTCGCCTGCTCTTAGGGCTTCACCTTTCGTCCGATCACTTTGAAATTTGGCATATATGAGTATAGTACCTACCCACACATTTTAAAAATATAGCGACTTATAAAAAATATTTTTCAAAAAAATAGGGTTTTTTGTACCCTGTGTTGGGTATCATACGAATGGGTACGTCGATTACAAAAATATTATTTATTATATTAGTTATAAGCTTAGATAGGGCTAGCGTAGGCGAGATTGAAGTGGGTGGGAAAAGTGTCCTCCCCCCTCTATCTCGCTTATGTGAAGTGCAAAAAATCCGAAAAAAACTCCTGAACATTGTTCGACCAAAAGTAAAGATACCACTTTTTGGAAATTTCGAAAAAAATATAATTTTATTTTTTATTGACTTTTTTTTTTTTTTTTTTTTTTTAATAATTACGGTCTTTTCGATGTATTTATATGATTGTAGTCCGGTGCAGTGGCAAAAAATGCTATATCAGAAGTTTGTTTACCCCATAGGATAGTTCAACTACTTAAACAATACAGTGTTGCCTACGGACCCTCGCTGTGTGCTGACTAGAACACACTTGACCAGTTTATTTGATAACTATAACTAATATTATATAAGTTATTTTTAAGTATAATTTTTGTGAAATAATTGTTTTATCAGTTTCAACATAGAGGTCATTTTATTTATTATATTATATATGCAATCCATATTTTTCATATTTTTTTATAAATACATATTAGGTCTTGTTTTTTACATTAAATAAATGTTTTAACAGAGTAAATGAATATTTTATTCAAAAATAAAACATTTTATTAATTATTTATATGTAAATCGGTTTTTTGTCAGTTTAAATTTATGTATATACTTATATATATGTTTTAAAATACTATTTTAATAACCTTTAAGTTTAAAGCATTATCGTGTTACTTAATAACTGTAATATTTTATTAAATTTTTATTAATATACTTTTAGTGTTCATTTTTAATCATTTATGACATTTATTACTACATTATATTTTATAATGGTTTTTAATTTATTACCTATGGGAGGGACAAATTGGCCATTGAGTAATTGCGAACTCCCCCTAGGTCAATTACTTATTATAATAAATGTATATATTTTAAAATAAAATCTGTATATTGTACATTAAGGAAGGTCGATTAGTTACTAATAAATAAGTAATTTTGCATAATCTATGATCATGATTGATTGTGACCTCTATTTTACTTATTTGTCCATGATATTTATTTATTTAAGTTTTAAAATCTGCTTTTTATTTATTTATTTTTATTTTTAGATAGTTTATCGAAGGTTTCATTCTGGTCTTTTTGAGCTTATGACTTGATAAATAACTAGACTGATATGCGGCCCATAAATAACTCGTGTCTCATACATGTTCTTAATCTACTTGAAAAGAGATGAAAATTATAGTAACATTAATGTAAGCATCAACTTTTCAGCCTTGTTTTTTTCGAAATTCCGGGGAAAAATTAACATTTTGTAATAAAAGTTAAATATTCATTTCCTACTCTATAAGATCTTTAAATCGATGTAAAACATGTTATGCTGCCTAAAGAAAAACATTTTTTTAGGGTTCTGACATTGAATATACAGTGTAAAATTTCCAAAAAGTATATATGTTGATAGTTGAACTCATATGTTGTCAAACTATTTTTTTTAGAATCTAGTTGAGGCTGATGTATGTATGTTCTTGACTCAAAATTAATCCCGATATCGAGATATCTCGATCTTATACCATATCTCGATTCTATGATTTCATCACTTGAGTGTAGATTTTCAGAGGGCTTAGAAGAGCTAAAAGAAAGGGCCAATTCTGTTGCAAATTTTTACAATTTAAAAGATATTGATTCCGTGTGTGTGTGTGGTTTGTGAGAGTGGAATTGTGGTTTCATATATGTGGACAGATAAACAACTTGACAAGCAGACTGGAAAACATGGAAGTAGTGGATATTATTAAAGAAGCTAAAGCTTTTTTCCCTAAATATTAACAATGTTTTATCTATCTTGATTGCTCTGCCATGTACAAAAGTACAATTGAAAGATCATTTAGCACCCTGAGGCGAGTTAAAACATAGATACTTTAAAGACTTTATTGCAAAAAATTAAATTATATATATCCAAATGGAATAATTGACCACCATAATTTACTGTTTTTGACGTAATAGACTTATTTTTTTTATTAATTTTAATAATTTACTTGTAGGTTGATTTTATAAAATTATTTATTATTAAAACAAACTTAGGGATGGCTTAATTAACTATTTTTTAGGTCTGTCTAAGTCTAAGGTGGTGCAACTACTATCACTACATTTTTTTGAGGCTCTTATCCTCTCTCTTAAGATTTTTCAAACTACTTCTATGCTATTGGCTACATCAATGTATCTCTTAAATGTCAACATAGAGGGGCTTATCTTAAGCTTAACGTGTTGATTATAACTCCCTGCATCGTTGGAAGCCTTTTTCTTGAATTGAGCGTATTAGATCGGACCTAAATAAACAAAAAAGGCCAGTCATGCACCATGACTTTTAATGAGCGAATTTTCAAAGAAATCTGCGTATTATTGCCTTATGATAATATGTATAGGAAAATTTTGGTTTTGAATTAGGATGGGTGAAAAAAAAAATTGGTACACAGAGGTACGGGGTTCAAAATTCAAAATAGTATATACCCTTCAAGATGCATTTCGTTGGTAAGCTCTTTAAGGGTACAGTAGTTGTTGTTATGTACACTTTTGTCATATTTTCATTTAAGAGGGGGGTAAAATGGGAAAAACACGTTTTTATTCTATTTTTGACCCTTAATTGTCAAAATTTGAGCCCTAAATGGACTCCAAAAAGTCTGGCCAACTAACTCATCCTTTCTTTTGATATTATTGACATTTTAAAATTTGTTTGACTTTTTTAAGTTATTCCTAGGGTGAGATATTATCTGGAGTGACACATATAATATATCACATATAATATATCGGTTGTATATACATATTATGTATATACAAATTCATACATAAAAAAGTGTTAAATTTCAGGAATCGATCCAATAATGGTCCAAACGGATTTCCATGAATTTTTTTCAAAAATTCGCATTACAAAAATTTTGAAGCCATTGCGATAGCTTAATTTTCTTCGAAAATTCGCTAAATGAATGTTTGTCTGTCTGTCTCGTATGCCTGCCTAAACTCTTCATCCGATTGCGATGAAACTTTGGGGAATGGTTGGACGCATGCCCGGGAAGGTTTCTGAGTTTGTAAAACTATGTTTAAATTTTGGTACAAAGGGTACGGGGACTACGGGGTACAAATGTCAAATAAATGAAAACCTTTAATGATGCATATCGTTGAAAAGCTCTTTCAGAGTACAGTAATGGTTGGACACATGCCCGGGAAGGTTTCTGAGTTAGTAAAAGTAATTAGGAGGCACGAAGTTCTTCGGGTCAACTAGTATTATATAAATTATTATATTATTTATCGATTTAGTTAATTAACTGCATGATTATTTTGTATTGTTGCAGGCTGAAGAGTTGAACTCAATAGTCGGTAATGCTTTTCGAATGGCGTACGCAGCTCATCTTCAGCCTAACCTCCCTCAAGTAATACAGAAGAATATAGACACAGATCCACAACCTATAGTTTGGGTAAGTCAAAGTTTCATATTCTCCTTTTTAACTCCAATTCAGTTGAAATGCTCTCTATTTTAACTCCAATTCAGTTGAAATGCTCTCTATTTAACTCCAATCCAGTTGAAATGCTCTCTATTTAACTCCAATTCAGTTTAAATGCTCTCTATTTAACTCCAATCCAGTTGAAATGCTCTCTATTTTAACTCCAATTCAGTTGAAATGCTCTCTATTTAAATCATCTTAAGTAATTCAATTTCTTAAGGCATAATTGTCTTTCTTGATCATTTTAACCGGAAACCACAACCTCGCACGTTCTTTCTTTATTTTCATAACTCCCGCTGAATTCTTGTACTCATTCTTTGAATTTTGTAAATAAGTGAACTATCTCACTCCTTATCTCTTCTTAAGTCATTTAAAATCTTAAATTGAAATTTATTTCTTATAAAAACGGAATTAGTATGAAGCTTGGTTAAAACAGGACTTATTTTCCTTCGCCTTTATACCTATAATCTGATTAAATCAACTTCTCGTATGCCCTCTTTAACTCACTTTAATTTCTTCTTAAACTTTCTTAAAAATAAAGAAGTAAACATGTTTAAAACATAAAACACTATTTAATATTAGGTTCATTTTGTATTGTCTAAATCACAAATTTTATACTGTACACCGTACCGGTTTCTGCCACATGTCTGCCTCGTCAGTGGTTAAGTACAAACTGAAAGCGTAAAGTAAACTCCTTCATCTTTAACTCCAATAGAGGTGTAAACACTTTAACATTATCAAAGTAGTAAAATCTTGTCTCCATTATCTCTTAAATGAAACGCATTTCTTATAAAATACGAACTTATAACAGAATGTGTTTATAAGAGATCTGGGAGAAAGTTTTGATGTGACTTTCTGCGAGATGTGGTATTTTTCTAAAATCCTAGACTTCTTCTATATTATTTTTTTCATTTTGTTTCAAGAATGTTTTATTCTATTGTTATTTTCGAATTTATTATATTTCCATTGTATTGAACAATTTGGATACCTCAGTACGTATTTTAAAATCAGAGTTGTTTTTGTTAAAATGATTGTTTGACCTGTTTTTTCCTCTCACTTTCTGTCCAGGTTTATTACCTTTTACCCAAAGGGCCTTCTCACCTAATTTTACTTTTTCACTTCCTATACAGAAAAAGAGGAAGTGGAAAGCAGTTAGAAACCTTTCAAGCGTTGCTTAATTACAAAAGTTTTTCTCGCTTGGTGCGTATTTTCCATCTCAGAATTTTTGTTTTTTTTCGCCGCGTTCCTTTTTGATTTAAAATTCCTTTTAAAAAACCTCTAGGGTTGAAAATGAAACTGATCCTTTCCTTTACGAAGTTTTCTTCAGCAAAGCTCGTGTTGTTTTTTCTTTCTTTCTTTTTGTTAGTCTCTATATAATCCAAACAACCTCCCCCAGAAACCCAATTTTAAAATCTACTTCTTGTTTGTAAACTTTTCCATAAGGAACGTAGAAAGTAAGCTTAGAAAGAAAAGTGTTTAGAACTTAATATCAAAAACCATTTTTGAGGAACAAAGGATAAATTAATAAAAAAAATGCGTCCTCTGAACACTGATCTTCGACTAAGGACCAAGTGTCTCCTGGGAGCCCAATATATTGCTGCATTCCATGAGATAATGGACCCTTTAAATCCATGGTGTGGCGCTGTTATGTCCTTTCTCACAGAACGCAATCTTGGCAACTATGGTAATCCGATGAGACAAATGTGCTTCTAAAATTAGCCATGGCCTATTATAGCCGAAAACGAAATGGACTCTTGCGGGTTGGTAAGGTAGCTGTTACAAAATTGCCAAATTTGTTTGTTGTCAGCGTGTTTCATTCTCCTGTATTTTGTTCCCAATTATACCTCGCGGTAGAAACTTCAATGTGAATACGGTGAATAATTCCTAATGACGGTTTTTTTTATATTTTTATTCTAAAGAACTAACATAATATCAGCTGCTTACAAACCCTTATTCTACCCTAAAGAAAAATATGTTACTTAGAACACTATATAACGTAACATAGGGAAAGTAAACATGCAAGACTTGAATGACATTTATTACATCTAATAATATGGTAAAGAAAAACGTAAGTAAAATGGTGTACGCAGCTGTTTCTGAGGATATTCAAAAGCCCTTGAGGATTTAGCACGCATGACTAAATCTTAATATGTATGGCTGAAGTACTCGGTCTTTTTCTTAAGCTTTTTTTATATTAAGCTTTGCGCACTTCTAAGTAAAATCTATTTTAACTTCCCTGCTAAACTTCAATGTCATTAGTGGGTAAAATGCAAATCGTTTTGTATTCTTAACTAAACTAAACATTCTGAATATAATTCCTTTTTTTTTCACTATCTGTGCCTAATACTCCAATTTATTAAATTTCCACTTGGCTGAAACCCCTCTCATGTCGCCATCTGCATGCATCCAAAAAATTGTTAATTCCACTGAAACTTGGGTATCTAAATATAAACAACACAACATCTAATAATCTAATATACAAACAATACAACTTCTTTTTTATCTCATTTAAACTTTAGCTCCGTGAGGCACACATTAATATTTGAACTTACTTCTTCAATCAAGTTATGAACTCCATTAGTACAACTAACATTATATCTATTGGATATGTTTGTTAAATAATTTTGATACAGGACACTATCCAATAAATTTCAAGTGTTATTTAATTACTTACTTTCTCTAACGTGGCCTTATTCCTGTATTATAGTTATAAGTCAATAATTCAAACTATTTTATTTTAAAATTGAATAAAAAGTTTCATTAAATACAACAAAGATTTAAAATTATCTTTTGTTGATATTATTGCCTCAGTGTTAATTCTTCTTTTTTAGCGTTTTTTATTTTTACGCTCGAGTGTTCTTTTGCTTAAAATGAAGAGGAGAATGAGGGGCTCTATTAGTCTGTGTAACTTTAGGGCACTTAGTGGTTTGTTCGAGAGGGTGGAAGGGCTGTGGAGAAAGTAAGGGGTCTATAGCAGTACTGTGTATACAGTACTGTAAGGGAACTAATGACAGTACTGTTGGGGGAGGAAGTATAGTCTCCGGTAGGGTTTAACAATACTACGTGAATAAGCGCACCGAGGTTTAACAATGTGCTAGCTTATATTATAGCCCTTACCCTTCATAGAGTAACCAGACCTGGGTAAGGTAAAACCCTATCCCTTTCTCTTCCCTTTAGTCTTACGTCATAATTAGTAAAGTGACGTTAGGACGGTAATGGCTTCAGTCTCCCTTACGTCTACTGTGCCCTTATTGTTTTAAGGTTCTCTTACGTACCCTTCAACCCCGCTATTAATTTAGAACCCTTTATTTAACGCTCATTTTCATTCTATTCTTTCTCCTCGTCTTCTTTCCGTGAAGATCTTGAATTCTCGAACGGTTTGTTCTTCTCCTCCTTAACCCCAATTAATTTTTTTCTTCTAAAAAAAAGGAGGAATAGAATGGAGGGGAGAAAACTCACTTGGAGATGGGTTTTCACCCTATTTGACTTCAGGGATTATTTGTTCAAAAGCTCTTCAAAAGGGAATCATGAATGGAAAATGGGAGAAAATCGGGGAAACCGAAGAAGGAAATCGATTATGAGGATTGCACTCTATTTTGCTTAAAGAGGAAAAATAATGTTTATCTGTGACGGTAAAAGTAAGATGGCCTTTCATAAACTGATAAATTTTCAATAACTGATGATGTATCAATTAGGTATATAATTTTCTTAAGGTGGTTTTGAGTTTTAGCGATTTTCTAAGATGATTCCCTGCCAATAACTCTATTTATTAACTGCAAAATATCTCGTCCTTTTGCACGTATGCTCTCAACCTCAGTTTCGCAACAATCAGTTTCGCTTTTCATTGTTACTTGAAAAGTTCGCTTAGAAATTACTACTATCAAGTCTAGCCGTACGTTGAGTTGTAAACACAAAAAAAGCAGTTCAAACTAAACTACCTTTACAAAGTCGAACCAGGCTAAAATAGGAATAAAAATTAACGGGTAAAAATCCTGATGACGGGATAGTCAATATCCAATAGCAGCAGATAAGGAAACTTAAGGCTCTACCGCCCTTTGAGGTTTGAAAAATCATTAAAATGAAAATTTTATTGATTCTAAGCAAGATATCAGCAATCTTAGTACAGGCTTCATTCCTAATTTTAATTTTGCACAATTTGAGCCCTTTTTCAACTCCCTACTACACTAAATACTACAACCATTTCAATACAACGAGTTTTATCGTTGTATTGAAATGGCGCTTGTACTATTTATCATAGGAAGTTGAAGTAGGGCTCAAGTTGTGCAGAATTAAAATTGGGAATGAAGCCTGTACTTAGATTTTTGATATCTTGCTTAGAACCAATAAAATTTTAATTTTACTGTTTTTTTTTTAACCTCAAAGGGCGGTTGAGCCTTAAGATATTCAAACAAAATAATTGTAATAAAATAAATTAAGGAAATTCCGATATAAATCATATTAAAGAAATTACTGTATTTAATTATTTTTTTAATTTAAGCATTAGGAAAAGATTTAATGTTTAACAAATTTTTAAATTTTTAAGAGATAAATAATAATCTCGAGTTTCGTTTTAATATCGTCTTTTCTTTTACAGTTTTACAATTTTTTTTTTTTTTTTTATTTGAACGACTATATTAAAAAGTAAAAAGCTTTGTTTACATGAAATATATTTAATAAAATGGGGTTGTAATGAAAAAAGTGCCTCTTTAAAAAAGAGTATAAAATAAAAGATGCTTAATTAACAAAGAAGTTTTTTTCTATACGATTAAAGTTAAGAGTACAATTCTAAGAATTGATTAATTAAAATAAAAAGATAATATCTGGGGGTACGGCAGTATGTCGAGTACAGCCGGACCACCCTTTGTTGGAACTGGAACCATCTCAAGGCACTTTGGACCCCCTTTATTATCCTATAAAGATTCCTAGATATAGAAAATTAATTATTTTAAATTAGAGTTCATTACAAACTGAACCAGAAATAAAAATGTCACAGGTCTACCCATATTACACAGCACAAGGATACAAAGTTGTATACGACTCTGCATAACATTTTATTTTAATATAAACCATAGGGAAGTAGGTATACATTCAATAATAGCAAAATTTAAACGCGTAGTGATTTGGGAAAGGAAATGAATGAGTTTGAGAGGGACAGTGAATAGTGAGGGGATAGTTAAACAACGCCACTTACTTGTATTGGATGGATTAGATCTTGTAGAACTTACTTGGACGGAGATTTGCCTAAACTCTGCTCAGACAACTTTTTACGCGAGACTTGGCTTACTTTTTGTTCCTATCTGGGATAGTTGGGTTAGTTATGGAATTAAAAAGCTTTTGCAATAGTTTTCTAATTTATTAATATGTGTTTTTAATTTATAGTAAGTATATAAGAAGATAAATGTATTTGCTAATAAGCAAAAAAGGGCACTTTTATTAGAGAAGAGCCCCCACATTTTTTTAATCTAATATACTTTCGGATAACCGAATACTCACTTTTTTTTAAGTGTGATATTCCTTTGACCCAAAGCATAAAAACTAAAAGCATTGAAACTAAAGATCTCCTCCTAATCAGATTTTTGGGTCATGGCCTTTAGTTCTTTCCATGTCTCCTAGTACTAAAATGACGAAATATCTACATGCGGTATCGATATTGACGAATTATAATTATAAGTAATTCAACATAATCAATATTCCTTGAGAAAAAGCTTATTTTATTTTATATTTCTAAACAAACAACAGTATAAAAGAGTTTGTTACAATTTGTTATCTTTCATAATATGTGACTATTTACTATCCTTTGCCTTAACTTAATTAGAATAACTGATCCAAAAGAAATCCCTTGATTCTTCGTTTGTCCAAATTTTATCCAGTCCATGATCGTATGTCCATAGGTTCCCCTGTGATTTTCCCATTGGGTCATCCTAAGGATAGCTATGGTTCAATGTCACAAAACTAGGTCTATTAAAGTATCCTATGGATATTCAGTTGGTCGCTCTTGGGCTCGCTGAACGAAACTAAGATTTTCCCCATGTATTGTAAAACGTATCTATCTGGTTTTGTATTGCAGATAGGATGTATATGTTGATTCTGTTATTTGTTATACTTTCTGAGTTTAAATTGATTCAAGGAGATATTTTTTCTAAACCTGTATGCCAAATTTCATCGAAATCGGCCCAGTAGTTTAGGCTCCACGTGTCTGCACAGTCGACAGAAGACATTTCCAACTCAAGGGATCCCAAACATGTAAATCCATCATTTTCTCTTTATATGTGTTCTACTGTGCTACGTACGTGAGGAGTTACTACGTTATACACAGGATGGTGTCCCTTTGGAAGCATTAAAACAGTCTGGAATACTACTTACAAGTCGTAAAAGAGCTGTATAACGATAACTATTAAAAAATTGTAGTTTGGCTGTGCTAAATCTGTTTGCATCTATAACATTATGATTCTAAGCGGCAATTCTTTGTGCAGTAGCAATGGTTCTAATAATGCTCACCTGGCCATGTACAAACTAAACGTGAGTAATTAGCCTCGTGCAGTGTTGAAAGGAAGTACGACGTGGGCCTGTTTTCAATTAGTTTTGACAGCTGACTCGACCCGTGGTTTGCTTTTTGTTCTCTTATTATTTTTTTCTACTCTTTAAAACGGAGGAATGAATGGAAGGAGTTTCTGTCTAAGGCGGCATCTGGGACCGGACCAGTTGTATTTCTCCCTTGCGGAGCTATATTTGGCATTTGCTTTCAGACTGTTTGAGAGAAGCTCGTGCAGCAGTGGAACTCGATGTTTTAACAGTAATGACAAGTTAAACCTGAAATAACTTCAAAAGACTTGGTCTGTTTCATGTAGCCGACTGTTTAGAATTATGTTTTGACATAATCTGGCAGTAATAATTTGACAGTAAACACGAATGGGTCTTATTTTTAGATTCGTGTGGCTTGGATTTCATTAAAGAAATATTTCATTCATATAATATTTGACTAAAGGAAATATAATTAGTGATGTTGATGTTATGTCATAAGAGTAGCAACATATATGAGAGCTTGGTACAACATTAGTTGTTAGTTCAGATTATATTTGTATGTATATTGTATATACCGGTTGTAAATACAGATTGTAAATATGGCTTCTGATCTTTTTTTTTTTTAAACATATTGAAAATCGGCAACGAGATCGTGGTCGCGTTAATAGATCTTGGGCCAACGTCAACAAATTCTAGTTTTTGTGAATATCTCAGTTCCTATGGCTTGGACACCAATGGGAAACAAAATTGCCCAAGACTCATTAATTTTGTTCGTACAATGGACGATTTACGAAATATGGGGCGAAGAATATCTAGCATCCGTCGCCGCACCACTTTTTACTTAATTTTACGAATATCTCGCTTACTATGGCTCGGAGATAAATTTAGTGATTATCAAAACGAAATACTGTTAAAGTTCCTACAAAAAGGTCTTATTCATTTTTTACGTACTCCGAACGGTTTAGCAAAAAACCTAGCTTACTAGAACTTAAGTAGACTTTTACGTATTTGTGCGAATATCTCGCATCCTCTAGCTCGGAGACCAATTGAGGATCAAATCAAAATTGGAGATTATAACATTTCGATTTTTGGCGTAAATACGACCAATAACTTCGGCTTTTCCCCGAGGCAGCTCCACGGTGGGAGCCGTTATTCTCTACCTGCGAGCGTCATTTCAAGTTTGTTTAGACGCAGATTAAAAATATTCGTGCTCCCAGAGTTTTAATATTTTGCAAAGGTAATTGTTACAGTGACAATCGCAATAGCTAAACATTGTTTTATGGGTAACGAACATCTCGGCAGTGGTTCCGACCATGAATTTGGAACGTGATATGACAAATTTGAAAGAAACAAGCATCAAAAGTGGTGATGAACACATAGAATATTTAACTAGTGTTAATTCTGTAACTGTGCATGTGGAGTTTCGAAAAGATTACACAAACAAAAACAGCGTTGAATCATTTAAAAGAGTCGCGTTGAGGTGAGTCCGAGTACATCGTAATGCATTACTCCACGAGAAAAACGAATGACGTTCGATTTTAAAAATTTGTACTTGGTTGTGCCGAACCACTACAATGCCATTGCAATTAATGCTCGATCTATTTTCTTCTTTTTTTCTCTCTCTTAACCTCAACGTTGCCTGGTTCAGCACAAAACAAGCACAAAGTTTTAAAATCGAACGGTATTCTTTTTTCGGTTCGTTGTACGTAAAAAATAAACATAATATTTCGCGTGTGAAATTTTATAATCTTTAATTTTGATCAGATCCTCAATTGGTCTCTGAGCCTGAGCCAGAGGAAGCGAGATATTCACAAAAATGCGTAAAAAGTCGTGCAAAAACAAACACTACGCAACTTATAGTAAGCTAGGGTTTTTCTTAACTGTTCGTTGTGCGTAAAAAAATTAATAATACCTTTTTTGTTGGAAATTTAATAGTCTTTCTTTTTTATAAGCACCTTAATTTGTCTCCGAGCCATAGGAAGCTAGTTATTCGTAAAAATACGTATAAAGTGATGTGGCGACGAATGCTAGGTATTCTTCGTCCTATATTTCGTAAACCGTCCATTGTACGTACAAAATTAATAAGACTTTTTTTGAGGAAAATTTTGTCGTCTTTAATTTTGATGATAACCACCTTGATTGTCCGAGCCAGCGAGCCATAGGAATCAAGATATTCGCAACGCAAAAATAACGAATTTGTTGACCTTGGCCCTTGAATATCTATTAACGCGACCACGATCTCGTTGCCGATTTTGAATATGTTTTTCAGAACGTCAAAACGAAGCGATCCAAAAGAAAAAAAAAAAAAAAATGATAAGATTATATTTAATCTTTTATATTATTAATATTACTTAAATTTTTATGTTCTTATTAAATGTTGTTTTAATTACATAGTTGACATTTCTGTAATATTGGCATTTTTATGCCAGCCAGAGATCAGGGTTTCAATATTAGTGCACCTTTCAATTTTGAAGAATTGACACAATCAGCAATTTCCCATAATAAATATATATTAAGTGGGCACTTATTTACTTAGTGAGCCAACCCAAAATACTTAAATGTGTAAATATTCCCTATACTCAGTGGCGGCGGTAAGATATTGGGGGCCCCCTGCAACCTTTTAGTGGGGGCCCTTTATTTCCCTTCAAGGGGCCCCCAGATCCCCGTAGCTCCCCGCGCCGCGGTGTCATCGGGGCCCTTATCGCCGCCACTGCATGAACTTAATATTCAATTAGATTAAGTGATATTATCACCTTTACATGCAGAAGTGAGACGTTCATTTGCCCTTAAGTTCTTTGGAATAAATATCTCTTTGTGTTAATAGTTATTTAGACAAAGGCAATTATAAGATACTGGTGACTCTAAGCAACCTTTTGCTACCAATATTCCTAATTTCGTATATTTTCCAAAGTTATTGATTATGAAACATTTTTCATAATTCTTTCTCGAATAATATTATAATTATCTTGATTAGTACAGGACTCTCTAGTGTTATCAATACATTTTAATTATTAATCCTATCAAAGTATTTATATTTTTAAGTAACAGTTTCATTTGTGAACATTTTAACTTAACTCAAGTTCAGTCTTTCTCGTGATATAAGTGAGTGTTGTATTTTGTTTATCTTGATTTTTTTCATCATTTTTATTGTGAATGACTAACTATATGTTTTATTGGTTTTTTTTAGCCGAAGCAGATTCCAGGTAAAGCGGAGATGCGGGAAGTAAGCCGGCCCGAGACAATGCCAGGTCTGGGATTCGGCCCAGGAAGCACAGTCAACTATCCCGTGGAAGACTCTAATTCACCTACCGAGCTTAACTCGTGTCACAGGCTCGCTGACAAACCACAACCCGTCAAGAGGATACCTATCACTCCTTCGGCTATCACCCCACCCGCCATATCCGCTGATGACAAACTATCTGATTCTAGCAGGTACGTTCAGTCTTTCTATTACAATTTTTCAACATTCATTGTGGTCTTTTGGTCCATATGATTTTAATCGTAACTACATAATACAACTTTTCATATGAAGATAGGTTGTTAACGATAAGCAATTGTTTATTATTGATATACAGAAATAAACTAGTACTAGAGGCAATAGGTAAAGAAGTTTGAGAGAAATTCTTTGGTATCTGTGGACTAAACTGTCGTAACCGTATTTCATGATCGCAATTTGTAAACCACGTTTAGTGTTTAGTATTTCTTCTTCCCCATACCTTCTTTATAACCTATTGTAGGAACAAGAAAAGACTTAGTTTTCGACAGCGTGGGAAAATCAATTTTTAAATTAAGAAAGTCGAGCCCACCATGCAATCAAAAGTGTCACCGGTGGACGGTGGAGGATCGTGGCTCTCAGAATAACCGCCCACACAAAATTTGTAGTAGCTTTATTTTTTCCCTCATATAGGTTGGCTATCCTATGCTGTCAGAATTAACTCTCTTCTTAATCCTATTGTTCACAGTTCTTTCTTCAGTGATTCCTGATAAATTAATTTTTTTCGTCTAATTATCGTCAAAATGAAAGATAGATATAATTAACGTTAAAATAGAGTTCCTTGTTTATCCTTACTTAACTGCTCAGTGATTTATTTATTATACCTTCTAGGATGGGAAATCCAGAGTACTAAAACCATAAACCGGAGCTATTGCTGTCTCTTTATGGGTGTATGTATATGGCGACCTTGAGGCCCAAGGGTGGATAATTGCGTTTCTTCGTATTTTACGGCCTTTTATTACTTGACTCACATGTGCTCGTCTTTTCTAAGAATGATTTGTTTCTCTGTATAGAGCAAAAAAAAAAAAAACTTTGGATTTTATAAATTGGGCTCTATTTGATGTAATTAAGCAGAAAATTTAGGGGTAAATTCGGATTGTACGTGCCCCCACTTTGAGGTTAAGTGATAAAATCCCGCATATAAACCTAAATTAAAAACCTTAATTTTGTGTACCCTTGAATTTTCAATAGTTCTCCGCTCATTTTCTGAAGAAAAACAACGCTCCTGTATATAAACCAGGTAGAGGTCCAACTCGAAGAAATTTCGAGGGCACGTACAATTCGAATTAGCCAATTTAGGTACCGGATTTATTTATTAATATAGATACATATTTATTGTTTAAGGATGGATCTACGAAAGTTAGGTGATAATTTCCCAAAATAATATTCTGACGGGTTATAATATTTTTTAAATATATTAATCTTTATGACTTTAGTTAAAAAACATTTTTCAGTTATATGAAAGAATTAAAAAACTAAAATTTTCTTGTGTCCATAATTTTAGTTGAATTTGAGTTGTTTAAATAAAGGTCATGAGTTGAAATAAGTATTAGCATGATATGTTATTGTCAGAAGTAATGATTTCTATTTTCTCCTTTACTTGAAATGTTGGTATTAAGTTACTGACTGATGCAGTATATAACTTGTCTACGCGATATTATTGACAGAACCTTCTACTTCACTCTAACCATATCGTATTTCAACTGACTTCTCTATAATATCAGATTATTTGGATATGCATTATGTTATTTGAGAATCTTATGAAATCAACCTCAAAAAAAAAAAATATATATATACATAAATTATTGAAACAAACCTGAAAATATTTTTTATTACATTCAAATATATAGTAATGTAATGTAATAGCATTGAAGTATTTTATTACAAATACGAAGATTTTTATTAATTTTGGAGTTGTGTTAGTGATAAGTACAACGTTCCTGACTTATTAGAGTTCTAAAATCAGTGGCGTATCCAGCGGCTAGGTCTGGAGGGGGCACATTCTAAGTCAGTTTAGATTGGGGGGGGGGGATTCGAAGTGGTAACAAGAAAAGGGAACTAATTATTACAACAAAGCACTCCCCCCCCCCCCCCCCCCATGAAAATATGACCTCTCAAAACAGCGCTTTTATGGATACACGCCACTGCCTAAAATCACTTATTAATATTATTCTGAGCTCAAATGTATAAAAGCTTAAAATTAGCCTTGATAATTTCGATTCATTAGAACTGAAATCCAGCCCTGGCCAATCCAGATCCTGGCTGTCCGCCGAAGTCATGTTTCCTCGGTCTTACGACTAACACCACGGTCGCCAGTGGGGGAAAACACAATAATGAAACACTTATTTCTCTGAACTCTACGTTTACTTGTACATTAAACACACTTTCAATAAAACAATACTTTGGTCTAGAGTGGAGGATGCGGCAGATAGACGCGGATTATTCTCTGTGAACTGTGTGTACTCACACGGCCATTTTGTAACATACAATACAATCAAAACACAAGAAGTTAGCGTGGCTTGGGCTCTAACATTCAAACGGTACCATGTACCCAGATGTGCACACCCCCCACAGGTGTACCACTCTAAGTGCCCCCACGGGATTATAAACTAAATTAAGATCTATCCGCAACATCCTCCCACCTAAGTTGATACACATCAACTTACTAGATAATCAAAATCATCAATTTACATAAAAATCATAAACATACATAAAATCATAAACTTACATCAAAAATCAATAATTTACATAAAAATCATAAACATACATCAAATCATAAACTTACATCAAAAATCAATAATTTACATAAAATTGTAAAGTTACATAATAAAGACAATAAACCCATAGCTCAGTCATTTGGTCAAATTCAAATTTAAACACTTTAGAGTCACAAACAATTTACCATGAAAAAATACAGACATTAGAGAAAAATAACAAAATTTAATCTTACTCATTAACTACAAAATATTTAACAAAAAATATATAAACCTATTTACAATAAAATTAACGTACAAACTTATTATACAACTAATCTAAGTAGCGAGCAGGTAAGCGTATAGACCGACCTCGTCGACTGACAGCTTTTTCAGGGGGTAAGACATCAGCACTCTGACCTTCCTCATTTTCACTATCAGCCTCATGGACTGACACACAACTTCCTTCATTAACTGTCTCACTTTCGCTTATACATTCGCTCGGCTTCAATTTTAACATTTCACTCCCACCATCTCTCAACATCTCTAAAGGAAAAACTCTTTGTACTGGTCTCAACAGCTCACCATTTTCAGTCTTTAATCTCACCACTCTCACAACATTATCCTTACCAGGAATTAGCTCAATTACACGTGCCAAAGGCCATGAAACTCTCTTTACATTTTCATTCTCAACTAATACTAAATCACCTATACACAATTTAGAACTATCCCCCTTTTTCCCAGAACACTTCAAAGCTCCAAGATATTCAATTCGAAACCTTTCTTTCAAAACTTTAACTAAACCTTGTCGGTAAGATGCCCGTTTGGTTAACTTATCTGCATCTGCGATGTCACAGTCAGGTACCCCTACTTCACGGATGTCTTGGATAAATGTAGATGGGGTTAATGGGGAAAGATCCGAAGAAGACTCAGAAATAAATGTAAGAGGGTGACTATTCATAACTGACTCAACTTCACATAAAACAGTAGACATCTCTTCAGCATCCAAGGATGTTTTTCCTAAGGTTTTTCTCAACAGCTGTTTCACAAGACCAATTAAACGCTCCCACCATCCGCCCCACCAGCTTGCAGTAGGTGGATTGAATTTCCATTGAATTCGCTGAGCAGAACTGTATCGAGCAATTGAACTCCAATCTAACTTAGAGAATATATTCTCAGTCCCAACAAAATTTAAGCCATTATCACTATATATGGTAGTGGGTCGTCCTCTCCTAGCTATGAACCTACGAAGAACCATTAAAAACATTTCAGTGGATAGTGAGGATAACAACTCCAGGTGGACTGCCCTGTAGACGGCACAAGTAAACAAAGTTATCCACACCTTCTCTCCATTTCTTAACATAAGGGGTCCTGCAAGATCTATACCAACAACTTCAAACACAGCGGCGTCTCTAACTCTATTTAATGGCAAAGGTATACCTACCGTCTCAACAGATTTGGCTGCAAATCTCTGACAAATAATACACTTAGAAGTAACACAACGAATGGTTTTCTTACCTCCTACAATCCAATAACGTTCCCTTAAAATACTTAAAAGACCTTGGGGGCCGACATGTTTAGCTTGTTCATGTTCCCATCGAATAAGTCTGGTAACAACTGGATGCTTAGCAGGCAAAATTATAGGAAATCTAAAATTATACTGATCTTCTCTATAAGCTATTTTCGATTTCATCCTCAAGAGACCTACTTCATCTTCAAAAGGACACAGACTGGTAATGGATTTTTCTAACTTTCCATCTGGAAAGGCTTCTCGCTGAGTAATTTTAAGTATTACTCCTTCAGCTACATCTAATTCAGAGGCAGATAATTCTCCACAACGCTTAACAGTACTCCTACAATTATATATAAATCTAAATATCCAACCTACCATTCTATTTAACTTAAGATACTTACTAAAATATGAAAAATAATTTTCACTGACAACTTCGGTTTTAGTTATAATATTAACAGTTACTGTTTTACACTGTTCAGAGGTAACTTGATTTTCATCTACTTCTGGTAGTTCTTTTGGCCAATTTTCTGGTGTTTTGGTTAGCCATTCAGGTCCTAACCACCACCTACTTTCACTAAAGGATATTCCATAGCAGCCTCTACTAGGTAAGTCAGCAGGATTCATACTTCCCGGTACAAAGTACCAGTCCTCGATGTTTGAATGTGCATTTATTTCCTTACATCTATTGCCAACAAATGTGCTCCATTTATCCTTTCTTTTAATCCATGACAAAGCAATCATCGAATCTGTCCAGTAAAAACATTTAATGTCTTTTAAATTTAGAGCTCTCTTAACCTCTACACTAAGTCTAGTGCCAATTAATGCAGCCATAAGTTCTAATCTAGGAATAGTTATGGTTGTCTTAAGGGGGGCTACACGAGCCTTAGCTAGAACTAGAAACAATTTCACTCCGGATTCACTTTCAGTCCTCAAAAATACACATGAAGCATAAGCGTTTTCACTGGCATCACAAAAAATATGCAAAGACATTTCACAACTATCAAAGCCAAAAAAGTACCTAGGTATTTTACAATATTTCAGAAATTTTAACTGCTTGGCCCAAGAATGAAATTTTCTCTCTAAGTCTAATGGAACACCTTCGTCCCAACCAATCTGAAGTTTCCATGCATCCTGTAGAATAAGTTTGGGAATAAGCGTTACCGGGCTTAGAATTCCTAGGACATCAAACACACTTTGACAAATAGACAGCAATTTCCTCTTAGAAACAGGCTCACCACACTCTATCTTACAATCAGGTATATTACAATATAGGACATCAGTTTTTGGGTCCCAAAGCATACCCAACACTGAAATAACATTAAAACTAGGCTCAACATCAACAATATTTACATCTCCGGCCACTTCAGACCACACCCATCCTCTAAGATCAAAATGCGCCTTCTGCATTATCTCTCGAGCTACTCTGACAAATTGTACAAGATCAACTTTAGAGATGGACGTCACGCAGTTGTCTACATAAAAAGATTATTTCAATTTCTTAACCAGTTCATTATGAATCTCAAGGGTATCTACATTATTCAAATGGTAGTCAATCGTTGCTCCCAGAAGAAAAGGACTCGAAGAAACACCAAAGACTACCCGCCTATGCCTATAAACTTTAATCCTACCCTTATCTACGTCTGACCACCACAGGAACTTCAAAAAATCTCGGTGCTCTGGAGCCACCGATATCTGAAGGAAAGCTTGCTTAATGTCGCTCGTAACACCAACTTCCCCAATTCTGAACTTAATTAACAACTGAACAATCTCAGATAATAAATTAGGTCCTTTGTCCAAACATTGGTTCAAGGATACACACTTAACATCCTTAGCTGAGGCATCGAAAACAGGTCTTACTTTTGTCGTACCTAAATCTTTAAAAACAGGTCTGTGTGGTAAATAAAATCCATTAATAATATCATCATGCACCTCTTCAATAACACCATCCTTCTCCCACTCTTTAAACACACTATCATACACTTTAACTTTCTCACTGGATGTTAACCGTTTAGTCACACTCAATAATCTTTTCTTAGCAACGTTATAGTTGTCACACAAGGGAGGGTGACCTTCAAGAAAGGGTAATCTCACTTCATATCGTCCCTCACCATTCACACTTAAATTATCAATAAACTGCTTAATAGACAACTCATCTTTTACCTGTCGCGACAATGTCTCTGAAGGATCAGAAATGCCAATGGCTTCCAAAGACCACAAATCAGTAATATTTAAGTTAGTGTTTACTAAGCAAGATTGATGGAACACTTTATGTGGCTGTCCTAACAATGTCCATCCAAGTTCGGTCTCTATCGCTACCAGGTTCTGCTCCAATTGTTCAATTCTGCCAGTAAATAAAAACCCTATTACATCAGCTCCAAGTAACAAGGAAATATCCATATCACTACAACCAACATCATTGATAGTGATACCCTTCTTCAACAACTCTGGTACGTCATTTAAACAGCTTAATCTAGGTATATAATTACAAATTTTATCTTGTCCTAAAACCTCAATTTTCAACTGGTTGCTACCTTCTAAACTACACACATTAACATCGTACAACTTAGACTCCTTTGGAGCAACTTTAATACCACCAAATAAACTATGTTCTAAGATTTCCACATCTTTAGAAACTAAACTTAACTGATTTGCACATTTATCAGTTATATATGAGCGTTGACTGGCAGTGTCTACTAGCGCCCTTACAATAACATCCCTTTCACCACACAGGATTTTCACCAAGAGTGTCTGTAGCAAGGTCTGTTTCCCCAGACTAGTTAGACAAACATTACCACTCTTTTTAACACTTAGACTACATGGTTTATTTCCAGATTCATTAATGCCCTGCTTATTCTCTATGGATATATTAGGCTTACTACCAGTCGGGTATTGATAATTCTTGGGGTAATCATAATCTGGCCTCACTCCCTTTGCGACAGGGCACACTATGGTGAAATGTCGCCTATTACATTTGTAGCAACGTACATCTGACCTGCACTGACTCTTGACGTGGTTAGGCTTAAGGCAAGAAAAACACACCCTCTCCCTTTTAATAGTTTCTAACCTATCTTCCAACTTCATAGACTTTTTACACATATGGCTAGTATGATTCCCCTTACAAAATATACAAGTGTAATTTTTTGTACCTACACCCTTGCTGCCAACAGTGAGGGCCACAGCTGATGGTGTCCTCGGGCTGTCCCAGGCTCTCTCAGAAGTTGTCGCCACTCCATGGTCAGGCTGCCGGAACCCAGTCATGGCCAATGACAACCTTTCCTCGCCTTCTACCTCTTGTCGTAGGAAGTCTAGAAGAAGGTCCAACCGGTCCTTAGATGTCTTGCTGGCCATCGTCGGCTGTGAATAGCAAGATCTCTGCCACACACGAAGAGTCTCCTCCGGAAGACAAGATTCAACCAGTGGGTAGAGCATAGCTGAACACTTGTCTGAAGTGACACCCAACGTTTCTAACGCTCTCATGTGTCCCTCTAGCTTATCAAAGAGACTAGATAAGATGGTTTTTTGTCTATTATTGGACAAGACAAGAGCCAATAACTCCCTCACGTACACTTCGATAAGAAGCTCTTCTCTTCCAAACTGGCTTTTGAGGGCATTGACTGCTTTCTCGTAATTGCTACTTGTAGGGGGGTAACTATCAACCACTTCTCTTGCTCTGGAACCTTTCACCGTGGCTTGTATCAAGTAAAGAAACTTGTCCTCCTTGGGGATAGATGGTTCGTCGTGAATCTTCTCAAACTGGCCCCAGAAGGGTAACCAGTCTAGAATCTCGCCATTAAACTTCCTTAGCTCTAGTTTCGGAAGTCGAATTCTATTGACACAATTGACGGAATCACCGACACTTTTTACCGAGCATTTGTCACTGTTTTCCACATTATTTAACATTTTTCGCGCTTTGCAAAACTTCCTCCGATACTCATCGCACACTTCCGTTTCAGCTAGCATTAAAGATTCGTCGTCACAATTATCTAACAAATCATCGAATACTTTTGGATCTAACTCCGCAATCTCTCCAAACTTCGACTCTAGAACTTCAAGAAGACCGCTTAAATTGATAAAAGCTTCTTCTTTATTAACGGCTTCTCCTAAGTTGTTCACCTCCTCCACGAATTTGTTATAATGTTTTGTGAAGGCTTGTCTTAAGACACTCCTGGTCTTCTTAACTTTGTCCATTCTTAATTTTTCTAAGCACTTATAAAAAATAGATCTAACCTTTTTTGAATAATCCAATTCTACGCAGAGCGTCCTATGCACATGCAGAAAGTCCTGTCACGTTCGCCACAATGTCCGCCGAAGTCATGTTTCCTCGGTCTTACGACTAACACCACGGTCGCCAGTGGGGGAAAACACAATAATGAAACACTTATTTCTCTGAACTCTACGTTTACTTGTACATTAAACACACTTTCAATAAAACAATACTTTGGTCTAGAGTGGAGGATGCGGCAGATAGACGCGGATTATTCTCTGTGAACTGTGTGTACTCACACGGCCATTTTGTAACATACAATACAATCAAAACACAAGAAGTTAGCGTGGCTTGGGCTCTAACATTCAAACGGTACCATGTACCCAGATGTGCACACCCCCCACAGGTGTACCACTCTAAGTGCCCCCACGGGACAATAAACTAAATTAAGATCTATCCGCAACACTGGCTATTCAAATGAGTTAAATTTCTGGGTGTTTACCTCCACTCCATTTTTTAAATTATCTTTGAAATTATAACTAAATTTTATTTATTTCTCAACTCAAAATCCTCAGAAGTGGATTGTGATTAAACTCTACACAGGTTTAAAAGAGCCCCAAAGGTCGGGCCCAATTGGTAGGTCCGAACAAGTTGTTGACCCGTTGTTCTTGCCTTAATCCTTTTTAAGCCAGACCAGATCTTGTTAAGACTTGTAGCAGTCTGCAAATTGCCTTTTTTAACATTATTATATTTTAATTAGTTTTGTATAATTTGAAGTTTTTTTTCTTAGATTTGTGGCTTAAAAACTAATGAATGAACAGTTTAAGGCATTATGATAAGCTGTTATCTATTAATTTTTAAGAGTAAGTTTGCCTTCTCTTATGGATCACTTCTATTTAGATTTAAGATTATTTTTTTACTTAGATTAACTGTTTTAAAATGATCTCATTTTTAAACTCTTACGTTATTATTGTTGATATAGGTTAAGTTCTGAGGATGGCAAACGAAGTTGCAGCAGTGGTAATGGTGGCAGCCCCCCTCCAGCACCTCCTGAGAGAACTCAGTCGCTCAGGCCTGAAACTGAAGGAGAACTCAAAACTGCACCTTGGTTCCAAGCTGGCATACCTAGGTGTGTACACTTATTTTAACATCGACTTTTTATAAATTATTTTCCCAGCTATAAATATATATTTTTTTTAATCAAGTAACATTTAGATCAGTCGTAATCAGTTTAAAATTAAAATTTCTTTCAGCTAATTTGCTAAAAAAAAAAAATTATATTCTTCCTTTGAAATTTCATCAGTTCTGTGCCTCTTAAGAAGCTTATTGTTTCAATAGAGAATTTAGAGCTATAGATCACAGGGGTGTTATACTCAATATAAAGATCTGACGTTCAGATTAAAGGAATATCTTAACAATGTTTTTTATTGAAGTTGAGTTCAGAATCTGTTATTGGCGCCTTAATTGTGGTTTCTTGACGTTCTTCACTCATTTGTGACTTTGCCACATGCTTCACCAAGTACCAAGTGTCATTTTGTCTCATTCTAAGTCCAAAGTCCAATTGTGGATTGGACTTGAGAGTTTGTCTCGTGATTCACCTAATTGTTAGTTTGTCATTTGCTTCATTTAGCTATGATTTTGTAACTTCCTTCATCCAACTGTGGCTTTGTCACTTGCTTACATCCAATTTTGATTTCTTCTCCTAATATCTAATATTAATTTTTACAGGGAAATAACACTGGAAGTATTAGGCCAGGAGCCTGTTGGATCATTCATGGTTCGAGAGTCTACGTCTAAGCCAGGCTGTTATGCACTCAGTCTCAGAGTACCCAGAGAGTTCCAGCCTCACGGAATAGCTCACTACCTGATACTCAGAACTAACAAAGGATTTAAAATAAAGGTAACTAAATTATTTGTTAGAATAAACAAAGATTTATAAATGAGAGGTAGACTTACACAACGCCCATACTGTCACACAAAACAAAAATCCATTTTTAATTTGGAATCTAGGAAGTGGACTCTTTTAATTTGAAAACATATACAATTATAATTACAATAGCTTACTATAATTATTAAGTAGAAAATCTGTTGAGTTTAGTTTAGTATGTATTTATTATTACTTATATGCCTTTCCCAAGCCTAGGCCCTCCACTGTAGTAAGTTAGTTATTTTATCATTATTATATATTAACAGTATTATCTATATCTGTTAAATACATTTTTAATTGGTTTTTGTTTCTTTTTTTAATTTTTGTTTTGCATGTTTAATTAGCTAGTTCACATTCTAATCAAAACTGACAATTGCAAACAAATAGTGGAGGGATGTTCCTTTAAAATGTTAAGGGAACTTAAAAAGAGGGGGAATTCATTTGAAAGAGGGCCCAGAGGGACTGATAGAGGATGTATTAGTACAGGCAAGGGAAGAAGGGTGAGGGAGGTTGGAATCATTTGGGCTGAAAGGGACATTAAGAGGCAGAATACTCTCTCTAGGGATAGGGACGTCTTTGTGCCACCGTACTTTACCAACGAGAAAAACCCTTTGAATAGAGATGGAAAAACCAGCCCTAGGAAAAAATCCCGGCCCTTCAACCAAGAGGAATCTGACATTGAACAATAGGTACCGAAAAACTCACAATCTATACTCGACCGAAACCTCTACTTCTAGACCACAAAAATAGAAAAAAAGAAGAAAACAATATACTCTACTCTACCCCCTAGATCTTCTAATTGACAAAACATAAAAAGAAAAGGAAGAAAAAAAAGTATACACAAAGAGACAAATGATCGAGAAATCTTCTGCTGAAACCAAGAAAAGGGAAAAACAAAAGACGAGACATTTGTGAAAAATGTCCTTTTTTTCTAAGATTCTCCACTTTCTATTTCTTTTCAAGTCGGAGAGAAGCATTAAAACCAAAGGAACAATATACCTAACAACATTATTTGAGATAAAAGAGACAACTCAACCCACGCTCAAAGCAATCAACTACAACAGATTGTCCCTAAAAACCAATCACTACAAACAAAAGACAATTAAAGCATGCTTTTCTTAACATAATCAATTAACAATTACAAACTATTACTTTATTCTATTTAAATTCAAATTAATACTGTAAACTAGTGAAGACAGATTATTACTGAAAAACATAATTTATGCTTACATAATATAATGGAAATTGAATCCCACAGATATAAAATACTATCACAATTTAACCTGTTTAAAAAAGTGAAAAATGCGTAAATACATAATTCACGTGTTGAAATAGTGAATTAAATTTAAATCAAATTATAATAATTTAACTACGGGAAACAGACAGAGAAAAATACACTCCAGCGCCAGGATCCTGGCGCTGGAGTGTATTTTTCTCTGTCTGTTTCCCATAGTTAATAATAATTATAATTTGATTTAAATAAAAAATTAAACTTTCCGTAGTATGAAAACTACCAAAAACTTAAAAATTGAATAGTGAATTAAAGTTCATTTTGTTAATTTTAAATATGTCTCTAAGTTAATAGTAGGAGTAAAGATATAAGATATAATTAAATAAATAGGTAGGATCATCTATAATTGATTGAGTACTATAGACAAATTATCTATCTATTTATCCATTGTTAAATAAAATAAAATGTTTACAAATTTCAGTAAGAGTCCCATCTCTATTCCTTGGAATAAGTAAACCAAAATAAAAAAAATTGGTAGAAGCAACTAATTATTGTATGAATTATAATATAGTCTTAACTAAATCATTAATATACTTAGCCATATTTGCATAGGGCAAAGGAGTGGTGGCATTTATTTAACATAAAAAATATATGTTTTGTACACTAGATATACTTACGTGATTTTACATATTTGGCTGAGCATTATTTATAAATTCCTGCTAAATGAGAAACTAATTTACCTTTTGAGGCAATTCAGAGTTGGGATAGGGCTCTGAAACCTTGAGAAACAGTAGAACCACCACCCCTACATCCCTGTGTTGGTCTTAACTCAATTACATAGAGAATTTGTTTATGTAATTTTTGCTAAGCAAGGCAGTATGCCTACTTATTTTGACTAATTACCTATGTTTACTAATTATTATTATTTTGCTTGATTTCAGGGTTTTACTAAAGAGTTCAGCAGTTTGACAGCACTGATAACTCATCATTCTGTGATGCCTGAGCTACTTCCTTGCCCTCTATCACTTAGCAGGTAAACTAATATTCTTTTAAATAAATATCTTTATATCATTCCTAACTCCTAATGTGAAACAACTTTTTAACTGCAAAATTTTGTGAAATTAGGGTAAACTATTTCATAGGTGTCCGGAAAACTTTATACTCCAAATGGAACAATAACCAAATGTTAGTTTGTATCTTGTATGCCACAAATACAACTTAATTGTTGTATAACGTATATTAATTTATTTATTGTTAAATGTGTATGAAAAAATTTCTTTTAGTAGTCTAAAGAGAAGACTCTTAGACTACTCTAAAAATAAACTTCTCCCCAATCAGTTGATATTTACTGAGAGTGAGCTATTGCTTATATAATTTATTTTACTAATTCCAAGTTAGTTAGTAAACCATGTTTAATTTATCTCTTCCTTCACTAAAAATATACAACTGCGACTAAAATATTTATATTATTGTTTTCAAATTTTGAGATATAATATCATAATCAATGTAACTGTTCAAGGATAACTTTTTTAAACTTATGGAAATGGAGGAGCAAGTGAAAAAGTCAGTCAATCCTAGATACTTACAAGCATAATTTAGGAGCAAGTGAAAAAGTTTGTTTATTCTAGATACTTACAAGCATAATTTAGGAGCAAGTGAAAAAGTCAGTTTATTCTAGATACTTACAAGCATAATTTAGGAGCAAGTGAAAAAGTCAGTTTATTCTAGATACTTACAAGCATAATTTAGGAGCAAGTGAAAAAGTTTGTTTATTCTAGATACTTACAAGCATAATTTAGGAGCAAGTGAAAAAGTCAGTTTATTCTAGATACTTACAAGCATAATTTAGGAGCAAGTGAAAAAGTTTGTTTATTCTAGATACTTACAAGCATAATTTAGGAGCAAGTGAAAAAGTTTGTTTATTCTAGATACTTACAAGCATAATTTAGGAGCAAGTGAAAAAGTCAGTTTATTCTAGATACTTACAAGCATAATTTATGATATATTAACTGTACGCAATTATACAGTTTAAGAATTAGAATATATTTTATACATATTAACACATAGTTAAGACAATAGTAAACAAGTAAACATTTCACTGACATCTGACATATTATGACAATTTAGGAGCAAGTGAAAAAGTCAGTTAATTCTAAATACTTACAAGCGCAATTTAAAATGTTGGATGATTTTCCTTGAAACAAATTCAAAACTTTGTCAGTATGAATTTATTTATTATGAATATAAATTGTAATTCCATTAATAATTAATTTTATTTCTGATTCAGGTATAATCCATCTTACACAAAATCGGATACATCGAAGGATTTTGTCGATATTGGTTCCGACCCGGATTACAACACACTTGCCGACTTTAGAAAAATGATGGCTGATTTGAATGTTTGAGTGTCACGACTTACCTAGCAGTAGTGAAGAAGCAATCCGACACATTCAAAAATAAATAAAAACACCACTGCTCGTCTTCATCTCAAAACTACTCTCTCCATATCTCAACACTAAGTGGCTTTATTCTACAACTCGGTTATTCGGAATTAAGTAAAAAAATAGACATTTATATGCTATATATGCATACACGTATAAGAAAAAAAATATAAATCAAGCTTTGTATATTAATAAACAAAAAAAAAAAACTGATAATATTAATAACAAAATAATGAAATTATCGAATAAAAAATTATATATATAAACATTGAATTGAATGTTACCTTTTTTTAATTATTTTTTTTTTTCTTTTTATTTTTGTTATCGTGTATATTGTTCTTTTTTCATAGTTTGCCATTGTTGAGCTTTACCTAAATTTGTAGGTAATCAAATTTGGCACTATAGTTTAATGAATAATAAAAATAATAATTTTTAAAAAAAGTAAAGTAATTGTGATAATAACATATAGGTTTAACTCTAGCAATGTGATGGCCTTTTTTTCTGTATGAAAAGAAAAAATTAATATAAATTATGTATAAAGTAATATAATACATTAAAGTCTTTATTATTATTCTATATTGTTGTGTAGGATTGAATTTGGTTTTTTATCACAGAAATTATTTTCTTTTTTTCTTTTTGAATGAATGTAAACTTTTTTAAGTTGTTAATTTTATTAGGTAAGATTGTACGGTTTGTCTCATAATGATGTTCTAGGTCTTGATGTGTCCTTAGATCATTCTTAATAGGTCTAGGTGGGAACATCATTTTAAGGTGGAATGGTAAGAATTAATACTTATGGAGATAGATTTAATTCTATATGATTTACTAATTCTATACATTTATGATACAAGAATCCTACAATATCCACAAAGCAGCTAGGGATTTTTTTGCTCACTACATCGCATCGATGTTGTGAACCAAACCAACGACTGATTAACACAATCCTGACGAGCAAAAAAAGCCACTGAATTCAATTTGGCGCCCGAGGACAGCCTGTCTCCCCTTTGCACCCCCCTAAGCTACAACACTGAAAATATCTAATAATTACATGTCCAAGTATGTTGCTAAAAGTAGTTAGAGTTACTATAATGGTTCAAAAGAGTAGCGGACCATCCAGAGTCCCTATCTAGGCAAATACTCGATTAATATTAGCTGTAGCTTCTGTGTAATATCATAGTATAATGTAAATTTCTGCAGAGAACATCCCTCCCATGATCTATAATAGATTTTAAAATTATTCCTGAAAATTATACCTCTGGATTAACCCTAGTACAAGATTACTAAAACTAATTATAGTAAATTGTTATAAAATAATTTTCATATACATATAAATAAAGGATGGCTGAAAATTGGTATCAACAATTTAATTAATTTTTTTTTAAATCAAATAATTGTAAATTTTAGTCAGTCTGGGGTGTACCATGGTAATGTGCCACCCCTAGTCAAGTTTCATAATACCAACCTAGTGGTTGATGCTATGTGTGTCAGCCATCTTTTACTGTTGGTGAAATAGAATCATAGTTATAACACCTAAACCTATCAGGTTTCAGTTAAGTTCAGCAGCTTAGGGTTTGAATATAATTTCTGTGAAAAAAAAATTATTGTTTATATTTATGTATATATAAATATATATATAAAACATATTTAAATGTTGGACTGCATTATTTATTTTATTTTATTATTATTTAATTTTTTTGTTTGTAATTATTGTTTGGCTAGTCTATAGGCACAAATTAATTAAGAAATTATTATTATTATATAATTAATATAATTTAGATGTTATTTAGTTTTCTAACATGGCTTCGTTCATTTTCACCATGGTGTTTGAACATTTTATTTTCACATTTATGTTTACATTTTATGTTTGTTGACAAACATGTTAATTAAATATTATTTTCATTTTTTTTTTTTTTTTTTTTTTATATTATTATTGTTATATAATACTTATAACTATAATGTTGCTTTTGGTTATAAAATGTTCTTTCTTTATAGTTGTATTAGCCTCAGTCATATAACTGTGTGACTATACAGACTAGGTACTAAAATAATGTTTTATGACTAGGTTAAAGCAAATAGCAATCAGTGAATGGTAATATTCAAAGTAATTCATGTAAACCATAATTGTCTTACAACTACTAAAATCATTTTAAGATTCCTTCTTAACATTTTATTGTTAGCTATCTAACTAAAAAAAAAAAAAAAAAAAAAAATAGTACTTCAAATAAATAATATAATTTATTTAAACATTTGTTGAATACCTTACGTACACAATATAACACATTAGTCTTAAATGTAATTCTGAATATTAATTATCCATATTATTTATTGGATATACATATTTGTATTATGGAATTCATAAATATTAAACATTTAATCGGAATATTGCAGAACTGAAATATACCGATAAGATCAGTTATTCATCAACTTATTGTCCAAATCCAAAAAAAAAAAAATAAAAAAATAAGTAGCTAATTATTTAAAACAGAAAAATTTTAACCACTTTATAGAATAGATATTGGTTCAACTTATAACATATTTGTATTAAGTTTATTATAGTTTAATGTGGATTATATGTTTCATCTTGATAATAATTAACATTACTTAATGTAAAGCCACATGCACAAGATCGGGCATGCCAGACAGTTTAGACTGAACTGTTCTACCAAGCTCGTACCCAGCTTTAGTGTCATTTTTTATTTTAGACTGATTGATGTTTTCTTAAATTTATATTTAGTAAGACCGACTTATTGTGTTCTTAAGTAAACAATAAAATGTATGATTACAGTGAAAACCGTTTAACACGAAAAAGGTTAACATGAAAAATCAGTTAACGCAAAATAATACTGCGGTCCTGAGAAAATACTATGTATTTTCATACATTTTTTTCTTTAACACAAAACAAAAATCGTTAACACAACACAAAAAGATTTCGCTTCTTGGAATGAACAAAATTCATAAACCTTATTTAAGCCAGGGAGAATTTAGAGGGGTCTTAAATAAAAATAAGACACCCAGGCAAGAATCCTTAGTGGCACGGCTTTAACCCTGTAGTGGACAAACAACGAGGCACTGGCGGCTTACTTTGTGCGCCAATGCATTTTTTCAAACCATAAATAGGTCAAATCCAAATTAAACAGATTGCGTTTTGGATATGTTGAACTAAAAAGTTAATTAATGTATTACATATTTATTTCTCAATGATATATTTAATTATAAAAATAAAAATTACTATAAAAAATCAGTAATTACTCTTTCTTTCTGTTAATTATTCTTTTCTGACTTTGTATCGGGCTTTCAACCTTAATTAATTATTATTAATTGTCAAAGTCCTAAGATAAACTCCTCACAATCATCATCCTAATCCGACAACTCATGCAAAACCAAAAAATATTGATCGGAAGGCGTAATTTCTTTACCTGACTGGTGGCACGGGCAGAGTATATTATACAGTGCACCAAGACAAATAAACACGGCAAAACAATGCAGAACGAAGCAATAATCAAAGCAGACTGTTTTGTCCATTTTAGGGGTCTATAGTGGTAGGGTAGAGTGAGGGTTTATTATTCTCGCATCGTAAATCTGTGATTTACCGAAACTCTTTTACTCAATGCGCCAGCCCGTGTCTCTAAGGGTTAACTCGGCTTAGAAATACCGACACCTGTACAGCGAGGCGATAATGTTTATCGAATCAGCCCCCCTTTTGTGACACAGGTTTCTGTTTAACTCTGTGAATTTCATCTATCTCCTAGAAAACCGCCTTATTTTAACTTGAAAATTATCGCTTGCATATTTTAAGGCTTCTAATGATAAATTTTGTCAGCTGTTAGTTTTTGAATACAATAATATACATAACAAATACATAATATACATAACAGGCTGACACCCTCATAAAATAATAAATAAATATTCAGAACAATGCATATAATATACCTGCCTAAAAGTGTAAATTAATAAAACTTGACACCAAAAATATTGGTGTTCTTTTGTTAACACAAAATTCTTTTAACAGGAAAAAGTATTTTGGTCCCCTCAAATTTTGTGTTAAAGGTTTGAGTTTTCACTGTATTTATCTAAAATATTTTATAATTCTTCTTAATTGATTGATGAACATATCTCATGTATTTTTTTCAATGTAAATATAAATTTTAATTATATTAAATATAAGAAAATAATACTCTCAAGAATAGGGTGTTGATATATATGTATTTGGGTGTTTATGTTTGCTCCTAGGTTGCAGCACATGTTGTACATGTGCTGCAACCTAGGAGAGATACTTTCCATCTATAAAGCATTGTTGAGTGGGAAAGCATTCTTTTGAAATTAAAGCTTAATGCCAAACACCAGCATACTTAGTTCAATTCCCAGTTAGGTGACATATTTATACTAACAATGACAAATTAAAAATGGTCCTTGTGTTCTATTATGACATAATGTTATGTTGATAAGGATTAAAAGATAATATAGAATTAATCATCTTTATTATTTTGCTTCCGAGCTTACCGAAGGTAACGGAAGCATTGTGTTCACTTTTGAGAACAAAAAAGTTTTATGCCTCCGATTTAAAAAATTCCAAGACAGAAATCCGTTTCAGACATCGGGGAACATTTTTGGTTCCGTGTCTGTCTGTCTGTCTGTCTGTCGGTCTGTGTGTCCGCGAATCGTGAAACGTGCGACGATAACTTGAGTAAATGTTGCCCGATTTTGATGAAATTTGGTAGACATGTTTATTTTAACAATGCTCAGGTCGAGTTCGTTGGACAACTTTATCTGTCCAAGCGTTCACGCGCAACGGTCGCGTAAACGTGAACTTCAAATTTAAAATTGGAATTTTCGGTCGGGAAAAAAATCAAACCTTATCTATTCAATGAGACGAACATTTTTTTCAAATTCAATTTTTTAGTAAAACCTACAGCGACACCCCTATAACGTGTTAAATATCGCTAAAAAATGTTAATTGTTTTTACACAATAAACAATATAACAATAAAGTAATAAAACTTTAATTTTAATATAACAATAAAGTACATGATAGGATGCGAGGAAGCTATGTGCCACACTAATTGGCAGTGTATTTTTAATATATTCAATATAATAAAAAAAAAACCTTTGGAATTATTGTATTCTGAAGTGGTAATAATTCTAAAAGAGAATTTTAGTTTTTACTGTTATTAATGAATGCCTCCTTTTTATTCACCCTCCCTATGACTATTTCAATTTTCTGACATTTGTTACTCATGTTACTAATTATTGTACTTGTAATTTTTAACTCAAGTGTTCATTAATAAAACTTAAATGTTAATGAGTTAAACTAGCTAAATAAATAGTTAAAATAATAAATGTCTAGGGCTTTTTTTGTAAGAGGTTTCTTTATTTTGATTGATTTTTTTTTTTTTTTTTAAATGAATAAATATATCACTACTATAAATTTTATAGAATATTGCTGTAACTTTTAGATGAAAGAACATTTAAACCTTAGTAGCCTTGTTATATTTTTTAACTTTGTCCTTTATTAAACTTCAGATAAATTATAATTATTTACATAAAATGAAAACAAAATTATATTTGATTTATGTAAACACATAACACTGTTCTACCTGTTTTACGTAAACTGAAACAATGTTATTCTTATTGTACATCAAACTAAATCAATATTATACTTGTAAATTTTTTTTACATAAACTGATGCAATATAATAACTATTTTACATAAACTGGATATTTCTTTTTTTTTACGAATAATTTAATTTTAATACTTTAACAATGATGCTTGCCAATTTTAGCTTGATCCTTATTAAATTAACTAAAAATTGTAACAATATACCATTAAAAAAATATGTATTAATCCTTTTGTTCCTTACATAATTTTTAAAATATGTTTACTATAATTTAACTTATCTAACAAACAAAAACAGTGCCTATTTGTTTCAATCATTTGATTAATCGACATTAATCCTGCATTTACTTATCAAAAATTGATTGGGTCGATTGATTTTTTGAGCTTGACTATACTAAATCATTTTGATTTTAACCAATTTTTTTCAACTTAAATAAATTATGTAATATGTAATGACATAAATAAAAATAATAAATCATTGCTTTGATTGTTGTTTGAGGTATCATAGTATTTTCATAATGAAGAACCTTCTTATGCAATTTATAATTACTATTATTTTCGATTAAACTTTCTTTTATACCGAAGATGTAGAAATTAAAAAAAAAAAAATCTTAAAGTGTTATTTTTATTTTATTTTTTTTAAATAATATTTTAATTTATATATAGTAATTTTTTAATTTGTTTATGTTTACCTTTAAAACTAATAAGCAAGCAAAAATCGTGTAAAATACTGTCGAATGGTAAATAAAAGTAATAAATAAAAAAAACACTGGATTTGTAAACTTTACAGATAAATAAATAATTGGTGTATTGTATTATATAATAAGTAAATTACATATGAATATATATGAATTTATATATGATTAAAAAAAAAGAAAGAAAAATATGAATCAAATAAGCTGTTAAATACAATAAAAAAATAAATAAATAAAAATGGGAAAAAATAGACCAATGACTTAAATTAGCTAACTAGTCATTTATGTCTGTGTTATGTAACATACAAAGTTTAGCTTGGGGTAATTATTGATTAATAAGAATTTTCTTCTGTTCACGACATTTATGTAAGAAATAAATATTTTAAATAATAATTTAGAAAATTAATTCTGTTTTTTAGTTTATTTTATTTTTTATTTCTATACTCACCCTTTTCATCTCTTCTCCTTCAAATATGACAGGATAAGTCTACAACTACTTTGGTAATTTTAGTACAGATGGATTAATACATGTCACTATTATTAAATATGACAAATAATGAGTTCCCAAAGTGTGGGCTGTAGGGATGGGAGGAACGGTTCCATGAGTGGAACGAGTTACAACGTTTCGTTCCAAACCAATAACTAGTTCCAGGAACTAGTTATTTTTGGAACGTTTCAGTTTATGTTCCAAAGAAACCGTTTCTCTGATACTTCATGTGTTCCTGAGTCTAGTCCAGGTTCGTTCCGCAATAAGTTCCGTTTCTTTATTAAATAGTTCCATTCTTCACTGACGCTGAC
The DNA here is from genome assembly GCA_951217055.1 of Gerris lacustris. Classification (NCBI taxonomy): domain Eukaryota; kingdom Metazoa; phylum Arthropoda; class Insecta; order Hemiptera; family Gerridae; genus Gerris; species Gerris lacustris. The sequence continues at coordinate 27,514,211 of OX578282.1, forward strand.
GATGAAAAGTTGAAATTAAATTACAAACATTTATAATAATATTAAGATCTCTTTATTTATCTTTTTATCTTATATTTTTTTATACTTATATTTTAACTACAACAAGTAAACAGTATAATAAAAAATTTTATGATACAACATTATGGTAACCACTTTAAAAGTATATTTTATACCAGTATAAATAATATTTGTAAAAACTAGAATATGTTCTTTTCATAACGAGATCCTAAAACTATACAAAAGAAAAATTAAATGTCACCTGTTTATTTCGTATTACTTACTAACTATTTACTATAAAGCGGAAAACAAAACTAAAAAAAAAAAAACTAAACAAGTGGCGAAGGGCGAAAGCGACAAGAGGAAGTTGACTATGGACCTAAAAGAAAAAAAGCGGCAAAGAGGCATCTATTTCTCTGGAAGAGAAAAAGATAACGCTTCACTATAACTGGAGTGACTCCGAGACTCGAGCTCTCATCCCCACTCCATTACTCTACTCTACTATACAAGACATAAGACATACACGTTACGTTCCAGCTTGGCTGGAACTGGAACTTGGAACGAAAACTATAGTTTTCGTTCCTCGCAAAACGAACCTTTTACTTTCCCTCCGAGTTACAGTTTCGTTACGTTTTCTCGTTCCCATTTCCTCTTTTCAGTTTCGTTACACGTTACGTATTGGCACTTGGAACGAATAATCGGTTTCGTTCCAAGAGAAACGAGTTTTTAACGTTCCCTTTAAGTTAGTTGTTTAGTTTCGTTACTGTTTTCTCGTTTCCGTTTCCTCTTTTATCAGTTACGTTTCGTATTATTTTGCTCGATAATCCTTAAAAGATATATATTTTTTTAAATGGTGGTAACTAATTTGTATCGAATTCAAAATTCAAACAATAAAAATGTATTAACTAAACAAAAGTCGACAGTACAATATAATAAAATAAAAACTTCAAAGTCGTTCCAAAAATAACGTAATTCCATGAAATCTTGGAACGATTGGAACCGTGCCAACACTGGAACTAGTTATTTTTATAGTTACGTTCCGTTCCGCCCATCCCTAGTGGGCTCCACCAATACTGCTAGAGGGAATAGATTTGAACCTTAAGGTTTTGGTTTTCTAAATCTGAAGACTTCCACCATGGAGGAATTAAAATACAGGATGGGAGGGATGGATTGACCACTTTACCTATTCACTTAATATTATCATTAGTGTAAAACATGTCTTAAACCTCATTTAAACTGTGATTAGATACTGTCTCAACAGCAATATCACACAATCTCGTCTGCGAGAATGTTGAGAGTACTATCGCAGCATCAGAGTACTCTTGCAGTAGTTGCAACTACTATTGAGCCTAGTATCACTTGAAAACAGATTTAGGAAGCTACAAGTGTGATAGATTAGTCCATATTGTACAAATCATATTTCTTAATACAGTAGAGCTTCAATTATATCTGAACTTTCAATTATCCAAGCTGGCTTCATGGAAAAAAATCAAAAGCCATCACTTAATTAATTCTTAAAAAGAGTGTTGTTAGGTGTATAATTATATCTACTATAAATAAATAAACAAAGATGCTTTTTGTACAAACGTGGTTGATAAATTTAACATATTTCCTTTCTTTGGTGAATTTTGATTATCTGATTCACCCTACACAACATAAGTTTTGGTAATTGACGCTATACTGTATTCTGTTTTCAATATGTATGTCAAGACAAATTGTTTTCTCAAAAATACAGGTGGGCAGTTCACTTTCATGACAGTATTATTGAAGTGGCTGACAATAGTTCTATCATGAGAGCACTGGGACTCAAACCATCACTTAATGTTTCCGTGGGTAAATGTTACCTTAGTTCCATTCACAAGTTGTTAATGTGCTAACCACTCAGCTACGCTTAGGGGTTCAGATTTCTCTTTATTTAATTGGGGGTTTATAATAAATATTATATAGAAAATAAGTTTTGTTCGTTACACAGGAAAGAATTATTCTCTCCAATTGCATTATGAAAGTTTGATCTTGGAAAAAGAATTGAAATAAAAAATAATTAGAAAGTATAAAGAATAAGATAAGAATTTAAAACAAAGAAAAAATTTCATTGGAGTTCTACCTAAAAGAAGGGTACTCAGTACTCAAGATTATTGTCTTGCATTAAGAAGTGATGTTATTTGAAAAAAGCGACTGTCACAAAACTGATTGTCACAAAATGCACTAATGATAATAACTTTAGTAAAAGCTGACCGATTTAGTTTAAATTTGGTACACATGTTCATTTTACCATTGTCCAGGACATGTTCGTTGGACAAAGTTATCTGCCCAAGCGTTCGCGCATAACGCCCACGTAAACGTAATCTTCAATTATAAAATAGGAATTTTAGGTCGGAAAAAAATTCTAACTTCATCTATTCAATGAGACAAACAACTTAATAGTAAATAACATAATTAATTGATTTTATGACAATTGGGAACTATGTTATTATTTAATTGGCTTAATTCAGGGGTGTAGCGTACTCCCCCAGTGCGGGGTTGCGGAAGGGGGGGAGGGGGGGGGGGGGGGGGGGGGGGGGGGGCTGAGAGGTGAGAGTGATTGCTGTACTAATCTGACTATTTTACAAATTTTTATGGCAAACTAAAAGTACAAGGTGGGGTTAGACTAGGGTTGTGTGGGTAGAAGGATTGCAGAAGGAAAAAGGTAAGGGGTATGGAGATGAGATCCAAGTCGGAACCCAGTAAAGGTATGATTCAGGTAAACATTTTGTTTTTCAACTTCTTAAAACTAAACAATAAATCCTTATATTGCTATAACTGAAATAATATCTTACAACTACCAGACATTATTTAATAAAAAAAAAAAAATTATTGGTTTTACAAGAGCAGAGTTATTAAGATTATATTTTTCATTAAAACATTCTACATTTGTATCTTGGATAGCGCTTTGAATTTCTAAGTTTTCTAGGAGGTCCAATTTCCTATTTCTTTGGCTCGAGTGTAAAAGTTCATAATTATTAATATCAAATGTATGATCGGTTTCTAGAACATAATTGGCAAAACTAGATACGTTTACTTGTTTTTGATGTCAATCATTCGCTATTTTCTGCCAAGATTTATAGTGCTCTGCAATGAGTGTACTTATTATTCTACCGGATTGTCCTACGTATACACCTTTTTAGGTCAGGCATATCAGTTTATATACTCCAAATTTATCTTTAGTTTTGATTGATTGTTTGACGCTGCCGAGAATTGTGTGCATGGTTTGTAACTAACTCTCAAGTTAGTTTGTACAATATTGTTGTTGTGTTTCTTTTTTAACCTCTATAGTCATAATTATGAAGTGGTACCACAATATCTCAGTCAAAACAACTAACTATTTAATAATCTTATAACCTCGCTTACTTATTTTATGCAAAATACCGAAGAATAATTATTTACAAAGATGCCAAGAATAATAATATAAAAACTTGTTAGTATAGCGCATATTGAAATTTATTTGAAGATTAACTTTCTGTAGGATCACAACTCATAATCCCATTTAAAAATGGCGGCTTATTCCTTTATGTTTTAGTTTAGGAAAGATTTACAGCCATCATATTATCATCACACCCGATTGATGATGGTTTTATTAGTCTAATTTTATCAAACTCTCTTATTCTTTATTTCTGCAAACTAATTCCCGACTTTTTACAAAAAAACTAGTGATAGGAAATGGGCTCCTATTTATCCTTCATCTTGATTTCAATATTATTTATCTTCAAGAGCTGTAGGTTTCCGTCTAGACACAGTATATACAACTTTGAATTGAGTTACCTTCAGTATCCTTGTTTGTTTTTAGCACATATTGGTGTGTTGCTTTCCCTGTTTTTTTATGATCTGTAAATATAATTTTAATACTTTTAAAACTTAACTTTATTAAACATTTTAACCTTGCAGGCTTAATTGATGTTAACTATACTACTGGTGACTACAAGTAGAATGGTATCTTTAACATTGCAGTTAGTGTTGGCAGGCATCCCGGTTTTACGGGATTGTCCTGACTTAAAATCCTGGTATCCTGGAAATTTTTTTTTGAGATTCCAAAATGTCCTGGTTTTCAATGGTGAAATTGAAAATAGTTAATTTATTAACTAAAAAAGGATTGGGTGTACATAAATGTAGGTACAGTAGTTAGCTATAGAAAGTGTTTATTAAAATAAATGGTAGCCTTAGACAAAATAATGCTTTTTCTCACAATATAGCATTGTTTGCAAGGTTCTACGTCTAAAGGTGCAAGGTTCTACGTACATAAAATAAATTAAAAGTAAGAAATCTTGTTTTACTTAACATGCCTAAATTAGAAATTAATATATTTGTAAAAAAAAAATATATCCATGAGAAATAATAATATGCAAACCAATTGATTAGAGGTGGATTTGAGGGAAAAGTTATACTAAACACGCTTCTTTTTTTTAATCGCTAAAATAATATGCAATGAACCTGGGTTTGTTACTAGAACAAGACATGGGTTGTGATGTGATGTGAACTGAATTTTGTAAATATAACCTGGAGTTTTAAAGGCAAGACGAAACCTTCGTCAGCGTATTATTTCACTTTCCGGGATATTCCCATATGGTTTGAGTTTGAATAGCGAATCGTGGAAATTAATTGCGTGAACAGTTTTTAACAAGACATTAAAATTCCTCTGTGCTTTGGTAGTTCAAGTGAGAAGTTTTGTTATGTGTTAAAAGGCGCGTGTTTTTACTTTTGTATCGCCTTCGTTTGTTTTAATTATTACTAGCTATGGCTTCGATAGACATGTTCGTTTCCATCGGTTTGAGTGAAAGTAAAGCAAAGGAAACTTTAAAAAACGAATCTCTTTCAAAAATTCTTATTGAAACTGTTCAAGAAGCACAATCTCTCGAGGGCTACGATAAGTGTAATAAACTACTTCTCTATCATTTAGCTTCTAAGATCAAACCTCAAATTTCGAATCACCTAAAGTTCCTGGTCAAGAATGTTGTCTCCGGTAACTTATCCTCTAGTTATAAAGTGGATTGTGGTTTGGAATTTTTACTTTCTCATACATGTAGAGAGGTCGACGTGAAACAATTCGAAGATGCTTGCGGTGTCGGCGTGGAAATAACACCGGAAGACATCGAGCTTGCCGTCGAATCCGTAATAAAAAGGTTCAAAGACGAAATCATTTCTAAAAGGTACGGATTCAATAAGGGCATTCTTATGCGAGAAGTCAACAACACTTTAAAATGGGCCGATGGTAAAGACATAAAGAACGAAATAGAAGTTCAAATACTCGATATGTTAGGTCCGAAAACCGAAGAGGACTTGTTACCCGTCACCAAGAAAAAGAATAAAGCACCCAAACCAGAGAAACCGGTTGACAGTAAAAAAGAGGTTGACAAAAAAGAAAAAGTAGAGGATTCTAAACCGAATGTCTCTAATGAACTGACGATCTTGGAAGTTTTAAGTAAAGTTAATTTCCATGCTCCCGGAGAAAATTTTAAAACCGATGGTTATGTGACAACACCTAATACTGCTAATTTGTTAAAACAACATTTAAAATTAACCAATAGTAAAGTCCGTACTCGATTTCCTCCTGAACCCAATGGAATTCTTCATATTGGCCATGCTAAAGCTATTAATATAAATTTTGGGTATGCCGCTGTTAAAAATGGTACATGCTTCTTAAGGTATGACGATACCAATCCTGAGAAAGAAGAGGAAAAGTTCTTTTTAGGCATTAAAGATATGGTTGAATGGTTGGGTTATAAACCCTTCAAGATAACCCACTCTTCGGATTATTTTGATCAACTGTACGAATGGGCTGTTGTTTTGATCAAGAAAGGCTTTGCGTATGTTTGTTATCAAAAACAGGAAGAAATGCAAGGTTTTAATCCTATTCCTTCACCATGGAGAGACCGCCCAGTGGAAGAAAGCCTTATTTTGTTTGAATCCATGAAAAATGGTAAAATTGATGAAGGAGAAGCTACTCTTCGTATGAAAGTAACTCTCGAAGAGGGCAAACAAGATCCTGTTGCCTACAGAATCAAGTTTGTACCTCATCATAGAACTGGAAGCAAATGGTGTATATACCCGACTTATGACTACACTCACTGTTTGTGTGATTCAATTGAACATATTACTCATTCTCTCTGCACTAAAGAGTTTCAATCAAGGCGTTCTTCTTACTATTGGTTATGTAATGCTCTGGATATCTACTGTCCTGTACAGTGGGAGTATGGCCGATTGAATATGAATTATACCGTTGTGTCAAAGAGGAAAATAGCTAAATTAATTGAAACTAAGGTTGTAAGAGATTGGGACGATCCAAGACTCTTTACTTTAACGGCCCTGAGGCGTCGAGGTTTCCCAGCTGAAGCAATCAATAAGTTCTGTGCAAAAATGGGTGTTACTGGGGCACAATCTGTTGTAGATCCGTCCATGTTAGAAGCTTCAGTTAGAGACGTTTTGAATGCAACTGCTCCTAGAACTATGGTAGTTTTAGATCCTCTAGAAGTAATAATTGAAAGTCCTATAGAGAATCAAACTTTCCAAGTTCCTGATTTCCCTGTCGATCCTAACTCTCCAACACATGAAATACGATTGGCTAATCAAAAAGTTTACATTGAGAGATCAGATTTTTCTGATAAAGATCAGAAAGGCTTTAGAAGGTTATCACCATCTCAATCAGTTGGGCTGAGATATGCCGGACTAGTTATGACTTTAAAACGTGTCGTTAATGAAGGTGATAGTATCAAACAACTGATTGTTTCATGTGAACCAGTTTCAGCTACTAATAAGCCTAAAGCATTTGTACACTGGGTCTCAGATCCTGTGAAAGTTACTGTACGTCTATATGAAAATCTTTTCAAGCACAAGAATCCTGAAGATCTTGCACAAGTTCCTCAAGGCTTTCTATCAGATATAGTTGAAAATTCTCTAACAGAAATGTCAGCGTTGGCAGATCGTCACATCACCAAGTGTAAGGCTTTTGATAAGTACCAATTTGAACGAGTAGGTTTCTTCAGTGTAGATCCTGATACATTTAGCACAAATATTGTTTTTAATAGGACTGTAGCCTTGAAGGAAGATTCAGGCAAAGAATAAGAGTTGCCTATTTTTTTTATAATTTTAAAGTATTTATTTATTATTTTTAAAACTATTCACTACTTAAGTGAATAATAAAAATACTATTTTAATATGGTAATTTTTTTATTTTACTTTATTTTACCCTCAAACCTTTCTGCTAACTCTGGAACTTTTTATTCACATTATGTTTCAAACTTCCTGTTTATTAAATCTAATTAAATATTATTTTTGATTTTGGTTTCTGTCGTCAAAATCTTTGGAGGGCTAATTATCCCTCTTCCAATCATCTAATCGAGTTGAAACTTGGCACATTTTATCACAAAAACATTCCATCAAATTGTAGGGTCACCCACCCTAACTCACACACTGGGTTAACAGCGTTGCTTGTAAAACCTCAATAAATGTTATTGTTATGAAAATTTTCAAAGCGTGTTTTTAGAAACAAACAATTAGCCGATGATTATCACAACCAAAATGCATAAATATCGATTTATTGTAAAAACTTTGTTGTTATGGGCTAGTGTTATCAAGTATCTTTGTTTTAATAATTACTTCAACTTTTTTTAATAGGTGCACATCAAACAAACTTTTTAGTTAAACAAATGATAAATTTGGATAGAGTAATTTAAATAGGCCCTTGTAACCTATCCTGATTTTTCTGCAAATTCTTAAAATAGCTGGATGGTTGCCTTTCCTTTGCCTGTTAAAAGAATCAGAAGGGATTTTTGATTCCTTATTTATTAAACTGTTTAAATATTCATATGTTCCAGCTTGGTAGTTAACCAAAATATTTATTGACAGTATAAATATACTGATGGAGTAAGGAGTTATTTGACTAATAAATATAGTATATCCTTATTTAATATCAACCTAATATCCTTATTTATATATAATAAATAAAGAGTTATTTGAGACAGCTTTCGGTGCCGATTTTCTCTTTATCTTAAGGTTTTCTTCGCACCAAAATAATGGTTTAAAATACTTCCTTATAACTAGATATTGCTTGAGGTTGAACTGCCACAACCATTCATTTCTAGTCTGAGGCTGAAAGAACTGTAGATATACATTAACCAATGCGAATGCTTTTAGACAATATTTGAGGAGCCTAGTATCAAAGACAGACATTCGACATTTTTTCCGAATTTCTGTTATCGATTGTTTCTTATAGATTTTTGGCTGCTGCATCAGATGCTGCCATCCATTTGCATCAAAAACGACCAGAAAAGGGGTAAAAATGCAATAATATTTGTACTTTTGTTTCAAATACGGACAAGTCAACACATGTTTTGCTTCAAAAGTGGACATAACCGAAACAGCCAATCAGGAGGCTGCATTTTACTAACTCGGTCCTATGATGCGCTGCGGGCTTTAGCATCTGAATACCTACTCCTACCATTTTGTCATACATGTTTAGAAGAATGATAACCCGAGGGGAAATCGATTTTAGCTCTAAATTTGGGGGCACTACCCCCTAAGAACTCTGAAAAATGTTAAAAAAAATATTTCTCCAATATTATTATTCTAACCATTATTTTCAAAGTCATTTTGCTTCAAAAACGGACAACTCCACTTTTTAACTTTATTTAGCAGCTAAAATATCAAAGAAATTCACGTTTTCAGTCCTTCTAACTAGTTTTGAGTCTATTAAGAATCTACAGAAAAAAAATCATTGCTCTAGCACCTGTAGAATTTGAGCTACAGTTTTTCAGCTCTCCTGTAAAATTTTGAAAAGTGCTCTTGTCCGTCTTGGATACTAAGCTCCTCATTTAGTGATTTAATTCACTATCACTATACTAAAAGGAACTTTTAATCTTAGTTATTTTTAATGTTATAATTTAATATTTTTCATTATTCTTAAAAAAGAAGAGAGTAGTTCACAAAATAATTAAATTAGCCCTTTACCACAACCTTCTCTTAAGTAAATTTTTATTATAATTTTAGTCATGGCATAATAATAAAATAATACCACATTTCTGTAGGATCTTTGAAAAGGTGCAAAAAAATAATTCAGCATTATTTTCAAGTAGATATATATTTATACTAATATTTACAAATTACAATTTAACATCTAGATAACATAATGTCTTCAAACAGTAGGCACATCTTTTAAACGTATTTAAAAGTGACAGCATTCCTCTCTTTGACAGTTTGAAGCTCAAGTTTAACTGGGCATTGAAGCCAATAACTAAGAAGCTGCTCAGTGTATCCGATAAGGAAGTAGAATTTAGTAGGAGAGATTGCTTGACTAGTTATACCAGCTATCCTGATAAGGTTGAATTGACGTTTAATAATGATTTCAGAGAGAAATATGTTGTGCCAAGTACCAGTCACAAATCTACGGATAAACGCATCTTCAAATAAAGTTTCGGCACTTCGTAATCCACCCTCTAAGTTAGCTGAAAAAGCAGAACAAATAATTTAAAGATTTAACAACTAAACAATAATGTTGATGGTTGTGGTAAAGCTTAACATGACTATGGCTGATCACAACAAAATTTCATTCATTATCTGTTATAGTCGATTGAACAACCCACAGTCCTGTATATAACACATAATAAACACCAAACACACATCTATACTTAATGTATATGTGTATCAAAACTGCAAATAAGGCAGAACTATTCCATAATAATTTTATTAAACTTTCACAGTTACATCTTACGATAACCCAGTTAGGCAAAATCTTACAAAACTTAAAAGAAAATTTCTTAAATCTATTTCTACTTTCTAGTAGGATTTTATGATTCATCTAGAAAGCCAAATACACACATTAGACAGTAGAAAGCTTTTATAGTCAAGCGTTTTACACTTACATGTGTTCCACGAATTCCATGATTTGAAATGAGCAATTCGGTGTGGTGGGTAAGCCTGTTCATAAGTGAGAGGTTTGTCACCTTTAATAGACCTTTTATACTTGCCAGCAACTCTCTTCTCACATGGTGTAGATACATGAAATGGGCGGACTGAAGGAAGCCCTGCCGTGGATCCAATCACCTCCAGTAAGCTGGCCTGCAAACAACAACATGCAGTTACTAATGCACTACTAATGGTAATAAAGCCACTAGGCTTGTGGAAGGCGTGAGGCCAGAGACATTGTTATTAGCCTGACCTTCTCGAATTCAAAATCCAGTGCTTTCATTGGCTCCCCTCAACATTTTTACAATTTTCCCAAGCTGTAAAATTAATTTTATACTAATTGTAAAAAGAGTGCCTTGGGTTTGTTTTCTAATTAAAGTTGATTAGGCTATTATTGCCATTGCAGCAACATTTTCATTTCAGTATGAACAAACTTGACCCATTACACATTCCTAATATAATTAGTACGTTTCAATAATGTTTAAATACGGATTAAATCCTAATTTGGGATTTAACCAGCTACGTGATTCCATGAGTGGTATTGAAAACGTATTCAATACTCTAAAGCAAATAGTAATTACATTTTTAGTAACATTCACCTTTTATAACCAGGTATGATATGTTAAGTTTTTAAAAGGCGCACACCCTCACACTCTGCACATGTCAGGATCGAGTTTAGCTGTTTCCATGAAACTCAATCCAGATACGATCCCAAAATTTAGTATATTGTAGCTGGATCTAAATTTTATTCAATCCGTATTGAATCTAGGTTTCCATGGACTATTTGGATCCAAAAACTGTATTCAACCCGTATTGAAACATCATGGAAACATAGTAAATATTTGAAATACTCAAGAGAATAATGGGGCAACGAGAGTTCAAAATCCTGGTGGTTAGCTTAGAATAGCAAAGGCAGACAATTGTTTAGAACCAAGGGGGGTGCTAAGGTAAAAAAGTGCCAAGAAAATTAGAAAAATGATACCCACTATATCATACCATTATGCAGTGCATAGAAAAATTGGAAAAAAACGGGAGGGGACCCAATGAGAGCGTGAGATTTTGGCGGGTACTAGATTGGGCCAATTAGGCAAACAAAAGTATCACTGGATAACCTTAAGATAACCGCCTAGTGGTTTTATTCTTTCCCTTACATAGGTTGAACAATCTGAGCTGTCAGATTTACAAAGCATAATGGCATGAGTATAATACCAGCAACTACTTTATTTGCACATTATAGGTTTGTTCCAACCACACTTTAAACTGGTTTGGAACTGTCCGATACATGCGCATCGGACCACATTTGAACGTTTTTTGCTAATGCACATGCGTCGTACAGTTTGAAACTAATTTGAGGTGTGGTTGGAACAAACCTTATGTTTTACATTCTTCAGTTTTGATGAAGAATTTCATGAACTGTCTAACCAAGATTTGGCTAATTCGGATTGTACGTGCCATCGAAATTTCTTCGAGTTGGACCTCTACCTGATTTATATGCAGGAGGGTTGTTTTTCTTCAGGAAATGAGTGGAGCGGCTATTGCAAATTTAAGGGTACGCGAAATTAAGGATGTTCGCTGAATTTATTACTGTAGTAAGAATATAGAGTCATAAAAACTTATGTAGTTTTGATGTCTAAAAGAAGCTTGATCATTTAAAACCAAATAACAATTTACGGCAAATAACTTCCTCAAAAATCCTTGCAACGTAAATCTAACGTTATTATAAGTAGTACATTTCTTAAGATTAAAGAACTTACAGAATTGATTGAGGGGCATTTTCGAAGCATCATCATAACGAGAAATTAACTAAGGCACTTTAATCACACGATTATAATGTTAAATCTAATATTAAAGTAAATAGGTCTCAAAAAATTATTTAAAAAAACATTTTTAAAATAATAAAAAACTCAAGAAAGTTTAGAGCAAAAGCAAACAAAAATTACCCAAGACCCAGACTCATTTAGATTATGTGTAGCAATAATGTATACACGATAGTAGTGTATAAGTAGTGTACAGAGAAAATAAAACATATATAAACAAATGAGCATTCATTGAATACATATAAAGAAAATTATTTTGTAAGCAGTGGCAACTTTAAAATATTAATAAGATAAACGTTTAATAAAACTTATAATTGTTAATGGAATAAAAAATTGTTTTCATGTAATACATTTTATTTACAATAAATGAACCTGGGTTGTTTCAAAAACTTTGTCGTTGAAAAAAAGATATAATTAAAAAGGCTACGTTTCTGTTACACAACGCAGGTTATATTTGTTGTGCACGCGTACACGAGGGTGCTATTGTTTTTTTTTTTACGGTTTATCTGTTATAAACGTTTTTCTCTTTACCATGAAGCAATTATCAGATGGCGATACAAAGAAAGTCATCGAAAAACTTTACAAATAGTGAGTAATCATTCCGAAGATATTCATTTGTAATAATTTTGTGTTTGAATTGAAATAAAACGTGTTTTTTTTATTGTTTCTAGCGTTGGAGAGAATGTGAAACTCCTGCTTGACAGGCCTGATGGAAAATATTGTTTGCGAGAGTACAAAAGTAGAGTTTTTTATGTATCAGAGAAGGTATTGAAACTGGCTGAGAATGTTTCGCCTAATAATTTTGTAAGTTGCGGCACTTGCTTAGGAAAATTCACTAAAACAGGCAGATTTTACTTAACGATTACAGCGCTTCATTATCTTGCCCCTTTTGCACAGGTATGTTCATCTTAATTAATTACTTATATCTTTAGACATATTGTTCTTTTACAGAACAAATGATATTTTTCAGTTTGGGTGGTATCATCCATTGTTAAACTTTGTGTAAACGAGCTTTTTATTGCCTTATAAGCTAGTCTATTTTATATAGTTTAGCTTAAGTCAAGTAATTGTGTAGCATACTCAACAATCTCAGGTGAAAATTAAGGTTAATCTGCAGTACTTTTGAGAATCCTCTGGCTCTGGCTTATGAGTGCTGGGTGGTAGATTTTTGTATGATTTAAACATATGAGAGATTATATCCCTTGGATAATTTGGATTGTACATGCCATCGAAATTTCTTTGAGTTGGACCTCTACCTGGTTATATACAGGAGGGTTGTTTTTCTTCAGAAAATGAGCTGAGCACAGCGATGCAGAGCAGCTATTGAAAATTCAAGGGTTCACAAAATTAAGGTTTTTAATTTAATATGCGGGATTTTATCACCTAACCTCATAGTCTCCATTTTTCAACAGTACATTCAAGTTGAGCCCGCCTTTTTTACAATGTTCCCAAAAAACATCTCCAAAATTTTCTCAGCAAATTTACCGAAATTGTATATACTGACGAAGTTGACACGGATTTAGACTATTCTCAAAACTTATTTGTATGTCACATTCACCCCTTCTTTTCCTACTTTCTTTTGTAATATGGGCTTAAATAAATGATCGATTTTATTCTAATTTATTGTAGTTTTAACAAAGTAAAATACTAAAATTAACAAAATATGAGCACATATTATGTAACTATATACATATTATTAATATAAGGTAATTAAATCAATATTGTTAATATTTATAACACGAAGTCTGTATTTTAAAATAACACCTCCTCAAATCATGACAAAACATTTGTTATGACTCATCTCAGATTCTCAGCATATCTTGAGATCCGTGTCATGAGGTATGATTTGTATCTATGGTTCAATCCGTGTCATGAGATCCGTTCGAGGACGGAGCAGGGCGAGGGACACCCCCTGAGGGGTTCTCTTCCTCCACACTTACATAGCTCACTAATGACCACACCATACTCGCTTCAGCGGTACAATGTACAGGTATGAAGTGGGAAGTGGCTGGACTCCTAGTACTGTGGGGAGTGGCCTGATTGCTAGGTTCGAACAAGTGGTTCGTCCTTCCCATCTAACCACTGCTACACTAATCAATTAAGACATATAACCAAATAAAAATAATTACACATCGCACACAATTTTTATTCTAGATAATTGTTTGACCAATGTTCTCTGTTGGTCAAAATTAGGTCATAATTTATCTTAGTCATGAGAATGTTAAGCAGATCAGTCCAATAAATAGAGTTAATTGTGAGAATAATTTAAATATCATTACTGTAAACAAACTATCAAGACCCATGTCGCGTCACATTCCTGGTTTAACTTAATTTTTGTTTTAAAAAATGTATTATTTGTTTCAGTATAAGGTGTGGGTTAAGCCAAGTGCCGAGCAGCAATTTCTTTATGGTAACAATGTTTTGAAATCTGGCCTTGGTAGGATTACTGAAAATACACCTAAAACACAGGGTGTTGTTGTATATTCAATGAGTGATGTACCTCTTGTAAGTTTAACATAAACCATTTTTTATTTTTTTTAATATTATGCTATAATTCATTAGCAATATTGTTTTGATATTAAATGAACATGGTGGAAGATTCTTAACCTTGAGACCAGTTAAACCAAATTTTCTTTAACAAGCAAATAAAAACAGAGTAATACTTTTAAAATTATAGTTAAAATAATTGACATAAGAGTGGAAATTAATTTATTTATATTGACAAGTATCCTAGAAGAAATCAATAAGAACAGTAATAGTGGGAGACAGACCTTTTATATAATATTACTTCAGATAGGTCAGTGGCATGGGCGTAATTTGAGGAGCCTCCTCCAGTTTAGTGGCTGATTGAGTTGAACGGATCAACAACGGACTTCTTCATTATGTAAAATTTAGTTACAACTGCTGTCAATTAGAAGTATACAGATTTGATTTAAAATCCAATAAGATTCAATTTAAATGGGAAATATTTTCTCTAGGGGTCAGGAAAAGTTATGACCTTTTTTGTGAGACCAACTAACATAAAAAATATTTCATTTGGCCACTCCCAGCAGTTTTTTACATTCAAAACATTAATAAAACTGAAAAAGAAATTACAGTTGTTTAATTCCACCATGTTTGTTTTCAAAACATTGCCGGCAATAAATGAACATGTTGTAATAATACTTACATTCTCTTTTCCTACTCTTAAAGACCTTTTAAACAATGTATAACATGTCATGCTGACTAAAAACTTATTGCTTAGTCTTCCGCCATAGTGGCTGTCATCCTAAAAATATTTAGTGTAAATTTTTCAAAAACTATAAGGTTGTCACAAATACTGAGATGCACCTGACAGCCGAATTTCATTCAAATCGGACAATTTTTATGTCAGTTATCGTAAGACATACACACAAAATTTTAAAATCCCAAATCTCGGAAATGAAGAACTAAGCTTGTGTTTAATTAATTAATAGTTAATAAAACATAATTATGACTTATAAATCAGTTTAATTCTTTCTCTGTCAATACAATAAAATGTTATATCAAATCTTTAAACAGATTACAAGCTTATAGTGAAATTTATGTAATTTGTATTCTACTCATCATTTAATTAAACTGTATTAAAGTTAAATCTTAATTTTCTCTAATTACTAAATGATTTTTTTGTCGTTAGGGTTTTGGCTTATCAACAAAGAGTACAGCAGAATGTAAGCATGCAGCCCCTACAGCTATGATCTGTGTTAATCAGGCAGATATAGGTCTATATGTTCGTTCGGAGGACACACTTATATAACTATTATCAGATGTCTTGTTGTAAATTTGTTAAAACTTTTATATGTATAATTTTTTACTTGTAAGATATTTTTTAAAATAAAAATAAATAAACTGACCTTTTTTTTTTTTTATAAAAGTGACATTTTTTTGCTTAACAAAAACATATGGACATTATTGGGTTTTATGTTGTAACAAAAACTTTTGGACCTTATTGGGTTGTCAGTTACAGTTACTGAAGTTTTTGCTGTGAATAATTAAGTTTACATCAAAATCTCAAGCTCTTGTTGGCTGCTCATCCCAGTCCTTTTAATTTTCTCTTGCTGTCAAAAGTTAAATCTCATCTCAACCAGTCTGTAAGCTTGAGAATTCCCTCACAAGTAGAAGCTAATGAGGGAAAATATGGCAATTCAATTGGGTAAACAATAGACAGTAAGTAGCCTAGTAAAGCTTCGATCAGATATAGGCAAGAGTTGTAGCTTGGGAAGACCACACATAAAATATTACATTTTCTTAATAAATAACATAATTTATAAAATAATTTTAGAAGAGTAAATACGTTTTTTGTCTAATGAACAAATTTGTTCTTTTGTTTTATTATCAGTAACTTATTAATTAGTACTCCTTGGCTTATTAACAGAAGCTAGCCAAAGGTTATAGCTTGGAAAGGAAACACAGTTTCTGCACAAGGTGTTAGCTTCTTTATTAGTTATATTGTTTGCTTATTAGTTAGTTATATTGTTTGCTTATTAGTTAGTTAGATTTTTAGCTTGCTAACTTGTTTATTAGTTTACACATTGGTTCTTTGCTTTGTTTTATAGTTTACTAGTTACTTTTTACTTTCTCATACAAAGAGAAAGTATTGTGATGGCACGAAAATTCAATTTTTAGATTTGAATGGATTTTACCCGTTTTGAGGTCCCCTGAGTCCAAATAAAGTGGTCTTTAAAAAATGTCAGTCTGTCGTCTGTGCAGCAGACGTGTGGAGCCTAAACTGCTGGGCCGCTTTTGAAGAAATTTGGCGCACACAGAATTTTAGCCCCAAATTTGGGGGTGCTACCCCCGAAAAACTCTAAAAAAAAAAAAGTATTTCTCGAAAATGGTTCTGATGTGGTTGATTAAAAAAAAATCTAAAATGTAGTCCATTTCAATACAAATCTAATGATGTGCCATTTTCCCAGGAAAAATCTAATTTCCGAGATATTGATGAAAATAAATTTGATTTTGTTGAAAATCAAAACAAAAAGTAAACAATCATCTGTTGTGAACACATTTTAAATAATATACATTAATTAAGAATCGTGTAGGATTATCATTGAAGTGAGCTTAATGCAATTAATATTTAATATTAAGCAAATTAATAGTTAATCGTGAATAGTTTATAGTTTAAAAGTATGATTTGAGTAGATGGTAGTGCTGGGTGGGACTGCCACTTCACTTGGAAGGTTCTATAGTAACCCTACTAAAGGTGGGTTCACATTCACATTACAGTCACAACTAGCATATTGACACGCAATAATATATACATGTTTTCTGGGACCGAGATTATATGAGAAAGCTAGTCAGACTGATTTTTTTATCGCTACCTTGAGTTGACTCGTTATCTTGTTACTTTATTTTTTGTAACCTTGTTTATTATTAGTTGACTTATTCGCATGTTGCTTGTTTACTTATTACTTTGTTCTATTATTAGCAAAATTAGTAAGTAAATTAAAATTAGTAATTTATTCGTTTACTTAGAGTATTTATCTGGATTTAAAGGTATTCAGAAATAAAATAAATAGACTTCAGAAATAAGTTTAATTTAAAAATAAATGTCCACAAGAAATCATCTAATCAAATTAAACAAAAAATAAAAACACAAAAACAATCAATAAAAATTAAAAATCTAGCAGTAACAATATTAACAAAAAGAAAAATTATTCCCTTAATCACATATATTTTTTTAAAAAATAAAAAATACAGTACAAAAAATTAACAAATAAAAATAAGAATTTATGTCTTAGTTTAGTAAAACACCATATCAACAACCAATTATAATTAACAATTCTTATGCACAGAATTCAAAGACAAATTGATACATCCAAACTGCTCCAACTTCAAAATAAATATAATTTAAAATTGTTCTAGTTTTCATAGCACCAATGTAAATATCTAATATATTTTTACACCGAACATACATCGGCAAAATGACCAAATAAATTTTACTGTTTAAAATATTTTAGAAAAATAATACATCTACATTCTGTATTGTGAGTTTTAATTTTTGAAACTCAGCTGGTTAATATTAAGCCTCTAGGCGGTTATTCTTAGGGCCACGTCCTTCTGCTAGTGTCATTTATTTTGGCTCAGTTGGCCCGACCTTCAAGACTTCAGGACAATAAGTGTAACAGATATATAATAAGATTATTATATATTAAAAACACAATATTTATATCAATAATCATCAAGAGCAATCTGTCAAAAATCGATATCTATCTATATTACAACTTCAAAAGCTTGAGCAATGATTGGCTAGCCACCCCATTTTTTAAATTTTCCCACACTGTCAAAAAAGACTGTAGGTGAGAAATCAAGATGAATGCCCGTCAACTTGATGATGCAACCATTATAAAGCCTTCGTAGGAGTTTTGACTCTGAGGTAATACCCACATGGATTAAGGTTGCCAAAAGCCCTTGTTTTGAATAATTTTAATAGACTAACGTTTTTTAGATTAAGCATTAACCATAAATAGAACTCCAAAGTTAGCTTTAATGTCAAACCTCTAAAGCAATGGTTTATTTATTAGCCTCTAGTGTTGCTATAGGCTAGCCAACTCGCTTGGCAATGATGGGCTCTGAAGACAATAAACAAGACTATTTATTAAGCAGTCACTGTCAAACGAGTATACTTGTAGGAATATGAAAAATTTTAAGTGTACTGCACCGTCACCTCTTTTATTCAATTATGCCCGAAGTATTTGATCAAACCTGGGTTTGCCTTGCATCAATTGAAGTTAACAAAAACCTTTACACATTTGTAAAGTTTTTGTCGGTAAATCATGTCTTTACAACTCTGGTATCTTAAATTTTTATATTGCAGGGGCTAACTCTTTCGAGTAGCTACCCATTAGTGTAGTTTAAGCAATGTTGGATAGATCAGGGGGCTCAGTCTGGAAATTGAACCTAGATCTGTGTGGTCGCGATCGCCCATCTGAGTTCAAGTAGTGACCCCGCCTGATTTACCTTAACTTTAATGTTTGGAGAGCTAACTACCCTCGTATTCGAGCAACTCAGGTCCTTCAAAATACCCACTATAGTACTGAATAATGAAAGCACTGTTTCGACGACTGAAAATGTTTATATTCAGTTTAAATCTTAAACTAAGTTTTTGTTTTATTAAATAAGACAAATTATAAAAATAATATTTACGTTTAAATCAACTCTTTGGTAATATTTGTTTTATTTAAGGTGGGTTTATAAAGTTCATATTGCATTTCTTTCATGGTTTAAAACATTTTAACATTTTCTACACTATTTAATGGTTTTAAATTGAAAATCAAGTAATTGAGGAGTTTATTTCAAAACCAACCAAAGTCTAAAATTGTAATTATGTATTTTTAACAAATTAAAAAAAAAAAACATTATCGCATTTCAATAAATCAGAAAATAATGAATTAATAATTAAAAATAAAATTGTTCATACATTTAGAAAATTACTACTACAGTTTTTCCCAAATTAAACAGTTAAGCTCAACTAGCTTTTTATTGTTAGATTTTTTTTTTTTTTTGTAAAAAAAAAAATAAAATAATAATAATAATAAATAACATGGTTGTTTTTCAAATATTCAGCAATATGAATGATTTCAAAATTATGGAAAGCTCCTGTTGATTTTAACAAAAACAACCTAAGGCACATGGACTAAGGTGGTTTTTTCAAATATTCTCTAGACATTGGGGTTTTTAACTTAATTTCTTGCTGTGGCTATTGTTGTTTTTGAAATATAGATTAGTTCTAGACATGGATGTAATAATGCTTTGCTTAAAAAAGGCAAAAACCATTTTTGGACTAAGGTTAATTTTGGGATAAACTCCTCAATTGTATACCGCTTCCCACGTATATTTTATTTTGCAGATAGGAAATATTCATGACTGAAATTTCATATAACGTCTAAAATATTAAAATATAATATATATTATAGTTAAACTTTCAGGTACAAAATTATTCTCAACCAAAACCAGAATAAAGAAATGCATTGGAATGTAATTGAAAAATTTATGCTTTTAACCTTAGTCCAGGAGATAGCGTGTAGAAAAGTGTCTGACTAACATCAAGCTAGAATTTTGTGTGTAATGTTATCTTTTGGTGTCTTTTATGAATATGTGGTCGTCTAAGTTCGCCTGGGGGACATAGCTTGGAAATAGGCATTTGCAAAAAAACCAACAAGTGGAGAGTGGCCAATTATGGTGATCCAGAGTACAAAATTAGTTATTAAACCAAAAGTCACATTGATGTTAGTTTGTCACTTTATAGGTGATCACTTTGATTTGGAGTAATATTTGAATAACTAACCTATCAAGTGACAAACTCACATCAACTTTATTAAAAACACATTGTCCACCATATTGGACGGGACATGGCTGCTCTCCACCGGTTTGTGCCAAATGCCTATTGCCAAGCTATATCCCTCAGACGAACTTAGCCGACCACATATTCATTAAAGGCACATCAAAATATTAACATACATAAAACATTCTAGCTTGATGTTAGTCAAACACTAACACTTGATGTTAGTCTACACGCTATCTCCTGGACTACTTGCACATTCTTATTCTACACAATCAATTAAACTGACAACAATAAAAATAAAGGTTAATAAGAATATTTGCCTTCATTTCACTCATATTTAAATAGTTAAAATTAATAAGGATTTTTTTTTTAATTTCTCGTACACCATGTTAACAATATTGTATTCATAAATATATAAAACAGAAGAATAATCGTTGTTAGATTGGAAATAAGTCAGAATTTTGGAGATAAAGATTTATTTCATCAGAGCTTTCTTCCCCTCAGGCAGCCAGAGCAATATTAGTGATCAAGAAAATATAATTAACCCATTCAATGCGGGTGGATCCACTGTGGATCCATGCCGTGCTAACGCGCCTGACGGGTGGATCCACAGTGGATCCAAGCCCTCTCTTTCAGCCCTCTGTAGCTCTATTCTCCGTACCTCGAGTAGAACCATCTTGCAAGGTTCCGTCAGGCCTGCTCACGTTTGTATCCACAGTGGATCCAAACTTTTTTTTTTTTAATTTTTATTTATTTTTAAATTAACTTTTAAAATTGTTTAGATATATACAGTAACTAAGGTAGGTTCATGAATTGGATTACGCATTGAATGGGTTAATTAAGATCTAAGGTTTCTTCAATGTTTGGCAAATGTAGGTCATAACATTAAACTTTAAATATTATAGACAATATCATAGACAGATTAAATATCATAGACATTAAAACTTTGATGGGATTTTACAAACATTAGATTGTAGAAACATCAACACTTTGATGGATCCTTGAATAAAACAACACTTTGTTGGGGTAGTCAGTAAATTTGGAGCTGAACTAAAAAGTTTCATGAACATGGGTCTGGAACAGCTCAATTTTCGAAATATTTGCAAAAAAAAACAACAAAAAAACATTACAAATCACAATTTATTTTCAAGCCAATTTAAGTGTATTTTTCAGTTTATTTGCATTTATGTATTGTGATTTATTTTTATTTTTGAAAGAGCAACGATAAACATGGTGTGAAAAGACATCTTAACATATTTAAGTACATCTAACAACAGCCCTTAACCTTTTCAAACTAAAAACTATTAATCCCTTAATCAAATAATATGGTAAAAAGAGACAATCCCTAGATAATAATGTTATCTTTCAAACAACACAATTTGTAACATATTTTTATAAAACTATGGTACATAATTAAAAAACCTTTAAACTCTTAGAATATTTATAACGGTTAAGTACTTTTATTTATTTTGTACCTTTATGATAAAACAATAATCAATAAGCAGGGGGGGGGGGGGGGATTTCTTGCATACAAGTCTGCAAGACAGTGAGGCATTTTCATGTCTTCGCACCGCGTAAGCTACCGACATCAAATGTATGTCAGGTTCGCTTCGCGATGTTCATTCTGCATGAGCCGGCGATTAACATCACGAGCCTTGATTTGTGTGAAATGATTCGTACGACATACTTTTGAACGTAAATGTATTCACCACCACATATACACTTGTACATAAAACATTATTGTTGTAAAATATTATATTAATTTATTTAATTTATTTATTTTGACAGTGTAACACGCTTTGGTGTCTTTTTTGGTAACGCTTTTCGAGTTTATGTGCCAAAGTAAAGACTATATACTTTTTAAAAGGAGTAGTATAATACTTAATACATTTAGATTTTGGTTGCTAAAAAAACTAAATTTGATCCAAACAATAATTTTTATACTAGATACAGTAATAAATCAATTAGACCAGTATTTTCTTAACCTGGAGGGTTTATTATTATTAAATTAAAACTTTAATAATAAGTATGATTTTTATTACCAATTATTATCTCTTTTTCAAAAATAATAAGATAATATTTATTTGACTATTTTTCCATACACAGATTCTAATGATCTGCACAGATAAAAATAGCTTTTTAAAAATGTTATCCCAAGGCTAAGATGCGTTTTATTATGAATATTATTAAAGTATTTCATATGATTAGAGTTTGTGTAAAGGATACGAGTTAAAAAGTAAAACATCTTATAATACAAAAATGTAATCGTTTTTGAGTATTTAATAAGGGCATTTTGGAATTCTGAAAAGATTAGAGAGAAATTTTGTCAGACAAACTTCTTAGTTGCAATAAACAGCAAAATGTAACACCTTACATTAACTGAGACAGTTTAAATTTCACAACTATAACTAATTATGAGTATAGTTGGCAATTGAATCCTAGGCCTTGTATGTACTATTTATTTTTTATAGCACCTTTTATAAAGAAAAACTAAATTTATATAAATCCTATTAGTGGAAAAAAACTGCAGTAAAATGTATGTATGCACAGTAGTTATTGTTTAAAATAGTTGTTTAAATTTTTGATGTGAATTGCCATTTTATATCAAAGAATGATTTAAAAAACAAATGTTTAATTATTTTCCAATTTCACCTGAAATAAACGTCACAAAAAATGTTTTACAATCACAAAGATTTCCCTAAAAATTACGTTAAAAATGAAAAATAATTACACATGTTTTACGTGAACTCTTCAGAACTTAATTGTTGGTGGTTGGGTTTATATCAGCAGGTTTTTTCCATCAGTTTATGTTGAACGCTTCATTAAGTTTTCCCAAATTTCTGGAATCAAAAATTGAAATATAAAAATTACAAGATAGAAAGAACTTTTTATATACTACGTTTTTAAATTTTCTGTTGAACATACATATGTAATGTTGATAATATAATTGTTATTGTTATAAAATAATGTTAGTGAGAAAAAAAAAGTTCCGAATTTATTTACTTCAGATTAATGACAACCATCTAGAGAGCTGATCTTAAACCTATAAAAGGACAAATCTTTGTACAACGGATCATGCCAATACCGAATCTAAACCATGCCATTGATATGCTCCCATGTAGGGACAGTAAGAGAACAACAAATAAATAAACAAACAAACAAGAAAGCAAGCTAATAAAAACATAGTAAAATAAGATGAAAAATTATTAGTTCCATTACTAAATACTTTTTTAAAATTATATGACTGGGGACACAAATAATATGCGTCAAAAATTATTAAAGAAATAGAGTATATTACCTGTTGTTGACTTCTGGCATGAGATCAGATCGTTCAAGTAGAGATATAACTAAACGTAAAGTTGTCCAAATAGTATCTGACATGTTGCTTATCTCTCCATTTAAACCTACTGCTCTCACCTATAGCACAAAAACAGAATATTATACCAAAAATTAGTCACTAAGCTTTAAGGGCAGCTCCATACATGTTCAGACACATTGTATAACAAAGTTTCAACAAACTGACAATATGTTTAACAAACATTAGTTAAAATCCAATCATGGGGAATGGCATAGCCAAGTGTTTAGCGTACTTTCAACTCCGTCACCTGAAACCTAGGTCTAAACTCTGACAAATCTTGTGAGTTCAAATCCTAGTGAGGTGAGAAATGTTTCACACTGATAATCACATTAAGTAGATAAGTAAAGTTGCCAGATTCTCTGTCTTGATAATTTAATGATGTGTTGATCAGGTTGTAAAATAAAGAGCAAAAAATACTCAAAATAAAAACTCGCAAATTATAATTTAAAAAAAAAAGAAACTATTTGAATTTTAAAAGTAGATTTAATCAATGCCCAGAGACTCTTAACTTTTCACTTTTTTCTTTAGTCTACATCAGTGGCGCACCCAGGGGGGGGGGCACGTGCCCCCCCCCCAAAGCCAATGACCTGAAATTTAAGTATGCAATTCCGCAGCACATTTTAAAGTAATAGTGCTGTGATAGTCAACAAAATAAGTAAATAAGTAATTATATACCTAGTTTTGCCCGACATATTTTTTTGTTTTTTTGGCGTTTAAAAAGACATGCCCCCCCCCCCCCCCCCCCCCCCAAAAAAAAAAACCCCAAGACCTAACATTAAAGTATGCAATTCCGCAGCACATGGTAAAGTAATAAATATAATAAGTAATTACATACCTAGTTTTGCCTGACATATTGCTATTTTGGCGTCTAAAAAGAATAGTTAGTAGTAGTCATTTTAATAGTTTTTAATTATCGAATAATTAATATTAATTAATTTAGAAACGGGTTCAATTGTAGAATAAGATTTTAAAAATTGCAGATACCCGATCTAAGGCAAGGAAGACTATTTTTTGTATTTATTGACTGGACTGTTAGATACCCTACTATTTTTATTTTTTACCTAATACTCTCAGCTAATTTCTGTTGAACTCAAAACATTTGGCGTACTTTTTTTTTTTTGTTAATTCACGTAACTAAAATATTTTTAAAATGTACCAATTTATTTTTCTGGCTACTAAAATAAAACATTAATCTATTATATAATGTACAACTTTTAATAATAAAATATTATTCGTATATAATTTTTTTTAAATAAAATACCCCGGTCTTCATGTCCCGTTCATAAAAATCTTAAATTTATTTGTATAAAATAACATTTTAGATGCTCTTAGAATATGCTAAAAAGACGTTTTGAAGTAACGTAAACTATAAAATTTTCCCGGGGGAGGACCCCCGGACCCCCCTAAAAGAGAGCCCAGCCCCCCTTTAAAATTGGCTGGATCTGCCCTTGATATAGTCATTTAAGAACAAAGAAAACCAGACTTCTTAATTGTCTGTGATTATGCTAAGCCCACATTACATCCTCTCCCCCCCCCCCTCCTTTTTTTTAATCTGTGCCCCTCCCAAAAAAAAATCCTGGGTGCGCTACTGGTCTACATTGATAACACATACTCATATCAATAAGAGTAAGCAATACGAATCAGTAACCTTTTGCTGAAAATGATGGTTTTCAAAATTAATTAATTTCTTTAGTCTACGTTGATAACACATAATCATATCAATAAGAGTAAGCAATACGAATCAGTAACCTTTTGCTGAAAATGATTGTTTTCAAAATTAATTAAACATTGGGCAGATACACATTAATGTTTGCCTCAATGCCCTACAAAAGGCCCATTCACAGTTTAACAGATCTGTTAATACAAAGAGCAACACAACCAAAACTCTACGGCTTTTTGATTATACATATAATCAAGTTTGTCAAAATGTAGTACGGAGACTAGCCCATACACAGTTAGACATGTACAACTGAACCAATTAGTATAATGTATATGGGCCTGTTCAGGACTGCCTGAACTCATTTTATGTATTAGTTAATGTTTATCAAATAATGTATGTAAATAATTTAATTAGTTGTACTTAATGTTTAGTTATATTGTAATTATTAGCGTTGGGACAACCGACTAGAAAAAACAACCGAATGAATAAGTCGATTCGGGAAAAAACAGTTGATTGAATTCAATCGACTGAAAACAGTCTCATAGCGGGTATAGGATATATGAATAAAGATATAAACCGAGACTGAACTCGCAAGTCGAATTTTTCAATCGAATGGTTTTTTTTATATAGGAGAAGTACGGTGGAGGCAGTAAAGGCCTCAGAGCTGAGGGGGGGTGAGAGTGAGAAGGCGCTTGACACTCGTTATCTCGTCCCAAACTACAGCCTGCTACGACATCGTTTTCATTCGAATGAAAAAATATAGACTGAGACTGAATCCAGTCGACTTTTTCATTCGGATGTTTTTTTGTTTTGGGTAGGGGAAAGGAACGACGGTGAAGGAATCAGAGCGGAGGAGGGGTGAGAAGGCGCATGACACTCGTTATCTCGTTATACACACGTCCGAATTACAACTAATACAACTTCAAACTATAGACTGATATCATTCGAATGAAAACTAGATATCCACAACCGATTGAATGAATATTTTAAAACAACCGTTTAGTCGACTTTTTTCAATCGATTGGTTCCCAACGCTAGTAATTATTGTTACTTCCTGAATACTAGACCTGCAACGCATCGTGCCCTTTAACCTGGGTTTCCTTCTTCCACCAGTAGGAGCACAGTGACTGGAGAAAGTTGGTTTTCAGAGTTGTTTACTTACTTGGCTATATCATATATGCTAAACCAGCCTCTTATACAAGTTATTTTCGCCTTTTAATTTGTGGCATTCTGCTAGCTTATTGTTCCTGCATAAAGACAAATTTTGCAATATTTATAACAGCCTGGCATTCAGTGAAATTCTACTCAAGATTTGGAATCATACTTTCTTCTCCGATTACAACAGCACAGCTCAACCCTAATCAACGCTAAGCTAATTATCATTATTTAAATTAAAATTATTCAGTTTCTTTCTTATTTAGGCATTTTTTACAGTATAATAAGCTTTTATTATTATTTAAATATAAATACAGTTCACTTGCTCATTATCCGTTTCTTTATTAATTAGTTTATTTAATTAGAATTCATGGAGGAACCGGTCCCTATTATTTAAAGCCCTTCCTTATGAACAGGGCCCTTTATTCTTAAATGTATTTAGTTATTTTAATATGTTATCACTTAGATTAGAGATTGACACCAAATATTCAATGCAACAAGTGGACTAATTGCATACTGCTGCTTACAAACAGACTTTTAGTTTGCTATCCTATAATCGCTGTGACAACTAAAATTCTTTCAAGCAATATTTTCATTTTCTGAAACACCATAATTTCATCTTCATATTAAACAATTCTACCAAGCAAAATGTGCAGCACTATATATTTATTTACACAATATATTTTCTTTGACAAAGAAAATTTGCTTTGAAATGGATTCACATGATGCCCAGTTGATTATTCTGATAATAGTTGTTTACAAAAAAGAGGGAAATGTTACCTGTTGATTGAGGGCAGTGAGAAGGTGTTCAGCGGCCTCACTATAAGCCTTTAAATGTACACAGGAAATACCAAGATTATATCTGGCTCTTGTAAAGCCAGGAGAGAGTTCCAGGGCAGTTCTATAGGCTTCCACTGCTTCTTCAGATCTACCACCGTTAGCTAGTGTAGCACCAAGTCTGTTCCACAAGCGATAGTCCTAAATATAGCAAAGTTAGATAAGTAAATTATAAAAGGTGTTACATAAAAATTATATTTTACCTAAAAACATAAGAATTCAACTTAATTTGTATAAATTACAAATATAATATTATCTAAAAAGAAATAATACATTGGGCCTTATTGAGAGTGCAGCTTGACAGCAGTCAGCCGCTCTATCTGGCTCCCCAGAGAGGTTGAATAAAACACTGAGACCAGTTTGAACATCTGCATCTATCTCGCCCTGAGGATTTCTTCTAGCTGCCAGCAGAAACATATCTTTCACCTGAAAACACACCAAATTAGAATTAATAACCAGTGATGACTTAATTGTCCAATTTAGATTTGCTTTAGCATAATTTATGTTGAGCTCAACAGAGCATAATTAGAAGTTCTAGAGGGGGCTGTGTCAAGATTTGTAAATCCGTAAGTTTTCAACCAATAGTAAGGATCATTATCAAGATATGTTCTTTGTAATTGCGGCAGCACTGTTTTTATTTTATATTTTAAAAAATTTTAAAAAAAGAATTTGTTGAGAAGTTAAAAACATACATGTCTACAATACGACGACCAGCGCAACATCACGGATCTCACAAAGCCTACATACACCCTGATCTCAACACTTGTTCTCATGTTTTTATTCGCGTAGACACTGTAAGGAAACCATTGCAACCGCCATACGAAGGACCTTACAAGGTAATCAAGCGAGGTACTAAAATGTTTCTGATAGAAGTATCTTGAGCCACAAAATGGTTATCAATCGACCGGCTCAAGCCTGCTTACCTGCCTGACAACACAGATGTCCCAGTGATGAAAATGAAAAAAGTCACATTCTCCCCGGAAGATAAATCGTGACGGTAGAAAGTCACTCGAGGGGGAGGTATGCGGCAGCACTGTTTTTATTTTATATTTTAATATTTTTGTTATGTCAAAGTTCGACATTCGTGTTTTGTAAATACAAGCAAACGAGTATACAAGTGTTTACACTCAATATTATCTGTTTTCTTAATTATTATATTATATGCTAGTTCTCGTAGCCGTATAATTATCAACATTTTCTGCTAGATATCAATTTGAATAAGTTTTATATAAGAATTAACATATTAAAACTAGTTAATGACGAGTTTCATCTGCTTAATTATGTCTAGATCAGTGACTATTGGCTTTTAAGTTGTGAATAAACTTAATAAAATAAAACACATTACATAATATGACACAAATAAATGTAAACTCATCACTTTTTTCTGCATTAAAATCAACATTAATTAGATAAAAACAAGTGGAAATGATCATATAATACAAGCATATCAAGTAGAGAGAGAAAATTTTAATAGAGACAATTAACCATCTAGAACCAATTGGCTTGGTGTAACATGCTCTAAATAAATGAAAAAGTTTACCGCTTCATAAAGTTCTTTAGACATCAGAGATGAAACTGTCTTTTCATCAGGAAAAGTTTGGTTTAGCATCAAATCTGAATACCTTGGATTTGACCGGATCCATTCCTAAACATAAACACATTTTTTTTTATACTAATAGTCAAACACATACAAACAAGTATATATTATAACAAATTGATGAATAATTAATGGAAGATGTGAGATGTGATTCATGTTCATATATAGCGAAACCTCTTTTGTATTAAGGACATAATTGTCCAGTAGGAACTTGTCCCAAATATAGTGCTGTATCCAGCAGAGTAAAAATTTGTATTTAGGTAGCATAATATTATTGAATATTTCCTAATCATAAAGATTATGATCTTGATAGAGAAAGAGATAAATTAAGATTGTTTTTTATTTTTTTTTCTTGTTCTTGAGTAGTTAGGTCTATTAAGGAAATAAGTAACCTCACTTTTGCGATATTTTGATCCCTCCATGGATGATTCTCCATGGATCTCAAGCTAACTGAATAGAAGACTAGAAGATTGTGATGTTTCATTATTATTTTTAAATCATAACGATTTGACTAATTTATAATAATTTGGAAGGTCAAAATTTTCCAAGATGAACTTTTCACATGAAGAGAAAATATTAAAGTGTCAATTAAAGTAGATGAAATGATAATTTGAAAATATCTGACTTATGAACTAAAGATGTTTCACATAAAAATAACAAAAACAAATAATATTTTGATTTTAATAATTGAAAAAAAAAAAAAGGAACTTACTTTAAGAGCTTTACAAGCCTGATTCTGATAATTTTCATTTGTGTAAGAAACAGCCAAACCCATGAAAGCAGTCAGATTGTTTGCATCAAGTGCAATGCATTTGTTTAGTGCGGCAATTGCTTGGTCGTCCTAAAAAGCAAAAATACATGAAGTTAAAAAAGCATCTATTTAGAGGGAATACAAATAAAATTGTTGGACCAAACATGTAAGAGACAGGTAATTACTTAAAACAAAAAAATTGACATTTTGACATTACTGGAAGGGAAATAAGATTCATACTGTTTTATGTTATTAAAGATGAAGAAAGGACAGATAAAAATGCAACTGACATGGGTCCCTGTATTTATAAAAATAATATTTATGAAAATAATTCCTCCGTCATAGCTCAGAGAATATAGCATTGCGTTAAATAGAATATTAATGACAATAAAACAAGTGTTTATTAGAACTAGCCCAGTGGATGTTTTAAAAGAAAACGGCACTTCTTTAAATTGTTATTCCTCTATGTACTTTAAAATATAAATAACTATTAAGACAAAGGGATGCTTAGTCCCATGTACTTTGGGACAAAGGAATATCACACTTCTGTTTTTATAAGTAACAAACTAAAGAAGTGCCGGGAAAGCAAACACTATTTTTTTTCTGGGGGAATTAAAAAAATCTGCAGCAGCAACTAGAGCAAATCCAGTTTTGTGAATATTTTAATAGCATTCTAACCACTAAGTAGACTGACACCCACAGATAGCGGATAGCGGATCCACACTAGCTAAGGGGAAGTAACCTTCAAACAAACACTCCTTACACGCGACACATCTTATGTTCGCAATAATGTGGTCACATTACCTGTTCATTTTCAGCCTGGGTTGTGCCTAATAACTGCCAAGCCATGGCATTATCAGGTGTTTGTTTCACAGCAGATTCAAAGCAAAGAACAGCTCCCGGCAGATCACCTTTTTGCAGCCTCTTCTCTCCTTCTTCAAGTGCATTTACCATGTTTTCCATTGGGTTGTCCTGTGAGAAATTATACTCCTACAACAAACAAATTGTTTATCGTATCAATTCAAATAAAAAATAACTAATAAACCTCTGTTTTGTTTATTTTTGTGATTTAAATCTAAATGTATAGTTTTGTTTTTTTTTAGTTCTAAGTTAATTATGCCTCAAAGAAGTTATTACAAAAACTAAATAAAAACTGATCTGTAAAAAAAAAATCTCAATAATCAATTAAGAATCTTAGTTTCTCTTTAGATAGAAAACTATCAATAAATGTTAAACCCATTGTCTTTTGGGAAGTAAATAAAATAATAATGATACAAAAGTGGTCAAGTATTCAGTGAATAATGCACCCACTCATAATAGAGAGTCTTTTTGTGACAACTGGATAAGGGCCAGTGTAAATTAACGTTAAAAATACTTCCCACAAATGAAAGTTAAACATAATACAACACGAGTTCTCTAAGTATCTAAATGCCGAGTGTGTGCAAAGAACAATGTTCTGGTAAACAGAAGCAAAAAAATAAAATCAGAATAAAAGTTAGCATTATAAATATTATTTGTAACAAAAAGTTAAAATAATGGACCTAACAAAACACCAAATTACAGCTGCGGAATTTACATAATTTTAGTTTCAACAATTGGAGACCTAGCTTGTCACCTATTAAATAGTTATTAGGTTAAGTTTCTAGGCTCATCAAAGAAGGTATAAAGATTAACAGAATTCAGATTTTCTATCTAGATTATACTAATTATTCAGATTTTTTATTTTTTAACAATTTAGGGTGGTATTATTATTATATATGGTATAATATTCTTTCATTTTCTTCTGATACCATGTAATATATTAATACACATGAATATCACTTACTAACTATAACAAATTATAATAAAACTCAATCATGTTGAAGAGAACAAAAAGAATGGTTAGTTTATTTATATCACCATCGTAACAAAAGCAATGTAATACATAATAAATAATATTTAAATAACTAAATGTATACAAAGAAAACTATAATATGACATTGATTATACCTTGTTAAGATTGGAGTAGTCATAGAACTCTGAAAGCCAGGGAATGTTCTCCTTAGAAGAGACCTTCTCCCACTCTGAAGCCATCTTATCCCAGAAATCCTTTTGTGTGCCTTTGAAATCGTCCTGCCAGTTCTCCTCTTGATCAACCACTCTTCCTACAACACATATAACATTAAATACAAATATTTTGTTTGTAGTTTGAGCAAACATATTTCCAAACATGGTTTGAACAGAAAAAAATTGACTACAATTTAAAATAATGTTTCGTACTTAATTATATTTTATAAATACGATTCTAGTGAAAGCATTAGCTTTGAATAGTCACTTACCCTGATTAAATTCATTAACAAATTCCTGAGATGCTGAAACTTCACTGACCAGGGGTTGGGTATTGCGTGCAGGGAACGGACCATGTTTCACATGTTCAGGAGAGGAAACCTCACCTGAAGCCACACTTCTCATAAAGTCAGCAAACTAAAACAAACCAGAAAACCCTTTGATACTCATACGTTTTTGTAATGATACATTTTAATCATCCTCAATGGTGGACTTATCAGACTTCCAGGAAGAATATATATATATATTTAGCTATATAAGAAGCTACTTCAATCATGCAAAGGCTGGATTAAGCATTTTATCACTCACAATAAGTTTACTTAGTTATTAAATGAATCCCAGGAAATTTTCAGATAGATTGTCTAAACAAGAAAGCAAATTCAACCAGTCTAACTTTCTGGACAGAGGCTGTTCAGATTAGAAAATATAGACTGCAAACTTAAATAGACAGTAGGAAGCAGTAATTAGACATTATATTATTTATCTAGGAGTGTCAAAGATTCATAAAGGAGGCTTTCGTCAATTAAGACATCATAATTAGTTAAATTAACGTGATTTGAATGAATTATAGTTAGAGGTACGGAATTTTCGTTTTTACGAAATAGACGCGAATTTATGCGAAAATTGCTTATATTTGCGAATAGATGCGAAATGTACATATTGATAATTATTATTAATCACGTAACATGCATATTTTACGAACAATAGTTTTCAATGCCGCCGCAATCAAATAAAATGTCAATGAAAAATGTTTCAATTAATATAAATAATAATATTTTTAAGAAAGTATTCAAGCAAACAATTAAGAATAATTAAAAAAAAATGCTTAAAATTTATCAATTGCCTAAAGAAGCCAACGGCATTTCGCTGAATGATCAAAGGAGCTAACAAGTATGTTCAGTGTAAATACATAGTTAGAAACGAAAGATGGTGTCCATCTTTTCACAGAAGGTTCAACTTTTCACTGAAAGCTCGAAATAACTTGGTTAGGCGAGTTTCCGGCGCCCTTCTTAGAAGCTCGTAACACGAATTTAATTTCTTAACCTGAGGTATCACTGTATAACAAATAAGTAGTGTTTTTGTAATGAAAAGATTTAAGTCTCCCTGCAAAATTATTTATCTCCCACTCCCGTCGTTGTAAGTACTACTATTATAAAGTAGTATAGTACTATAAAAATAAAAAAAAAATAAAAATAAAAGTAGGTAATATAATGTTGTCGTTACTGACAGAAGAGCGACTCTAGAAGAATCAAATGTTGAAATAACAACGTTATCTTTTAATTAACATTAAAGGTAAATTTTAAGAGTATAAAAAAGTTGTTTTATTCTATATATACTATAGTATATGTGAATTTTAGCGAAATTTCGAACTTTTAAATTTTTATTTCACGAAATTTCTGGTTTTTTTATGCGAAAATTCCATACCTCTAATTATAGTTATTATGTTTATATTTATTATTTATAGATGCATTTAAGTTAGCATGTTTTAGCTTTAATGCAATGCTTTCCATTAAAATTTACTTTTATTTGTCATTAAATTATTATGATTAAGCCAAACAATTTTCTTATATATGCTACCAAGGATTTTCTTTTGAATTTTTTATCATTGAATTCTTAATACTTGTCAATAATATACAAAAGACACGTAATACTATTAACTTATATTAGCTGTAATTATCCTCAATCCCCTGTATATACAGGGTGATTGGCGATATATGTACAAAAATAAATACAGGTGATTCTAAACCTCATTGGCTACAAAAAACGTCATATAAACCATGGGCCTATTCTCAACCGTTTTCCCACAAGGTCAAGGCAAAACAAAATGTATGCTTTTTTTAAGATCTTTGCTCATAAAAACACTTAGTGCTCAAAAGTATAGAAGTTAAACGAAATTTTTGGTTTTGTTGTAAAGCTGATAACATTTCTTACAAGAAAAGTATAATATTACTTTTCATACCCTCAAATAACATGACAAACAAATTATACAATTTTTTTGTGGTTCCATAACCTGGTAGAGAACCGAGCTTAAACTTGTCGGAATTCAGGACTTCCCTATTTACTAACGCTTCGATCAATATTAATATTATTACTCATTCATAAGGCGGAATTTTTAGTAAACTTTGCTGAAAGTAAAAAAGAAACGTTATTATTTTTCGTTTTTTGTGTGGGTCGATTATGGGTAACGAATAAAACTTCAACTACGGTGAATTTTGACAATGGCTATATTTCACCCCTCTCCGGGGCATATTCATGCCTAAAAACATCGAAAACTCATTATTACAAAAGGTTCTTAAACGTCTAATTCAACTAAATATTAAAAATTTTTCCTTTTTTAAATATTATCAAATGTTTTCCTAAGTCTTACGATAAGGTAAGAAAGTTCCTAGGTTTTAACGTTGTGCTATTTTTAATATTTAGTTGAATTAGACGTTTAAGAACCTTTTGTAATGATGAGTTTTCGATGTTTTTAGGCATGAATATGCCCCGGAGAGGGGTGAAATATAGCCATTGTCAAAATTCACCGTAGTTGAAGTTTTATTCGTTACCCTTAATCGACCCACACAAAAAACGAAGATTAGAAGAAGGGACAAATCAAATCAAACTAGTCTTGAAGTTATTATTTTTATTGTTGACATGTAGGTGAGTATATTAAACCAATCTTGCTTCTTTTAATATGCTTTTAATTATTTACTCACCTGTAAGTCAACAATAGCAACAATAACCACGTTTCCGTCTTATTAATGGGTAATAATATTAATATTGATCTAAACGTTACATATATCGCCGAAACGTACATATATCCCCAATCACCCTGTATAGGGTGATTAATTTTTAATGTAAAAAAAAAAAAAAAAAAATAGATTAGGCACCCTAAATGTTATTACAAAAAATTTCCTGTAGATCATACCTCGATTCTTTCTCATTTGGTAGCCATAGCCACTTTCAAGTTTTTCAAAAACATCACGACTTTTTCAAGAAAAATGTACATATTCTTTTTTCTAATTTAAGCCAGAACGATAAATTAAGAATTATTTTAAAGGACATAAAATACCCTTTAAATTGATTAAACCATTTGCTCAGAATACATACTTCAGTTTGTAGAAGTTTAGCACCATCCTCTGTATCAGCCATTTCAAGGAATTCAGTAGCTGCATTCCTGAAAGCATCACTAGAGTCATCTTGTTCATTAAAACCTTGTTGTTTTTCTTCACACCATTTAGGTTCATCGACTTTTTCTGAGTTCAAATTCCAATTTTGCTTCCCCAACATTAAAGATAGACCTGAATTTCCTATAAAAGGGTCTCTGTTATATTGAACCTGAGAATAAAATTAATGAAACATTTTTAATGATAAGCAAAGTTTAACATTTCAATTAAAGTAAACTTTGATGTACCTTTTCTCGTCCACTGCCAGAAATAATTAATAAGAGTATACCACTTAAAAAAGCTGTTTTTAGACTCCTTAACAACATAATTACAAAGATGTATAAAATTAAGCCTATCCATCCAATAAAATTATTATTGTTAGAATACAAACCTGAGTGGCAGGTTGAAGTGAATGAGGCAGTTGCTCCCTCTCAAAATCACTAACCCAGTGGAAACTCTCAACTGGTATTTGTTTGGATCCACGTTCTATAATATGCATCTGGTTCAGAAGTGTTCCCATGTGGAAAGGATTGCTTATGCCTGCCAGTCTCTCGTCTACGAACTCACTGACAAGATGTTGTGACGTTAGTTCAGATTGTTGATGTCCAGGGTGAAGTCCCTCTTCTATAAAACCCTTATCTCGGGTAAAGTGGGATGCTAAACTGACTGGGGCACTCGGCCCTCCACAATCACTGTTCACAAAGTCACCCATCCTAAAACCAAAAAAGCCATTACAATAATAATTAGTATACATTAATAAGTCCTATGCAATAGCCACTCAGCATCTATTGCTGAGAATAGTTGCTCAGTGCCTAGTCCCTCCTAGGGAAATGTATGTTAGCTGTGTAACATGATATTTTGGCTAAATCGGATTGTACGTGCCCCAGAAATTTTTCGTACTTTTTCCTACTTGATTTTAGAGAAATTATATATGTATGATTTGTTCATAGGAGAGTTTATATCCCTTTGTCTAAAAATATGTTGGAGTACAGAAAAGGGTACACAAAATTAAGGTTTTTAATATAATATACGGGATTTTATCACCTAACCTCAAAGTGGGGGCACGTACAATCCGATTTTACCTGATATTTTATACTAGCTACATAATTTTAACACATATATTGGTAATAGTTTATAAACCTATCATTCCGCAGCTAGATACAGGGAAGCAAACTAGAAAACTTACAAGAAAATTAGAACCTTAAAAAACTTAGAAACAAAATTTATAATATCTGATAAACAGTGCCAGCTAACTTTCTGTGAGTGGCCCCCTCCCTCCTCCATAAAATCTAAAAAAAATATTTTTTTAACCTTTTCTCGCAAAACAGTTTATTTTTTTGAAGAGAAATGTTTTTGACAAAAATATTTTCCCATAATTCTGCATAAAAAAGGTCCTATGCATGTTTAAAGTGAGACAAACCGAGATATTGTAGTTGGAAAAAGATAAAAAATTGTAAACCGCATTTCTGCGAACCAACATATCTTAAAAACTACTCTTCCGATTTTAATGAAATTTAAATCGTAGGTCACCATTAGGCAATTGATGGTCCCAAATAAGTTTCAACCTTATTTACACCTATATCTTCAAAAGTACTAAAATTTTAAACTTTGCACATCAACATTCTTTTAACTGTGATACTTTTGTGTGTAATTAAGTTTGTACATAAGTGCCTATATTAATTTAAATATTTTTCCGTTCATGTTATTGTTACTAACTTGTATTTACTACGCCTACAGCAACTTCTAATTGCTGTAAATTTTATTATTTATCTCTCCGTCATTGTTGTTATCGATGTGTATGGTCCTACTTAAACCACTTTTAAATTTTATTGTGACCTTTAACCGCATGTAGTACTAACTGTGAAGCATGCTATAATTTGACAAAAAAAAAACCTGACACTGACACTGACACAACCACAACCACAACTACAACCTCAACCACAACCATAACCACAAACACAACCACAACCATCACCACAATTACAACCATCACCACAATCACAACCATCACCATAACAAATACCACAACCACAAAAAATACCACAACCACAACTACTACAAATACCACAACAACAACAAATACCACAACAACATCCACAACCACAACCACAACAAATACCACAACCACAAAAAATACCACAACCTAAACTACAACAAATACAAATACCAAAACCACAACCACAACCATAACCACAACCACAACCATAACCACAACAAATACCACAACCACACAACTACAACAAGTACCACAACAACAAATACCACAACCACAACAAAAACCACAACAACAACCACAACCACAACAAATACCACAACCACAAAAAATACCACACCACAACCACAACAAATACCACAACCACAACCACAACAAATACCACACCACAACCACAACAAATACCACAACCACAACCACAACAAATACCACACCACAACCACAACAAATACCACAACCACAACAAATACCACAACCACAAACAAATACCACAACCACAACAAATACCACAACCACAACAAATACCACAACCACAACAAATACCACAACCACAACCATCAACACAACCACACCACAACCACAACAAATACCACATCCACAACAAATACCACACCACAACCACAACAAATACAAATACCAAAACCACAACCACAACCATAACCACAACCACAACCATAACCACAACAAATACCACAACCACAACTACAACAAATACCACAACCACAAAAATACAACACCACAACCACAACCACAACCATCACACAACTATCACCACAACTACAACAAATACCACAACAACAACCACAACCACTACCACTACCACAACCACAACCACCACCACAACCACAACAAATACCACAACCAGAACAAATACCAAAACCACTCCCACAACCACAACAAATACAAATACCACAACCACAACCACAACAAATACCACAACCACAACTACAACAAATACCACAACCACAACAACAACCACAACCACAACAAATACAAATTCCACAACCACAACCATAACCACAACTACAACAACATCCACAACCACAACCACAACAAATACCACAACCACAACAACATCCACAACCACAACCATCACAAATACCACAACTGTAACATATTTATTTGGGATATACCCCTTTTTTATAATTTAATTATTGGAAATTAATTTAGAAGTGGTATGTGTTTGATTTTATATATATTTGAATTATGGCGCCAATTCTTGTTTAAGTTTTGGAGGGAAACTGTGTAGGTTGTTTTATTTTATGATTGTGAAGTTTAAGTTTTCTTTTGTCTTTTCCTTTTTTTGTAGGTATGTTTTAGTTTCTGAATTTTAGTTTTGGAAAGGTTTAATTGGATTTGATTTTTTTCTTTTCATAGTTAAGTTGGTAGGCCTGTAGGAAGGTTAGGTCAGAGGTTGGAGGTCAAGTGAAAAGGTGGTCAAGGGTCAAGACCTCATGTTCTGAGTTTTTATGTTAATTAGGTGCTAATTTAAGTTTCATTTGGTGGTCTAGTGGACACTTTTAGTGGATTAATTAGATAGGACACTGTTAGTGGAATTAGTGAGATTAAATTTATCTCTGGACCTGTCTATGGCTCTAACTAGGCTCCAGATCAAACCACCAACCACCTGTTTTAATGCCTGAGTGAGGATCGTGTGAGCTCAAAATATATATATATCAGTCTTTACTGTGAGACTGCTCGCAAACTGTATAAGGTTTGAGATTTATTATTTGCTACCAACTTCCTTCCTAATAACATAGTTCATGGGTTGGTGACCAGTCATTTTATTTATCACTGTTTTTTTTACTTTTTCTTTTATAGTAATTACCTCCATGGTTAATTATTATTTTATTTACAACAGGTCAGGCAGTCCTTAAAGTAGTCTATAATTTATGTTTCAATTTAAACTCTGCCAAGTTAAAGAACTTTTTTTTAAATTTTATTCTTTTCTTTTAGTTTATTTCATCTAGTGACGTACGTGACTGCTCTGACGTTAGGTCAGTTTTTTTGTTTATTTTCTGGGCGAACAGATCAAAGAGAATCAGCTCTGTTCACTTACATGGATAAACATACTCTTATTAACTTGAAATTAATATTTACTGTTATTATCCAATCTTTATTAACGTATAAGCCTCTATCATTATTTTCCTTCTTGTCAAAATTTACAAATCTAAATTTTGTCTGGTGTCCTTTCTTTCCTGTTTCCTTTCCCGTTCCTTCTCCTTGTCCTCTTGGGTTTGGTTCTTTCCCCGTAACCGTAAAGAACCTGGCGTCCACTATATATGAGAATATCAAGACTTTATATCAAGTCCAGTCTGTATTAGTTGAAGGTAAAAGAAGCTGTAAGTATTCTGCACCTCCCCTTAGCCGACTTGAGTTGGGCTCAAATTATCGTTACACAACCACAGCTACAACAAATACCACAACCACAACTACAACAAATACCACAACCACAAAAATACAACACCACAACCACAACCATCACCACAACCACAACCATCACACAACTATCACCACAACTACAACAAATACCACAACAACAACCACAACCACTACCACTACCACAACCACAACCACCACCACAACCACAACAAATACCACAACCAGAACAAATACCACAACCACTCCCACAACCACAACAAATACAAATACCACAACCACAACAAATACCACAACCACAACAAATACCACAACCACAACAACAACCACAACCACAACCACAACAAATACAAATTCCACAACCACAACCATAACCACAACCACAACAACATCCACAACCACAACCACTACAAATACCACAACCACAACAACATGCACAACCACAACAAATACCACGACCAGAGCAAATACCACAACCACAACAACAACCACTTCCACAACCACAACCACAACAAATACAAATACCACAACCACAACAAATACCACAAACACAACTAAATTGAGTTTTAAGTTTTGAAATTGAGTTTTAAGTTTTGAAATTGAGTTTTGAGATTTGAAATTGAGTTTTGAGTTTTTAAATTGAGTTTTAAGTTTTGAAATTGAGTTTTAAGTTTTGGAATTGAGTTTTAAGTTTTGAAATTGAGTTTTAAGTTTTGAAATTGAGTTTTGAGATTAGAAATTATTGAGTTTTAATTTTGAAATTGAGTTTTAAGTTTTTAAATTGCGTTTTGAGATTTGAAATTGAGTTTTAAGTTTTGAAATTGAGTTTTAAGTTTTGGAATTGAGTTTTAAGTTTTGAAATTGAGTTTTGAGTTTTGAAATTGAGTTTTGAGTTTTGAAATTGAGTGTTGAGTTTCGTAATTGAGTTTTGAGTTTTGAAATTGAGTTTTGAGTTTTGTAATTGAGTTTTGAGTTTTGTAATTGAGTTTTGAGTTTTGAAATTGAGTTTTGAAATTGAATTTTGAGTTTTGAAACTGAGTTTTGAGTTTTCAAATTGAGTAAGTTTTGAAATTGAGTTTTGAAATTGAGTTTTAAGTTTTGAAATTGAGTTTTGAGTTTTGAAATTGGTAAAAATTGAGTTTGAGTTTTGAAATTGAGTTTTGAGTTTTGAAATTGAGTTTTGAGTTTTGAAATTGAGTTTTGAGTTTTAAAATTGAGTTTTGAGTTTTGAAATTGAGTTTTGAGTTATGAAATTGAGTTTTAAAATTGAGTTTTGAGTTTAGAATTTCAAAACTCAATTTAAAACTCTTGAGTTTTGTTTTTTTTCAAAACTCAAAACTCATTTCAAAACTCAAAACTCAAAACTTAATTTCAAAACTCAAAACTCAATTTCAAAACTTAAAACTCAATTTCAAAACTCAAAACTCAATTTCAAAACTTAAACCTCAATTTCAAAACTCAAAACTCAATTTCAAAACTCAAAACTCAATTTCAAAACTCAAAACTCAAACTTAAAGCACAATTTTAAAACTCAATTTTAAAACTCAAACCTCAAAACTCAATTTCAAAACTCAAAACTCAATTTCAAAACTCAATTTTAAAACTCAATTTCAAAACTCAAAACTCAATTTTAAAACTCAATTTCAAAACTCAAAACTCAATTTTAAAACTCAATTTCAAACATCAAAACTCAATTTCAAAACTCAAGATAAAACTCAATTTCAAAACTCAAAACTCAATTTCAAAACTCAAAACTCAATTTTAAAACTCAATTTTAAAATTTAAAACTCAATTTCAAAACTCAAAACTCAATTTCAAAACTCAAAACTCAATTTCATAACTCAATTTTAAAACTCAATTTCAAAACTCAAAACTCAATTTCAAAACTAAAAACTCAATTTCAAAACTCAATTTTAAAACTCAATTTCAAAACTCAAAACTCAATTTCAAAACTCAATTTCAAAACTCAAAACTCAATTTTAAAACTCAATTTCAAAACTCATTACTCAATTTTAAAACTCAATTTCAAAACTCATTACTCAAAACTCAATTTAAAAACTCAATTTCAACACTGAAAACTCAATTTCAAAAATCAAAACTCAATTTTAAAACTCAATTTCAAAACTCAAAATCAAAACTCAAAACTCAATTTTAAAACTCAAAACTCAATTTCAAATCTCAAAACTCAATTTCAAAACTCAAATTCAAAACTAAATTTCAAAACTCAATTTCAAACCACAAAACACAATTTTAAAACTCAAAACTCAATTTCAAAACTCATAAGGTAATTTCAAAACTCAAAACTCAATTTCAAAACTTAAAACTCAATTTTAAAACTTAAAACTCAATTTTAAAACTTAAAACTCAATTTTAAAACTTAAAACTCAATTTCAAAACTTAAAACTCAATTTCAAAACCCAAAACTCAATTTTAAAACTCAAAACTCAATTTTAAAACTCAAAACTCAATTTCAAAACTCAAAACTCAATTTCAAAACTCAATTTCAAAATCAAAACTCAATTTCAAAACTCAAAACTCAATTTCAAAAGTCAAATTCAAAACTCAATTTCAAAACTCAAAACTCAATTTCAAAACTCAATCTCAAAACTCAAAACTCAATTTCAAAACTCAAAACTCAATTTCAAAACTCAAGAGTTTTGAAATTGAGTTTTAAGTTTTGAAATTGAGTTTTTTTTTCAAAACTCTAAACTCAATTTCAAAACTCAAAACTCAATTTCAAAACTCAAAACTCAATTTCAAAATCAAAACTCAATTTCAAAACTCAAAACTCAATTTTAAAACTCAAAACTCAATTCAAAACTCAATTTCAAAACTCTAAACTCAATTTCAAAACTCAACTCAATTCTAAAACTCAATTTCAAAACCAATTTCAAAACTCAAAACTCAATTTCAAAAGTCAAATTAAAAAAATTTTACAACTCAAAACTCAAAACTCAATTTCAAAACTCAAATTCAAAACTCAAAACTCAAATTCAAAACTCAAAACTCAATTTCAAAACTCAAAACTCAATTTCAAATCTCAAAACTCAATTTCAAAACTCAAATTCAAAACTCAATTTCAAAACTCAAAACTCAATTTCAAACCTCAAAACACAATTTCAAAACTCAATTTCAAAACTCAATTTCAAAACTCATAAGGTAATTTCAAAACTCAAAACTCAATTTCAAAACTCAAT
The DNA here is from genome assembly GCA_951217055.1 of Gerris lacustris. Taxonomy (NCBI): domain Eukaryota; kingdom Metazoa; phylum Arthropoda; class Insecta; order Hemiptera; family Gerridae; genus Gerris; species Gerris lacustris. The sequence goes on from OX578282.1 coordinate 27,556,658, forward strand.
TTCAAAACTCAATTTTAAAACTCAATTTCAAAACTCAAAACTCAATTTGAGTTTTGAAGTAGTTTTGAAATTGAGTTTTGAAAAAAGTGTAATAAAAAGTGTAATAAAAAGTGTAATAAAAAGGGGACTAAAAAGGGGACTAAAAGGGGACTAAAAAGGGGACTAAAGGGGGACAAAAAAGGGAACAAAAAGGGGGACAAAAAGGAGAAAAAGGGGACCAAAAGGGGACAAAAAGGGGACTAAGGGGACAAAAAGGGGACAAAAAAGGAAAAAGGGGACAAAAAGGGGACAAAACGGGACAAAAAAGGGGACAAAAAGGGGACAAAAAGGGGACAAAAAGAGGAAAAGGGGACAAAATGGGGACAAAACGGGGACAAAAAAGGGGACAAAAAGGGGACTAAGGGGACAAAAAGGGGACAAAAAAAAAGGAAAAAGGGGACAAAAAAAAGGGGGACAAAAGAGGACAAAAGGGGGACAAAAAAGGAAAAGGGGGCAAAAAAGGGGATAAAAAGGGGACCAAAAGGGGACCAAAAGGGGACTAAGGGGACAAAAAGGGGACTAAGGGGACAAAAAGGGGACTAAAAGGGGACAAAAAAGGGGACTAAGGGGACCAAAAAAAAGGGGGACAAAATGGACAAAAGGGGACAAAAAGGGGACAAAATGGGGACAATACGAGGACAAAACGGGACAAAAGGGGACAAAAAAGGGGACAAAATGGGGACAAAAAGGGGACAAAAAGGGGACAAAAAGGGGACAAAAAAGGGACAAAAAAGGGGACAAAAAGGGGACAAAATGGGGACAAAAAGGGGACAAAAAGGGGACAAAAAAGGAAAAGGGGACAAAAAAGGGACAAAAAAGGGGACAAAAAGGGGACAAAAAGGGGACTAAGGGGATAAAAAGGGGACAAAAAGGGGACAAAAAAGGAAAAGGGGACAAAATGGTGACAAAAGGGGACAAAAAAAAAGGGACAAAAAAGGGGACAGAAAGGGGACCAAGGGGGGACAAAAAGGGGACAAAAAAGGAAAAGGGGACAAAATGGGGACAAAAAAGGGACAAAAAGGGGACAAAAAAAGGACAAAAAGGGGACCAAAAGGGGACAAAAAGGGGACTAAGGGGATAAAAAGGGGACAAAAAAAGGGGACAAAAGGGGACAAAAAAGGAAAAGGGGACAAAATGGTGACAAAAGGGGACAAAAAAGGGGACAAAATGGGGACAAAAAAGGGGACAAAAAGGGGACAAAAAGGGGACTAAGGGGACAAAAAGGGGACAAAAAAAGGAAAAAGGGGACAAAAAAGGGACTAAGGGGACAAAAAGGGGACAAAATGGGGACAAAAAAGGGACAAAAAGGGGACAAAAAGGGGACAAAAAGGGGACAAAAAGGGGACAAAAAAAAGGAAAAAGGGGACAAAAAAAAGGGGGACAAAAGAGGACAAAAGGGGGACAAAAAAGGAAAAGGGGGCAAAAAAGGGGATAAAAAGGGGACCAAAAGGGGACCAAAAGGGGACTAAGGGGACAAAAAGGGGACAAAAAGGGGACTAAGGGGACAAAAAGGGGACAAAAAGGGGACAAAAAAGGGGACTAAGGGGACCAAAAAAAAGGGGGACAAAACGGGACAAAAGGGGACAAAAAGGGGACAAAAAGGGGACAAAAAAGGGGACTAAGGGGACCAAAAAAAGGGGGACAAAACGGGACAAAAGGGGACAAAATGGGGACAATACGAGGACAAAACGGGACAAAAGGGGACAAAAAAGGGGACAAAAAAGGGGACAAAATGGGGACAAAAAAGGAAAAGGGGACAAAATGGTGACAAAAGGGGACAAAAAAAGGGACAAAAAAAGGGGACAAAATGGGGACAAAAAAGGGGACAAAAAGGGGACAAAAAGGGGACTAAGGGGACAAAAAGGGGACAAAAAAAAGGAAAAAGGGGACAAAAAAGGGACTAAGGGGACAAAAGGGGACAAAATGGGGACAAAAAAGGGACAAAAAGGGGACAAAAAGGGGACCAAAAGGGGACAAAAAGGGGACAAAAAAGGGAAAGGGGACAAAAAAGGGACAAAAAAGGGGACAAAAAGGGGACTAAGGGGATAAAAAGGGACAAAAAAGGGGACAAAAAGGGGACCAAAAGGGGACAAAAAGGGGACAAAAAAGGAAAAGGGGACAAAATGGGGACAAAAAAAAGGGACAAAAAAGGGGACAAAAAGGGGACAAAAAAGGGACAAAAGGGGACAAAAAGGGGACTAAGGGGATAAAAAGGGGACAAAAAAGGGGACAAAAGGGGACAAAAAGGGGACAAAAAAGGAAAAGGGGACAAAATGGTGACAAAAGGGGACAAAAAAAGGGACAAAAAAGGGGACAAAAAGGGGACCAAAAGGGGACTAAGGGGACAAAAAGGGGACTAAGGGGACAAAAAGGGGACAAAAAGGGGACTAAGGGGACTAAGGGGACAAAAAAAGGAAAAAGGGCACAAAAAAGGGGACAAAAGGGGACAAAAAGGGGACTAAGGGGACAAAAAGGGGACAAAAAAAGGAAAAAGGGGACAAAAAAGGGACTAAGGGGACAAAAAGGGGACAAAATGGGGACAAAAAAGGGGACAATACGGGGACAAAAAAGGAACAAAATGGGGACAAAAAAGGGGACAAAACGGGGACAGGGACAAAAAAAAAAAGGAAAAAGGGGACAAAATGGGGACAAAATGGGGACAACAAGGGGGGCAAAATGGGGACAAAAGGAGAAAAAGGGGACAAAAAGGGGAAAAAAGGGGACAAAAAAAAGTACTAAAAAGGGGACAAAAAAGTGTACTAAAAAGGGGACAAAAAAGTGAACTAAAAAAAGTACTCAGTACTCAGTACTCAGTACTCAAGAAAAATAAAGTACTAAAAAAAGTACTAAAAAAAGTACTAAAAAAAGTACTAATAAATGTACTAAAAAATGTACTAAAAATAGTATTAAAAATGTACTAAAAATTGTACTAAAAAAAGTACTAAAAAAATACTTAAAAAAGTACTAAAAAAATACTTAAAAAAGTACTAAAAAAATACTTAAAAAAGTACTAAAAAAATACTTAAAAAAAGTACTAAAAAAGAGTGTACTAAAAAAAGTGTACTAAAAAAAAGTGTACTAAAAAAAGTGTACTAAAAAAGTGTACTAAAAAAGTGTACTAAAAAAGTGTACTAAAAAAAGTGTACAAAAAAGTGTACTAAAAAGTGTACTAAAAAAAGTGTACTAAAAAAAGTGTACTAAAAAAAGTGTACTAAAAAAAGTGTACTAAAAAAGTGTCCAAAAAAGTGTACTAAAAAGTGTACTTAAAAATGTACTAAAAAGTGTACTTAAAAATGTACTAAAAAGTGTACTTAAAAATGTACTAAAAAGTGTACTTAAAAATGTACTAAAAAGTGTACTTAAAAAATGTACTAAAAAGTGTACTAAAAAATTGTACTAAAAAGTGTACTAAAAAATTGTACTAAAAAATTGTACTAAAAAGTGTACTAAAAAGTGTACTTAAAAAATGTACTAAAAAGTGTACTAAAAAATTGTACTAAAAAGTGTACTAAAAAATTGTACTAAAAAATTGTACTAAAAAGTGTACTAGAAAGTGTACTAGAAAGTGTAATAAAAAGTGTAATAAAAAGTGTAATAAAAAGTGTACTAAAAAGTGTAATAAAAAGTGTTCTAAAAAGTGTAATGAAAAGTGTAATAAAAAAGTGTAATAAAAAAGTGTAATAAAAAATTTTCGAGTACCGAGTACCGAGTACCGAGTACCGAGTACCGAGTACCGAGTAATAAAAAGTGTAATAAAAAGTGTAATAAAAAGTGTAATAAAAAGTGTAATAAAAAGTGTAATAAAAAGTGTAATAAAAAGTGTAATAAAAAGTGTAAAGTAGTAAAAAAGTAAAAGTTTTGAGTTTTGAAATTGAGTTTTAAAATTGAGTTTTGAGTTTTGAAATTGAGTTTTAAAATTGAGTTTTGAGTTTTGAAATTGAGTTTTAAAATTGAGTTTTGAGTTTTGAAATTGAGTTTTAAAATTGAGTTTTGAGGTTTGAGTTTTAAAATTGAGTTTTAAAATTGTGCTTTGAGTTTGAGTTTTAAGTTTTGAAATTGAGTTTTGAAATTGAGTTTTGAAATTGAGTTTTGAGTTTTAAAATTGAGTTTTGAATTTGACTTTTGAAATTGAGTTTTGAATTTGACTTTTGAAATTGAGTTTTGAATTTGACTTTTGAAATTGAGTTTTGAATTTGACTTTTGAAATTGAGTTTTGAATTTGACTTTTGAAATTGAGTTTTGAGTTTTGAAATTAGTTTTGAAATTAAGTTTTAGAATTGAGTTTTGAGTTTTGAAATTGAGTTTTGAGTTTTGAGTTTTGAAATTGAGTTTTGAGGTTTGAAATTGAGTTTTGAAATTGAGTTTTGAGTTTTAAAATTGAGTTTTGAGTTTTGAAATTGAGTTTTTATTTTGAAATTGAGTTTTAAAATTGATGAATGATCGCTATTTTTAATTAGAATCGACATGAGACTTTAAAAGACTTTAAATAATAAATAAGTATATTATATTTAAAAAGGGACAAAAAAGGGGACAAAAAGGGGACCAAAAGGGGACTAAGGGGACAAAAAGGGGACTAAGGGGACAAAAAGGGGACAAAAAGGGGACAAAAAGGGGACTAAGGGGACAAAAAGGGGACCAAAAGGGGACTAAGGGGACAAAAAAGGAAAAAGGGGACAAAAAAGGGGACAAAAGGGGACAAAAGGGGACAAAAAGGGGACAAAAAGGGGACAAAAAGGGGACTAAGGGGACAAAAAGGGGACAAAAAAGGAAAAAGGGGACAAAAAAGGGACTAAGGGGACAAAAAGGGGACAAAATGGGGACAAAAAAAGGGGACAATACGGGGACAAAAAGGGAACAAAATGGGGACAAAAAAGGGGACAAAACGGGGACAGGGACAAAAAAAAGGAAAAAGGGGACAAAATGGGGACAAAATGGGGACAAAAAGGGGGGCAAAATGGGAACAAAAGGAGAAAAAGGGGACAAAAAGGGGAAAAAAGGGGACAAAAAAGGGGACAAAAATGGAATAAAAAGGGGGACCAAAAAGGGGACCAAAAAGGGGACCAAAAAGGGGACAAAAAAGGGGGGAAAAAGGGACAAAAAAAGGGACAAAAAAAAGTACTAAAAAGGGGACAAAAAAGTGTACTAAAAAGGGGACAAAAAAGTGAACTTTCAAACCTCAAAACACAATTTCAAAACTCAATTTCAAAACTCAATTTCAAAACTCATAAGGTAATTTCAAAACTCAAAACTCAATTTCAAAACTCAATTTCAAAACTCAATTTTAAAACTCAATTTCAAAACTCAAAACTCAATTTGAGTTTTGAAGTAGTTTTGAAATTGAGTTTTGAAAAAAGTGTAATAAAAAGTGTAATAAAAAGTGTAATAAAAAGGGGACTAAAAAGGGGACTAAAAGGGGACTAAAAAGGGGACTAAAGGGGGACAAAAAAGGGAACAAAAAGGGGGACAAAAAGGAGAAAAAGGGGACCAAAAGGGGACAAAAAGGGGACTAAGGGGACAAAAAGGGGACAAAAAAGGAAAAAGGGGACAAAAAGGGGACAAAACGGGACAAAAAAGGGGACAAAAAGGGGACAAAAAGGGGACAAAAAGAGGAAAAGGGGACAAAATGGGGACAAAACGGGGACAAAAAAGGGGACAAAAAGGGGACAAAAAAAGGAAAAGGGGACAAAAAAAAAAGGGGACAAAAGAGGACAAAAGGGGGACAAAAAAGGAAAAGGGGGCAAAAAAGGGGATAAAAAGGGGACCAAAAGGGGACCAAAAGGGGACTAAGGGGACAAAAAGGGGACTAAGGGGACAAAAAGGGGACAAAAAGGGGACAAAAAAGGGGACAAAAAGGAGAAAAAGGGGACCAAAAGGGGACAAAAAGGGGACTAAGGGGACAAAAAGGGGACAAAAAAGGAAAAAGGGGACAAAAAGGGGACAAAAAGAGGAAAAGGGGACAAAATGGGGACAAAACGGGGACAAAAAAGGGGACAAAAAGGGGACAAAAAAAAGGAAAAAGGGGACAAAAAAAAAGGGGGACAAAAGAGGACAAAAGGGGGACAAAAAAGGAAAAGGGGGCAAAAAAGGGGATAAAAAGGGGACCAAAAGGGGACCAAAAGGGGACAAAAAGGGGACTAAGGGGACAAAAAGGGGACAAAAAGGGGACTAAGGGGACAAAAAGGGGACCAAAAGGGGACTAAGGGGATAAAAAGGGGACAAAAAGGGGACAAAAAGGGGACAAAAAAGGAAAAGGGGACAAAATGGTGACAAAAGGGGACAAAAAGGGGACTAAGGGGACAAAAAGGGGACTAAGGGGACAAAAAGGGGACAAAAAGGGGACTAAGGGGACAAAAAGGGGACCAAAAGGGGACAAAAAGGGGACAAAAAGGGGACAAAAAGGGGACAAAAAGGGGACTAAGGGGACAAAAAAGGGACAAAAAGGGGACAAAAAAGGGACAAAAAGGGGACCAAAAGGGGACAAAAAGGGGACAAAAAGGGGACCAAAAGGGGACTAAGGGGACAAAAAAGGAAAAAGGGGACAAAAAGGGGACAAAAAAGGAAAAGGGGACAAAATGGTGACAAAAGGGGACAAAAAGGGGACTAAGGGGACAAAAAGGGGACTAAGGGGACAAAAAGGGGACTAAGGGGACAAAAAGGGGACAAAAAGGGGACTAAGGGGACAAAAAGGGGACCAAAAGGGGACAAAAAGGGGACAAAAAGGGGACAAAAAGGGGACTAAGGGGACAAAAAAGGGACAAAAAGGGGACAAAAAAGGGACAAAAAGGGGACCAAAAGGGGACAAAAGGGGACTAAGGGGACAAAAAGGGGACTAAGGGGACAAAAAGGGGACAAAAAGGGGACTAAGGGGACAAAAAGGGGACCAAAAGGGGACTAAGGGGATAAAAATAAAAAGGGACAAAAAGGGACAAAAAGGGGACAAAAAAGGAAAAGGGGACAAAATGGTGACAAAAGGGGACAAAATGGTGACAAAAGGGGACAAAAAGGGGACTAAGGGGACAAAAAGGGGACTAAGGGACAAAAAGGGGACAAAAAGGGGACTAAGGGGACAAAAAGGGGACCAAAAGGGGACAAAAAGGGGACAAAAAGGGGACAAAAAGGGGACTAAGGGGACAAAAAAGGGACAAAAAGGGACAAAAAAGGGACAAAAAGGGGACCAAAAGGGGACAAAAAGGGGACTAAGGGACAAAAAGGGACAAAAAGGGGACAAAAAGGGGACCAAAAGGGGACTAAGGGGACAAAAAAGGAAAAAGGGGACAAAAAGGGGACAAAAAAGGAAAAGGGGACAAAATGGTGACAAAAGGGGACAAAAAGGGGACTAAGGGGACAAAAAGGGGACTAAGGGGACAAAAAGGGGACAAAAAGGGGACTAAGGGGACAAAAAGGGGACAAAAAAGGGACAAAAAGGGGACCAAAAGGGGACAAAAAGGGGACTAAGGGGACAAAAAGGGGACTAAGGGGACAAAAAGGGGACAAAAAGGGGACTAAGGGGACAAAAAGGGGACCAAAAGGGGACTAAGGGGATAAAAAGGGGACAAAAAGGGGACAAAAAGGGGACAAAAAAGGAAAAGGGGACAAAATGGTGACAAAAGGGGACAAAATGGTGACAAAAGGGGACAAAAAGGGGACTAAGGGGACAAAAAGGGGACTAAGGGGACAAAAAGGGGACAAAAAGGGGACTAAGGGGACAAAAAGGGGACCAAAAGGGGACAAAAAGGGGACAAAAAGGGGACAAAAAGGGGACTAAGGGGACAAAAAAGGGACAAAAAGGGGACAAAAAAGGGACAAAAAGGGGACCAAAAGGGGACAAAAAGGGGACTAAGGGGACAAAAAGGGGACAAAAAGGGGACAAAAAGGGGACCAAAAGGGGACTAAGGGGACAAAAAAGGAAAAAGGGGACAAAAAGGGGACAAAAAAGGAAAAGGGGACAAAATGGTGACAAAAGGGGACAAAAAGGGGACTAAGGGGACAAAAAGGGGACTAAGGGGACAAAAAGGGGACAAAAAGGGGACTAAGGGGACAAAAAGGGGACCAAAAGGGGACAAAAAGGGGACAAAAAGGGGACAAAAAGGGGACTAAGGGGACAAAAAAGGGACAAAAAGGGGACAAAAAAGGGACAAAAAGGGGACCAAAAGGGGACAAAAAGGGGACTAAGGGGACAAAAAGGGGACAAAAAGGGGACAAAAAGGGGACCAAAAGGGGACTAAGGGGACAAAAAAGGAAAAAGGGGACAAAAAGGGGACAAAAAGAGGAAAAGGGGACAAAATGGGGACAAAACGGGGACAAAAAAGGGGACAAAAAAAAGGAAAAAGGGGACAAAAAAAAGGGGGACAAAAGAGGACAAAAGGGGGACAAAAAAGGAAAAGGGGGCAAAAAAGGGGATAAAAAGGGGACCAAAAGGGGACCAAAAGGGGACTAAGGGGACAAAAAGGGGACTAAGGGGACAAAAAGGGGACAAAAAGGGGACAAAAAAGGGGACTAAGGGGACCAAAAAAAAAGGGGGACAAAACGGGACAAAAAAGGGGACAAAAAGGGGTCAAAAAGGGGACAAAAAGAGGAAAAGGGGACAAAATGGGGACAAAAAAGGGGACAAAAAGGGGACAAAAAAAAAGGAAAAAGGGGACAAAAAAAGGGGGACAAAAGAGGACAAAAGGGGGACAAAAAAGGAAAAGGGGGCAAAATGGGGACAAAAAAAGGGACAAAAAAGGGGACAAAAAGGGGACAAAAAAGGAAAAGGGGACAAAATGGTGACAAAAGGGGACAAAAAAAGGGACCAAAAAGGGGACCAAAAGGGGACTAAGGGGACAAAAAGGGGACTAAGGGGACAAAAAGGGGACAAAAAGGGGACTAAGGGGACTAAGGGGACAAAAAAAGGAAAAAGGGCACAAAAAAGGGGACAAAAGGGGACAAAAAGGGGACTAAGGGGACAAAAAGGGGACAAAAAAGGAAAAGGGGACAAAAAAGGGACAAAAAAGGGGACAAAAAGGGGACAAAAAGGGGACTAAGGGGATAAAAAGGGGACAAAAAGGGGACAAAAAGGGGACAAAAAAGGAAAAGGGGACAAAATGGTGACAAAAGGGGACAAAAAAGAGGGACAAAAAAGGGGACAAAATGGGGACCAAAAGGGGACTAAGGGGACAAAAAGGGGACTAAGGGGACAAAAAGGGGACAAAAAGGGGACAAAAAAGGGGACTAAGGGGACCAAAAAAAAGGGGGACAAAACGGGACAAAAGGGGACAAAAAGGGGACAATACGAGGACAAAACGGGACAAAAGGGGACAAAAAAGGGGACAAAATGGGGACAAAATGGGGACAAAAATGGGACAAAAGGGGACAAAAAGGGGACAAAAAGGGGACAAAAAAGGGGACAAAAGGGGACAAAAAAGGAAAAGGGGACAAAATGGGGACTAAGGGGACAAAAAGGGGACCAAAAGGGGACAAAAAGGGGACAAAAAAGGAAAAGGGGACAAAAAAGGGACAAAAAAAGGGGACAAAAAGGGGACAAAAAGGGGACTAAGGGGATAAAAAGGGGACAAAAAGGGGACAAAAAGGGGACAAAAAAGGAAAAGGGGACAAAATGGTGACAAAAGGGGACAAAAAAAAGGGACAAAAAAGGGGACAGAAAGGGGACCAAGGGGGGACAAAAAGGGGACAAAAAAGGAAAAGGGGACAAAATGGGGACAAAAAAGGGACAAAAAGGGGACAAAAAAGGGACAAAAAGGGGACCAAAAGGGGACAAAAAGGGGACTAAGGGGATAAAAAGGGGACTAAGGGGATAAAAAGGGGACAAAAAAAGGGGACAAAAAAGGAAAAGGGGACAAAATGGTGACAAAAGGGGACAAAAAAGAGGGACAAAAAAGGGGACAAAATGGGGACAAAAAAGGGGACAAAAAGGGGACAAAAAGGGGACTAAGGGGACAAAAAGGGGACAAAAAAAAGGAAAATGGGGACAAAAAAGGGACAAAAAGGGGACAAAAAGGGGACCAAAAGGGGACCAAAAGGGGACCAAAAGGGGACAAAAAGGGGACAAAAAAGGAAAAAGGGGACAAAAAGGGGACAAAACGGGACAAAAAAGGGGACAAAAAGGGGACTAAGGGGACAAAAAGGGGACAAAAAAAAGGAAAAAGGGGACAAAAAAAGGGGGACAAAAGAGGACAAAAGGGGGACAAAAAAGGAAAAGGGGGCAAAAAAGGGGATAAAAAGGGGATAAAAAGGGGACCAAAAGGGGACCAAAAGGGGACTAAGGGGACAAAAAGGGGACTAAGGGGACAAAAAGGGGACAAAAAGGGGACAAAAAAGGGGACTAAGGGGACCAAAAAAAAGGGGGACAAAACGGGACAAAAGGGGACAAAAAGGGGACAAAATGGGGACAATACGAGGACAAAACGGGACAAAAGGGGACAAAAAAGGGGACAAAATGGGGACAAAATGGGGACAAAAATGGGACAAAAGGGGACAAAAAGGGGACAAAAAGGGGACAAAAAAAGGGGACAAAAGGGGACAAAAAAGGAAAAGGGGACAAAATGGTGACAAAAGGGGACAAAAAAAGGGACAAAAAAGGGGACAAAAAGGGGACCAAAAGGGGACTAAGGGGACAAAAAGGGGACTAAGGGGACAAAAAGGGGACTAAGGGGACTAAGGGGACAAAAAAAAGGAAAAAGGGGACAAAAAAGGGACTAAGGGGACAAAAGGGGACAAAATGGGGACCAAAAGGGGACAAAAAGGGGACAAAAAAGGAAAAGGGGACAAAATGGGGACAAAAAAAGGGACATAAAAGGGGACAAAAAGGGGACAAAAAGGGGACAAAAAAGGGACAAAAAGGGGACAAAAAGGGGACTAAGGGGATAAAAAGGGGACAAAAAAGGGGACAAAAAGGGGACAAAAAAGGAAAAGGGGACAAAATGGTGACAAAAGGGGACAAAAAAAGGGACAAAAAAGGGGACAAAAAGGGGACCAAAAGGGGACTAAGGGGACAAAAAGGGGACTAGGGGGACAAAAAGGGGACAAAAAGGGGACTAAGGGGACTAAGGGGACAAAAAAAGGAAAAAGGGCACAAAAAAGGGGACAAAAGGGGACAAAAAGGGGACTAAGGGGACAAAAAGGGGACAAAAAAAGGGAAAAGGGGACAAAAAAGGGACTAAGGGGACAAAAAGGGGACAAAATGGGGACAAAAAAAGGGGACAATACGGGGACAAAAAAGGAACAAAATGGGGACAAAAAAGGGGACAAAACGGGGACAGGGACAAAAAAAAAGGAAAAAGGGGACAAAATGGGGACAAAATGGGGACAACAAGGGGGGCAAAATGGGGACAAAAGGAGAAAAAGGGGACAAAAAGGGGAAAAAAGGGGACAAAAAAAAGTACTAAAAAGGGGACAAAAAAGTGTACTAAAAAGGGGACAACAAAGTGAACTAAAAAAAGTACTCAGTACTCAGTACTCAGTACTCAAGAAAAATAAAGTACTAAAAAAAGTACTAAAAAAAGTACTAAAAAAAGTACTAATAAATGTACTAAAAAATGTACTAAAAATAGTATTAAAAATGTACTAAAAATTGTACTAAAAAAAGTACTAAAAAAATACTTAAAAAAGTACTAAAAAAATACTTAAAAAAGTACTAAAAAAATACTTAAAAAAGTACTAAAAAAATACTTAAAAAAAGTACTAAAAAAGAGTGTACTAAAAAAAGTGTACTAAAAAAAAGTGTACTAAAAAAGTGTACTAAAAAAGTGTACTAAAAAAGTGTACTAAAAAAGTGTACTAAAAAAAGTGTACAAAAAAGTGTACTAAAAAGTGTCCAAAAAGTGTACTAAAAAGTGTACTAAAAAGTGTACTAAAAAAGTGTACTAAAAAAAGTGTACTAAAAAAGTGTACTAAAAAAGTGTACTAAAAAAGTGTACTAAAAAAAGTGTACTAAAAAAAGTGTACTAAAAAAAGTGTACTAAAAAAAGTGTACTAAAAAAGTGTCCAAAAAAGTGTACTAAAAAGTGTACTTAAAAATGTACTAAAAAGTGTACTTAAAAATGTACTAAAAAGTGTACTTAAAAATGTACTAAAAAGTGTACTTAAAAATGTACTAAAAAGTGTACTTAAAAAATGTACTAAAAAGTGTACTAAAAAATTGTACTAAAAAGTGTACTAAAAAATTGTACTAAAAAATTGTACTAAAAAGTGTACTAGAAAGTGTACTAGAAAGTGTAATAAAAAGTGTAATAAAAAGTGTAATAAAAAGTGTACTAAAAAGTGTAATAAAAAGTGTTCTAAAAAGTGTAATGAAAAGTGTAATAAAAAAGTGTAATAAAAAAGTGTAATAAAAAATTTTCGAGTACCGAGTACCGAGTACCGAGTACCGAGTACCGAGTACCGAGTAATAAAAAGTGTAATAAAAAGTGTAATAAAAAGTGTAATAAAAAGTGTAATAAAAAGTGTAATAAAAAGTGTAATAAAAAGTGTAATAAAAAGTGTAAAGTAGTAAAAAAGTAAAAGTTTTGAGTTTTGAAATTGAGTTTTAAAATTGAGTTTTGAGTTTTGAAATTGAGTTTTAAAATTGAGTTTTGAGTTTTGAAATTGAGTTTTAAAATTGAGTTTTGAGGTTTGAGTTTTAAAATTGAGTTTTAAAATTGTGCTTTGAGTTTGAGTTTTAAGTTTTGAAATTGAGTTTTGAAATTGAGTTTTGAAATTGAGTTTTGAGTTTTAAAATTGAGTTTTGAATTTGACTTTTGAAATTGAGTTTTGAATTTGACTTTTGAAATTGAGTTTTGAATTTGACTTTTGAAATTGAGTTTTGAATTTGACTTTTGAAATTGAGTTTTGAGTTTTGAAATTAGTTTTGAAATTAAGTTTTAGAATTGAGTTTTGAGTTTTGAAATTGAGTTTTGAGTTTTGAGTTTTGAAATTGAGTTTTGAGGTTTGAAATTGAGTTTTGAAATTGAGTTTTGAGTTTTAAAATTGAGTTTTGAGTTTTGAAATTGAGTTTTTATTTTGAAATTGAGTTTTAAAATTGATGAATGATCGCTATTTTTAATTAGAATCGACATGAGACTTTAAAAGACTTTAAATAATAAATAAGTATATTATATTTAAAAAGGGACAAAAAAGGGGACAAAAAGGGGACCAAAAGGGGACTAAGGGGACAAAAAGGGGACTAAGGGGACAAAAAGGGGACAAAAAGGGGACAAAAAGGGGACTAAGGGGACAAAAAGGGGACCAAAAGGGGACTAAGGGGACAAAAAAGGAAAAAGGGGACAAAAAAGGGGACAAAAGGGGACAAAAGGGGACAAAAAGGGGACAAAAAGGGGACAAAAAGGGGACTAAGGGGACAAAAAGGGGACAAAAAAGGAAAAAGGGGACAAAAAAGGGACTAAGGGGACAAAAAGGGGACAAAATGGGGACAAAAAAAGGGGACAATACGGGGACAAAAAGGGAACAAAATGGGGACAAAAAAGGGGACAAAACGGGGACAGGGACAAAAAAAAGGAAAAAGGGGACAAAATGGGGACAAAATGGGGACAAAAAGGGGGGCAAAATGGGAACAAAAGGAGAAAAAGGGGACAAAAAGGGGAAAAAAGGGGACAAAAAAGGGGACAAAAATGGAATAAAAAAGGGGACCAAAAAGGGGACCAAAAAGGGGACCAAAAAGGGGACAAAAAAGGGGGAAAAAAGGGACAAAAAAAGGGACAAAAAAAAGTACTAAAAAGGGGACAAAAAAGTGTACTAAAAAGGGGACAAAAAAGTGAACTAAAAAAAGTACTCAGTACTCAGTACTCAAGAAAAATAAAGTACTAAAAAAAGTACTAAAAAAAGTACTAAAAATAGTATTAAAAAATGTACTAAAAATTGTACTAAAAAAAGTACTAAAAAAATACTTAAAAAAGTACTAAAAAAATACTTAAAAAAGTACTAAAAAAATACTTAAAAAAAGTACTAAAAAAGAGTGTACTAAAAAAAGTGTACTAAAAAAAAGTGTACTAAAAAAAGTGTACTAAAAAAGTGTACTAAAAAAGTGTACTAAAAAGTGTACTAAAAAAAGTGTGCTAAAAAAAGTGTACAAAAAAGTGTACTAAAAAGTGTCCAAAAAGTGTACTAAAAAGTGTACTAAAAAATGTACTAAAAAGTGTACTAAAAAAAAGTACTAAAAAAAGTGTACTAAAAAAGTGTACTAAAAAAAGTGTACTAAAAAAGTGTACTAAAAAAAGTGTACTAAAAAAGTGTCCAAAAAAGTGTACTAAAAAGTGTACTTAAAAATGTACTAAAAAGTGTACTTAAAAATGTACTAAAAAGTGTACTTAAAAATGTACTAAAAAGTGTAATTAAAAATGTACTAAAAAGTGTACTTAAAAAATGTACTAAAAAGTGTACTAAAAAATTGTACTAAAAAGTGTACTAAAAAATTGTACTAAAAAATTGTACTAAAAAGTGTACTAGAAAGTGTAATAAAAAGTGTAATAAAAAGTGTAATAAAAAGTGTACTAAAAAGTGTAATAAAAAGTGTTCTAAAAAGTGTAATGAAAAGTGTAATAAAAAAGTGTAATAAAAAAGTGTAATAAAAAATTTTCGAGTACCGAGTACCGAGTACCGAGTACCGAGTACCGAGTACCGAGTACCGAGTACCGAGTAATAAAAAGTGTAATAAAAAGTGTAATAAAAAGTGTAATAAAAAGTGTAATAAAAAGTGTAATAAAAAGTGTAATAAAAAGTGTAATAAAAAGTGTAATAAAAAGTGTAAAGTAGTAAAAAAGTAAAAGTTTTGAGTTTTGAAATTGAGTTTTAAAATTGAGTTTTGAGTTTTGAAATTGAGTTTTAAAATTGAGTTTTGAGTTTTGAAATTGAGTTTTAAAATTGAGTTTTGAGGTTTGAGTTTTAAAATTGAGTTTTAAAATTGTGCTTTGAGTTTGAGTTTTAAGTTTTGAAATTGAGTTTTGAAATTGAGTTTTGAAATTGAGTTTTGAGTTTTAAAATTGAGTTTTGAATTTGACTTTTGAAATTGAGTTTTGAATTTGACTTTTGAAATTGAGTTTTGAATTTGACTTTTGAAATTGAGTTTTGAGTTTTGAAATTAGTTTTGAAATTGAGTTTTAGAATTGAGTTTTGAGTTTTGAAATTGAGTTTTGAGTTTTGAAATTGAGTTTTGAGGTTTGAAATTGAGTTTTGAAATTGAGTTTTGAGTTTTAAAATTGAGTTTTGAGTTTTGAAATTGCGTTTTTATTTTGAAATTGAGTTTTAAAATTGATGAATGATCGCTATTTTTAATTAGAATCGACATGAGACTTTAAGAGACTTTAAATGATAAATAAGTATATTATATTTTTAATCAAAATTTCTGCATTTCTTTTTATGCCAAAAAAAGCATAGAAGTGCTCTTTATATTTATTAAAAGTGGTCTCATTTATATTTATTCTTAAATTAAGAAACAATTTTTCTAAAACATCTTGTAAATTGTATTTTCTTTTTTATTACGACTAAAACTAAGATTCTGCCTAACTAACTTCTGCAAATTGTATTTCTTTTTAGTTATAACTTCAACAAATATTTTAAAGTAGATGTCCCTCCAAATAAATTGGTGCTTGAGGCGAAGCCGAAGGAACTATGGTCCCTAAATCCCGAGGCGAAGCCGATGGAATTAGACTTTTTAATTCCTGAGGCGTAGCCGAGATAATTATCGCTAGGGAAATTATAGCCCTTTAGTCCCGAGGTACATACAATATTTTATCTCCAGTAAGGAGAAAAACATGCATGTTTTACTGCACTTCTATAAATAATTGTTAGCACTTGTAATATCAGATATAAGAGATTCACTATTAAAAACAAATAATAATTACAATTAAAATTAAATAGAAGGTTATTTAGATGCAGGTTTAAACAATGAGAAGCGCAAATTATAAATAAGGTTGAAAAAGCAGTGTCGCCAACCTGATTTCAACAACTTCACTACTTTAGCCATTCATTCTCTACTATTTATAAAATTATTAAGTTGGTAATCCTTCTTTTACTCCCTGGTTTTACTTTTTCTCCCACATTTTTGAGTTCAGGGAAGAAAATACTTACTTCTAATCCAAAATCATAACTTTATCTCCCTACTAGAGATAAAAGTGATTTTTTTTTTTTTTCAAATCTACATTTTTATTATGAGCTTTATGAAATTTTTCACGCTTGGTCTTTAACACAAGAGGCAGGTAATTGTTGACATAAGACAACAAAACGAACGACGAACTTGGGGGGGGGGCCTACCCTGGCAGCGCCGGGTATCTCAGCCAGTTACAATAATAAATAAAAATAATAAAAGTTTATTATTCCACGAGCTATCAATATAATTTATTTATAAGTAAGAATCCTGTAATAAATGTAATATTCATATTTACATTAAGATCTCTACATTTATACAATTATAAATCCATACATCCTTATAACTATATAAGTGTCTATGGCGTAATAATACGACATTCTCTATAGAGTCACTACAGAAACATTAAACCTTATATGGTATAAAAATTAGAAAATAAAAAGCAAAAGAGGTATTGGTAATGGTAATTGATTTTATTAAAGTTAGAAGGGCAACTTGTTAAGTTATAGCGAGCTTCTACGATTGAAATTATGCAGACCATTTTGCTTTTGAATTACAAGTACTAATAAAAATAATTGAATTAATTTTCTTAATCAGAATTTTAATGAGTAATTATCTTTAATTATACTCTTATTACTATCTCTTTATTTTTAACTTGTCTCTGAATTTGATTCGTTTTAATTGTTATTTATTTTATAATAACTGAATTATTTATTTACTTTATAACCGGTTATTCGAAGCTTTCAACAACTCTGCAATTTTTATTAAATGTTTCACTTCGATGAATGATCGCTATTTTTAATCAGAATCGACATGAGACTTTAAGAGACTTTAAATGATAAATAAGTATATTATATTTTTAATCAAAATTTCTGCATTTCTTTTTATGCCAAAAAGCATAGAAGTGCTCTTTATATTTATTAAAAGTGGTCTTATTTATATTTATTCTTAAATTAAGAAACAATTTTTCTAAAACATCTTGTAAATTGTATTTCCTTTTTTATTACGACTAAAACTAAGATTCTGCCTAACTAACTTCTGCAAATTGTATTTCTTTTTAGTTATAACTTCAACAAATATTTCAAAGTAGATGTCCCTCCAAATAAATTGGTGCTTGAGCGAGTTTTATTACACTTTTTAGTACACTTTTTTTAGTACACTTTTTAGTACACTTTTTTAGTACACTTTTTAGTACACTTTTTTTAGTACACTTTCTTTTAGTACATTTTTTTTAGTACACTTTTTTTAGTACACTTTTTTTTAGTACACTTTTTTTTAGTACACTCTTTTTAGTACACTTTTTTTTAGTACACTCTTTTTTAGTACAATCTTTTTTAGTACTTTTTTAAGTATTTTTTTAGTACTTTTTTAAGTATTTTTTTAGTACTTTTTTAAGTATTTTTTTAGTACTTTATTTTTAGTACTATTTTTAGTACATTTTTTAATACTATTTTTAGTACATTTTTTAGTACATTTTTTAGTACATTTTTTAGTACATTTTTTAGAACTTTTTTTAGTACTTTTTTTAGTACTTTTTTAGTACATTTTTTGTATTTGCTTTTTTTAGTACATTTGAGGTTTGAAATTGAGTTTTAAAATTGAGTTTTGAGGTTACAGTTTTAAAATTGAGTTTTAAAATTGTGATTTGAGTTTGAGTTTTAAGTTTTGAAATTGAGTTTTAAAATTGTGTTTTGAGTTTGAGTTTTGAGTTTTGAAATTGAGTTTTGAAATTGAGTTTTGAGTTTTGAAATTGAGTTTTGAGTTTTGAAATTGAGTTTTGAGTTTTAAAATTGAGTTTTGAATTTGACTTTTGAAATTGAGTTTTGAGTTTTGAAATTAGTTTTGAAATTGAGTTTTAGAATTGAGTTTTGAGTTTTGAAATTGAGTTTTGATTTTGAAATTGAGTTTTGAAATTGAGTTTTGAGTTTTAAAATTGAGTTTTGAATTTGAGTTTTGAAATTGAGTTTTGAGTTTTGAAATTAGTTTTGAAATTGAGTTTTAAAATTGAGTTTTGAAATTGAGTTTTGAGTTTTGAAATTGAGTTTTGAAATTGAGTATTGAGTTTTGAAATTGAGTTTTGAAATTGAGTTTTGAGTTTTGAAATGAGTTTTGAAAAAAAACAAAACTCAATTTCAAAACTTAAAACTCAATTTCAAAACTCTTGAGTTTTGAAATTGAGTTTTGAAATTGAGTTTTGAAATTGAGTTTTGAAATTGAGTTTTGAAATTGAGTTTTGAAATTGAGTTTTGAAATTGAGTTTTGAAATTGAGTTTTGAGTTTTAAAATTGAGTTTTGAATTTGACTTTTGAATTTGAGTTTTGAGTTTTGAAATTAGTTTTGAAATTGAGTTTTGAGTTTTGAAATTGAGTTTTGAAGTTTGAAATTGAGTTTTGAAATTGAGTTTTGAGTTTTGAAATTGAGTTTTGAAATTGAGTTTTGAGTTTTAAAATTGAGTTTTGAAATTGAGTTTTGAGTTTTAAAATTGAGTTTTGGGTTTTGAAATTGAGTTTTAAGTTTTGAAATTGAGTTTTAAGTTTTAAAATTGAGTTTTAAGTTTTGAAATTGAGTTTTTAAATTGAGTTTTGAAATTGAGTTTTAAAATATAGTTTTGAGTTTTGAAATTGAGTTTTGAGTTTTGAAATTAAATTATGAGTTTTGAAATTGAGTTTTGAGTTATGAAATTGTGTTTTGAGGTTTAAAATTGAGTTTTGAAATTGAGTTTTGAATTTAAGTTTTGAAATTGAGTTTTGAGATTTGAAATTGAGTTTTGAGTTTTGAAATTGAGTTTTGAGTTTTGATTTTGAGTTTTGAAATTGAGTTTTTAAATCGAGTTTTTAAATTGAGTTTTAAAATTGAGTTTTGATATTGAAATTGAGTTTTGAGTATTGAGTTTTGAAATTGAGTTTTAAAATTGAGTTTTAAAATTGAGTTTTGAGTTTTGAAATTGAGTTTTGAAAGTGAGGTTTGAGTTTTGAAATTGAGTTTTAAAATTGAGTTTTGAAATTGAGTTTTTAGTTTTGAAATTGAGTTTAGAGATTTAAATTGAGTTGAAAATGATTGTGGTTGTGGTTCAGGTTGTGGTTGTGTTTGTGGTTTTTGTGGTTGTAGTTGTGGTTTTTGTGGTTGTAGATGTGGTTGTGGTTTTTGTGGTTGTGGTTTTTGTGATTGTTGTTTTTGTGGTTGTGGTTGTGGTTTTGTGGGGTCTAAGGTTGTGGTTGTGTTTGTAGTTGTGGTTTTTGTGGTTGTGGATGTGGTTGTGGTTGTGAGTTGAGGTTGTGGTTGTGTTTGTTGGTGAGGTTGTGGTTGTGGTGATGGTTGTGGTTGTGGTATTTGTATTTGTTGTGGTATTTATTGTGGTTATGGTGATGGTTAAGGTTGTGGTTGTGGTTGAGGTTGTGGTTGTGGTGATGGTATTTGTTGTAGTTGTGGTTGTGGTATTTTTGTGGTTGTGGTTGTGGTATTTGTTGTAGTTGTGGTTGTGGTATTTGTATTTGTTGTAGTTGTGGTTGTGGTACTTTTTTTGGTTGTGGTTGTGGTAGTGGTTGTGGTTGTTGTTGTGGTATTTGTTGTAGTTGTGGTGATAGTTGTGTGATGGTTGTGGTTGTGGCGATGGTTGTGGTTGTGGTGTTGTATTTTTGTGGTTGTGGTATTTGTTGTAGTTGTGGTGATAGTTGTGTGATGGTTGTGGTTGTGGTGATGGTTGTGGTGTTGTATTTGTTGTGGTTGTGGTATTTGTATTTGTTGTGGTTGTGGTAGTGGTTGTTGTTGTGGTTGTGGTATTTGTTCTGGTTGTGGTATTTCTTGTGGTTGTGGTGGTGGTTGTGGTTGTGGTAGTGGTAGTGGTTGTAGTGTTGTTGTGGTGATGGTTGAGGTTGTGGTGTTGTATTTTTGTGGTTGTGGTATTTGTTGTAGTTGTGGTAGTGGTATTTGTTGTGGTTGTGGTTGTGGTGTTGGTATTTGTATTTGTTGTGGTTGTGGTGTGGTATTTGATGTGGTTGTGGTATTTGTATTTGTTGTGGTTGTGGGGTGGTTGTGTTGATGGTTGTGGTTGTGGTATTTGTTGTGGTTGTGGTATTTGTTGTGGTTGTGGTATTTGTTGTGGTTGTGGTATTTGTTGTGGTTGTGGTTGTGGTATTTGTTGTGGTTATGGTTGTGGTTGTGGTATTTGTATTTGTTGTGGTATTGGTTGTGGTTGTGGTGATGGTTGTGGTATTTGTTGTGGTTATGGTGATGGTTAAGGTTGTGGTTGTGGTTGAGGTTGTGGTTGTGGTGATCGTTGTGGTCTAAGGTCCTATATTACCCAAGACCTATAGGTCCTAGGTCCTATAGGTCCTAGGTAATATAGATCCTGGTTGTTGTTTCTGTGGCTGTGGTTGTGGTTTTTGTGGTTGTGGTTGTGGTTTTTGTGGTTGTGGTTGTTTTTGTTGTTGTGGTTTTTGTGGTTGTAGATGTGGTTGTGGTTTTTGTGGTTGTGGTTGTGGTTTTTGTGATTGTGGTTTTTGTGGTTGTGGTTTTGTGGGGTCTAAGGTTGTGGTTGTGTTTGTGGTTGTGGTTGTGAGATGAGGTTGTGGTTGTGTTTGTGGTTGTGTTTGTTGGTGAGGTTGTGGTTGTGGTTGTAGACGTGGTTGTAGATGTGGTTGTGGATGTTTTTGAGGTTGTAGATGTGGTTGTGGTTTATGGGGTTGTAGTTTTTGTGGTTGTGGTTTTTGTGGTTGTGGTTGTGGTTTTTGTGGTTGTGGTTGTGGTTTTTGTGGATGTGGTTGTGGTTTTTGTGGTTGTGGATGTGGTTGTGAGTTGAGGTTGTGGTTGTGGTTGTGGTTGTGTATGTGGTTGTGTTTGTTGGTGAGGTTGTGAGTTTTGAAATTGAGTTTTAAGTTTTGAAATTGAGTTTTAAGTTTTGAAATTTAGTTATGAGTTTTGAAATTGAGTTTTGAGATTTAAATTGAGTTGAAAATGATTGTGGTTGTGGTTGAGGTTGTGTTTGTGGTTTTTGTGGTTGTAGTTGTGGTT
This sequence comes from Gerris lacustris, assembly GCA_951217055.1. NCBI lineage: Eukaryota > Metazoa > Arthropoda > Insecta > Hemiptera > Gerridae > Gerris > Gerris lacustris. Next base: position 27,577,782 of record OX578282.1, read on the forward strand.
TTTGTGGTTGTAGATGTGGTTGTGGTTTTTGTGGTTGTGGTTTTTGTGATTGTGGTTTTTGTGGTTGTGGTTTTGTGGGGTCTAAGGTTGTGGTTGTGTTTGTAGTTGTGGTTTTTGTGGTTGTGGTTGTGGTTTTTGTGGTTGTAGATGTGGTTGTGGTTTTTGTGGTTGTGGTTGTGGTTTTTGTGATTGTGGTTTTTGTGGTTGTGGTTTTGTGGGGTCTAAGGTTGTGGTTGTGTTTGTGGTTGTGGTTGTGAGTTGAGGTTGTGGTTGTGTTTGTGGTTGTGTTTGTTGGTGAGGTTGTGGTTGTGGTTGTAGACGTGGTTGTAGATGTGGTTGTGGTTATTGTGGTTGTGGATGTTTTTGAGGTTGTAGATGTGGTTGTGGTTTATGGGGATGTAGTTTTTGTGGTTGTGGTTTTTGTGGTTGTGGTTGTGGTTTTTGTGGTTTTGGTTGTGGTTTTTGTGGATGTGGTTGTGGTTTTTGTGGTTGTGGATGTGGTTGTTAGTTGAGGTTGTGGTTGTGTATGTGGTTGTGTTTGTTGGTGAGGTTGTGAGTTTTGAAATTGAGTTTTAAGTTTTGAAATTTAGTTATGAGTTTTGAAATTGAGTTTTGAGATTTAAATTGAGTTGAAAATGATTGTGGTTGTGGTTGAGGTTGTGTTTGTGGTTTTTGTGGTTGTAGTTGTGGTTTTTGTGGTTGTAGATGTGGTTGTGGATTTTGTGGTTGTGGTTTTTGTGATTGTGGTTTTTGTGGTTGTGGTTGTGGTTTTGTGGGGTCTAAGGTTGTGGTTGTGTTTGTAGTTGTGGTTTTTGTGGTTGTGGATGTGGTTGTGGTTGTGAGTTGAGGTTGTGGTTGTGTTTGTTGGTGAGGTTGTGGTTGTGGTGATGGTTGTGGTTGTGGTATTTGTATTTGTTGTGGTATGGTTGTGGTTGTGGTGATGGTTGTGGTATTTGTATTTGTTGTGGTATGGTTGTGGTTGTGGTGATGGTTGTGGTATTTATTGTGGTTATGGTGATGGTTAAGGTTGTGGTTGTGGTTGAGGTTGTGGTTGTGGTGATGGTATTTGTTGTAGTTGTGGTTGTGGTATTTTTGTGGTTGTGGTTGTGGTATTTGTTGTAGTTGTGGTTGTGGTATTTGTATTTGTTGTAGTTGTGGTTTTGGTATTTTTTTTGGTTGTGGTTGTGGTAGTGGTTGTGGTTGTTGTTGTGGTATTTGTTGTAGTTGTGGTGATAGTTGTGTGATGGTTGTGGTTGTGGCAATGGTTGTGGTTGTGGTGTTGTATTTTTGTGGTTGTGGTATTTGTTGTAGTTGTGGTGATAGTTGTGTGATGGTTGTGGTTGTGGTGATGGTTGTGGTGTTGTATTTGTTTTGGTTGTGGTATTTGTATTTGTTGTGGTTGTGGTAGTGGTTGTTGTTGTGGTTGTGGTATTTGTTCTGGTTGTGGTATTTCTTGTGGTTGTGGTGGTGGATGTGGTTGTGGTAATGGTAGTGGTTGTAGTGTTGTTGTGGTGATGGTTGAGGTTGTGGTGTTGTATTTTTGTGGTTGTGGTATTTGTTGTAGTTGTGGTAGTGGTATTTGTTGTGGTTGTGGTTGTGGTTGTGGTGTTGGTATTTGTATTTGTTGTGGTTGTGGTGTGGTATTTGATGTGGTTGTGGTATTTGTATTTGTTGTGGTTGTGGTATTTGTTGTGGTTTGGTGTGGTTGTGTTGATGGTTGTGGTTGTGGTATTTGTTGTGGTTGTGGTATTTGATGTGGTTGTGGTATTTGTTGTGGTTGTGGTATTTGTTGTGGTTGTGGTTGTGGTATTTGTTGTGGTTATGGTTGTGGTTGTGGTATTTGTATTTGTTGTGGTATTGGTTGTGGTTGTGGTGATGGTTGTGGTATTTGTTGTGGTTATGGTGATGGTTAAGGTTGTGGTTGTGGTTGAGGTTGTGGTGATGGTTGTGGTCTAAGGTCCTATATTACCCAAGACCTATAGGTCCTAGGTCCTATAGGTCCTAGGTAATATAGGTCCTAGGTGACCTATTATAGGTGACCTATAGGTCAGAGTTGAAAAAAGAAATGTCGAAATTATACATCGAATAAAATAAAATAAGGGGGGGGGGGGGGGTAATAAAATAAGCTACACGTTTTATTTCACCACATTTTTAGTGCCGACCCCGAGGAAAAAAGTTATTATCAAAATTGTTCAGAGTAGAAAAAAGAAATGTCGATTTTTTACCATATTTCATTAATTTTTGGTACATTTTTACTGCAAAAAGCATATTGATATGGGTATCAAATTAAAGACGACAGTGTATAGAAGACTTTAAAAAACACCGCACATCGTTATCACTCTTTGTTCCGGAGATATTGGCGTTACAGTGAATAGGCCAAATTTGGGTCTAAAATAGGGGGTGGTGGGGGAAGCATGCGGTGGCACTCGATATGATAATATGGAAAATGCTTCCCTAAACACCTTCTAAACGATGGTTAAAGAAAGTTTAGTATTTAATTTTTCCCCACTTTAGGCCCTTTTTCTGTCTATTTGTACTGGGCTATAATTATCAGCCTCAAAACTATAGAAAAAAATTACTAAACAAGTCTAACCAGCGGCGCCGGCGTTAATAAGAATTTTCTCCGAGCAAAATTTGCGGGATTAATATAACCGATGAAATTTAAGGGAATATTTTTTAGGAATTAGTAGAAATTTTTTAGGAATTAGTAGAAATCAAAATGCCAAACTGTAATCCCGGATAACAATGCGTATGTTCTTGTTAAATTGTTATTTATATCCCTTGTTATGTCACTTAACAGTATGTTATCTATTTAATTAATATGTTTTTGGTCTTTGGTGTGGGTATTTACTTAGAAAAACATAAAAATTCCCAACCCGCATTTTTGCGAACCATCATATCTTAAAAACTACACTTCCGATTTTAATGAAATTTAAATGGTAGGTCACATTAGGCAAATTTTGGTCCCAAATAAGTTTCAAGCTTCTGCGCCTATTATTTTTATCTTCCACATGCACACATACATTTATTTAACAGCAATTTCTCGAAAACGGTTTGTCTCACTTTAAACATGCATAGGACTTTATTTGTGCAGAATTATGGAAAAAATATTTTTGATAAAATATTTCTCTTAAAAAAAATTAACTGTTTTGCGAGAAAAGTTAAAAAAATGTAAATTTTAGACTTTAAGGAGGAGGGAGGGGAACCCCCCCCCCCTCCCTAAGTGTGGGGAACTTATTTTTTTTTTTTTGTTTCTTACTACTACACCCTTAAGAGTGTTTTCACAAAGTTTCAATACTTTATAAATTATTTTCCCTATTATTCCTTATTTTAACTCCTAATTTTTTAACTTAGAAGGGAACAAGGAGCAAGGTTAAAATGGATGGTTGTTTATCGCCCTCCTTTGAGGTTAGAAGAGGGCTGAGGCAGGGAGATGTTCTGTCAGCAACTCTTTTTAACCTTGTGCTGGAAAGAGCTGTCAGGAAAATACCTGGCAACCCAGGAGGAACCTTGTTCAACCGGCAAACCCAATGTCTTGCGTATGCAGATGACGTTGGACTCTTGGCAAGATCTAAAAGAGCCTTGGAGGAGGCTTACATGCCATTGAAGCAAGAAGCTGCTGATCTGGGACTAAATATTAACAAAAATAAAACAGAATATATGCTAATGACTCGCAGAGAAGGAAGAGAACCTCTGGAAGATGTGTTGTTAGGAGGTGATTCATTTAAGTCAACTAACAACTTCAAATATTTAGGAACCCAAATCACTAATGACAACACCGTATCGGAGGAAGTAAGAGCTAGACTAACGGCAGGAAATAGGTGCTACTTCTCCTTGATGAGGATACTAAAAAGTAGACTCTTAAGTCGAGACTTGAAGATCAAAGTTTATCTAACTGTCATCCGGCCTGTTGTATTATATGGATCAGAGGCCTGGACTCTTACCAACTCTGATGAAAGCTGCTTACGGCGTTGGGAGAGAAAACTATTGAGAAGAATCTTTGGCCCTGTGAACGAGGATGGAAGATGGAGCCTTAGGCACAATGATGAGCTACATATTCTCTATGGCAAACCGGACCTGGTGGCTGAGATTAAGAAAAATAGGCTGCGATGGCTAGGTCACGTTGAGAGAATGCCAGAGAATAGGGCGGCTAAAAAGTTGTATGATGGTAAACCTGGCGGAAAAAGACTTAGAGGGCGTCCAAGACTGAGATGGCTAGATCAGGTGGAGAACGATCTGAGGAGGATAGGAGTGAGGAGGTGGAGGGCTGTTGCACAACAGCGGGAACTCTGGAGGAGCGAAGTGTTGCAGGCCCAGGCTCTTCGAGAGCTGTAGTGATGATGATGATGATGATTATTCCTTATTTTCCTGGACTAAATAGAGTTCACAGTTGACTCTATTAGCAGCTTTTCTTACTACACGCATCTGCTATTTCCGCTTTTTTACCCCTCCTGCATTAGAGTTGCTATGACATATTATACATCGAATTATAGGTAATAAAATAAGCTACACGTTTTATTTCACCACATTTTTAGTGCCGACCCCGTGGAAAAAAGTTATTATCAAAATTGTTTAGAGTAGAAAAAAGAAATGTCGATTTTTTACCATATTTCATTAATTTTTGGTACATTTTTACTGCAAAAAGCATATTGATATGGGTATCAAATTAAAGACGACAGTGTATAGACTTTAAAAAACACCCCACGTCGTTATCACTCTTTGTTCCGGAGATACTGGCGTTACAGTGAATAGGCCAAATTTGGGTCATCAATAGGGGGTGGTGGGGGAAGCAAGTGGTGGCACTCGATATGATAATATGGAAAATGCTTCTCTAAACACCTTCTAAATGATGGCGTAAAGAAAGTTTAGTATTTAATTTTGGCTAAACTCAGCAATAGTGTACCCCTTCCGTGTAATCGATGTCTTTCGAAGTCTTAACAGTTGGCTTCGATATATCAATTCATCCCTTCCATTCGTATATAATAATATATGTATATAATAATTATATATGTATGGTTTGTTCATAGGAGAGTTGATATCCCTTCGTCAAAAAATACGTTGGAGCGAGAAGGGGTACGCTATTGCCGATATTTACCAAATTTATAATATTTCTGTATAGGTACATAATGCAAAGATGTGTTAAAAGTCCCCCTATAAAACGGACATCATTTTTCACCAATTTTAAATCCACGATTCATACATTTATTACTCCACTCTTAAAATTTTAAAATGTTAGAGAACGCAATAGTAATTTATTAAGTCAAAAAGAAACATTGAAATTAAAGTTATTTTAATTCACTTGTAGTATGATTAATATATTATGTAAAATTGTTTAAGAACCAAATTAAGATAAACCATAAGACATTTTAGTAAATATTACCTCGAGAAAAATAAAGGAGACGAATCTAGAAGATACTCAACTCTCGAGACGAAGCTAGAAACAAAAAGAGAGATTTCTCTAAGAATTAATTCCACTACACCTTTAACCTTTTCAAATCTTCAGATAAAACCGAACAATTAAAGAGATTAAAATTATTCAAACCTGTAAATCTCGCAAACTGACACAAGTTACACAGATAAACTGTTGTAGTTTTCCTTAAGACTAATAATTAATAAAGACGTTTTCTTACTCTTAAACAATTTGGAACATTATTAAACTTAAAAAAATTTTATTTCCTTCCTGAATATTGGACAAGGATTAAATCAATGTTTTCGAATATTAAATATAAAACTCTCAAACGGAATTATCTTCTCTCCAGTGACACAGTGACCAAAACAAGTTATGACAGTCAGGGTTCAAAAGTGATGATAAAAACGTAAAGGCGACAAATTATCACAAGGATGAAAATGTTTCAATGCTAAGGGGGCCTTATTAGATAAATATTATAGCACATTTTAAAAATAGTTATAACTATTATGGAATAAAATAAACGAAACTTTAATAATTTAAATGCGATCCTTCGATATTGGATTAAAACATTAATCAAATACTAATTAAATTAATATTGCCCTCTTATTTTCCTATGTGACCTTAATCTGTTAATTTAGCGATGGATTTAAGAATCATTACAACTGAAGGGGAAACTCGTTCTGAGCGTCGAGTTTACGAACGTGCAGTCGGCGACCTGTTCTTGTTCTGCTGTTTTCGTTTTCACCTTTGATGGAAATGCGTCTCTCTTGTGTTAGCTAAATTAAGTGTTTTATTTTGTATTTATTTATATTTTGTTACGAAATTTTTGAGACTACCGTAAGTGTCGCATTGAAGTCCGAAGTATTATTGAGTTGAAGTGTCTTTTTTTAATAGTATTTTAATAATTTCATCTTAGCTTTTTTTCTCGGCCTTGTCTTCCGGACGGTATGGCTAGTAAAATAGAACTTTTGAAACATTTCAAAGCAAGTGGTGTTAAAATCACTCATGAAGACATCCTTAACTGTTCCGTTGACATGTGTGGCCGACTATTCATCGACGAGAAGGAGTTTGTTGAATCTTGGATCTTGTACAGTAAGAATAATTTGAACGGCGCCGATCCCACCACCCAGCTTCTACTTCAGATGGAGCGAGAGGAATTCGACGAGAAAACATTAGGAGGTTCTCCCAGCAAGAAAATTAACCAACCTAGTTTAGGCAACTTGGAATTAGCTCTGCAAGATCTCGCCGACATCACACCCTCTAGCAATCCCGATTGAATAATGCCCTCAACAACTATTTTAGGTCAATCACCTTCAGCTATAACTAAAAAAATTGTATTCGGATTTTTTTCTATGTCTCTGCATATTGTAAACTAATTTTGAAAAACATTTAGTTGTAAGGACTCCACCACTGCCGGTTAAACTGCTCAGGTCTTTATTTTAAACCTAAATTTAATAAGAGTCAATGCTAATTGGCATTTAGTAAAGTTAACACCCTTTCAGGCTAAGCTATAGAATACGGTTGCCAAGCCCGCAACACACAGCTTTGTCCAGATAACTTCGAAATTTAGCTATATTTTATAAATTATGTCCCTTCTTCTCTAAAGTTTAGTAAACAAGAGAATATTATCATTTATATACACACAAGCGATTATGCCCCTTTGTCAAAATGGTGTTAAGAACAGAATAAAATAGTGCGTTGCAGGCTTGGAAACCGTATTCTAAAGTTGTTCCCAATTGATATATTACATAACCTATATTTCATATATTGATAAGCTTTAATAATAAATAAATAAATAAAGTATTACTATTTTGACAAAGGGATCACTCTTGTTTATATAAATTATAATATCCCTTTGTATAAAGGTGAAGGGTTGTCATCTCTTCTACGCATTTGAATCTCAAAGAGTAACCTTCTCAAAATAATGTTTTGAGGTTGGGCACAGTTTAACTGACTTCAACCACAAACTACCTGAATTTAGGGCCTTTTTACCTGAATTTAGGTAGTCTTTGGTTGCATTGTGTGTGATTGCTACTGAGTGACATCCATTCACTTAAAAGTTTTTTTTATTATGAAATTGATTCTGAGTTTAACATTATCCTAAAGAATTAGAGTTACATAAGGAACTATCCTTAAATACATCTTAGATCATAAGACTTTTATTAACTCTATCTAGTATCTATAGATGTTAGACAGATCAGATCTACTGTAGTATCAAGAAAATAGTTAATTTTGACAACTCAGGTTGGGCAACCTAGGTAAAAAATAAAGCCACTAGGCAGGTATCCTGATAGCCAGTGGCCTATTTGTTTGCCTAGTTGGCACAACCTTCTAGTTGTCAAAATCTCATTCTCAGTCTAAAATAAACTTTTTTCTTGATTATACTATAGATAGTCAAGTAAAAACTTACAAGTAACTAAACATTTTTGAACTTGAAAAGGCATCAATAGCAAATACCTCGTTAAATATCAACAGCTTACCAAACATCAATAAGTATGACCATATGTCTAATTGATGTTCCATTCTGACCAAAGGCTGAGTCCTTATAACTCTTATGTTTTTGTTAAATAATTTTAAAGATAGGCTGTAAGATCTTTGTGAATCCCAAAGTTATTTCAACGAGTTTTAAACTTAACTTATTTATACATTACATTTTTAGATTTTTTTTTTCACTTAGTATGTTTGTAAATATTAAATTAGGTTGCAATATTTGGTATATTCCTGTACGTATTTTTTAAAATTATTTTATCAACCAAGTTGATACAATATACTTCAAGTCAACTTGAAGGATTTCATTTGCTATATTTTATTTTTATTTATCTTTTTTGTTAGGATAAAGGGAGTTGTCAAAATAAAGGAATAATTAGTAATTGAACACCTTGACTGTGTTTTTCTCCAATGTGTGATACCGACTCATATTGAAAGAGGTGTAGTTCAATAACCAAACAACGTCTTCACACAAAAAATTCTAATAAACAATTGACCAGGTTCAGCTGTTCTAAAGCAGCCTTCTTCAGATAATCTTGAGGTTACTGGATAGACTTTAAAAGTGACTTGACTGACTTTCGAAGTCTATCCAGTAATCTCAAGATTAGGCTGCTTTAGAACAGCTGAACCTGGTCAATTGTTAATTACAATTTTTTGTGTGAAGTCATTGTTTGGTTATTGAACTTCACCTCTTTCATGAGTTATTAAACAGTTATTTTGATCTTTTTGCATTACATCCAAACTGTTAGTGTTTAGCATGTACCGATAATTCACACGATTATTTTCAAATTGACAAACAAATGTTTGCTGTATAACAAACCTAGAATCTCATGTCTTTTTTTTATTGTGACTGAAGCTGATTCAGGTGATCAGTTTTTTACCCAAAAACTATAATAGATTTAACACAGTTCAGCTAACTAGGTGATGATCGGATATGGTTGGTTTACTTTTAAATAACCCAATTAAGTAATCTGATTACTATAAACAAAAATCCAGAAAGTAATTAATCAATTTCAAAAACTAGAGCAAAATTCATAATTTTTGTTTAAAGACTACAGTAGACCACTTTCAATGGAGTCATTCTTAAGGTAAAATCATTAAGAATGATAAAAATGAGTCTTTCAGTTTGTGCCAAATAAGTCTTATTGCAGTGACAGCGTGGGACTGTCGCACTGTCAATGCAGTAAGACTCATTTCGGACTGTAATCCCTTTTAGGTCTAACTGGCCTCCTACACAAATTTTGATAGCAACCTGTAGGAGCCACCATTGATAGCCTACATTTACAAGCTGTGGAGAGCTCCATGCTATCCAGAGAATCATTAACAAAAAATATATACTCTTTGCACTAAGACTTCTTGCTCCTATCTTAACTGCATATAGGTGGCCTAGAACTCCTTTCCATCAAGCTTCTGAGCTGACACCGGGATACTGATGATGACTGAAATGGTCTATTGTATTAAATATTGTGATTTTTTAATAACAATAAAAAAAAGTTCTACAAAATTTCAGTAGAAACCTCTAAGATAAGTGTGTTGTTAAGAGAATTTCAGATTATGATTGTTAGAACTAATATATTTTTAACTGAACACATTTAAAAAAGAAAATAAATTTTAACTGAACAGACATTTAAAATAGATTATAAGAAACACATCAGGGATTTTATCAATATATTTTATGCATGTTTTAATTTTTAATGGATCTTTATTTTTATTTATTTTTTAAATTGATTAATTAGTCCTGATTATTAATAGTTTATAGAGGTCTTTAAAAAATTCAGTTAATGAGATTTTCAAGAGCGTTCTTCCATATTAATTGTAAACAAAAAAATAAATTGTGATTTCACTAAATGTAATTGTTGTTTTTGTTTAAATTTATTATTAATATGGGATCAATTGTTTAAATAATAAGATTATGGTTTTGTTAACTATTAGGGAAAAAACCTAAAGGAGGTATGTATGGCATAAAATCAATTGTAAACTTGCATCACTTTATCTGTTATAGTCAAAATTACGTTAAAAACTCTTAGACCAAGGGATAAAACTCATAAAATGAACATAATTTTATGTAACTATTTATTTTCTATTGATTTAAAATAAAGCTTGATTTTACAAGGCATTTTGGAGATAACTGGATTATCAAATGAAACGAAATATAAAATGTAAAGCTTTTGTCTAGAATAAATGTATTGTTTAAATTGAGGAATATTCTATCTTTAAAAAAATATCTATATATTCCAGCTTGATGAATGTTCTTAAATTATAAATGATAAACTGTCTATATGCTATTATTCCAAATATATTTATATATACAGGCATTCATTTGATAACAAAATTTATTTTTGTGTCATTTAACTACCCTATTGTTTTGTTATATATATAATTATGTATTTTTAATATAATTATATAATATTTGAATACAATTTATAAAATTATCTTATTTGAAAGTTTGATAAAAGATAAGGGTAATGATTTTTTCTGGCATATCTATTCTACTCAATTAAGGGAGTACTGGCAAAACTTGACTAAGAATTTAGATCATTCCCGAAACTTATTTTTTTGTGTCGAATTTTTGTATGTCTGATTGACTCAATTTTCTTTTGTAATATAGCCTAAAAAAAATAGATATTATTTTAACTTATTGTAATTAACAAAATAAATTACTCAAATCATCAAACATAAGCACATTTGTAACTATATATTATCAACAAAAGGTAAATAAATCAATATTATTAAATATATATATATAATTTTGTAAATCCGAATTTTTGTAAGTAAAGTTTTTTATCATTTAGGTGTTTGTCGGTATCTCATTTTTTCATCTGCTTGTTCTAAAACTAGCTACAAGAATGCTGCAGTAGTGGCATTGTTCCCTAACAAAGTTATCAAGAGTATATTAATATAAAAATAGAACCTCTTCTTCTATTGACCTCTTAAATATTTATGAAAATTCTGCTTCTATGCAATAGAAGTCATGTCCCATCTTTTTTTTTTACTTTTGACTGCTCCTTAATATCCTCACATTTTATTTCAATCAAAGTCAATATTCCTTAGTTTAGTTATCATCCAGAACTAAGTATCTGATTCAAACTTACATGGGCCAATTAATAATATTACTGACCTCTTAGAAAAGAAGAGAAGCTATGTGAACTCTTCTTACATATTACGTCTTTTTCCACTAAAACTCTATAGAGATCTGAAGAGTTCAAAGTAGTATAATTAGCAAATTCCATATTTGTGTGAATTTTTGACTGCACTGATTAATTCTGGCCTCCAGCTAACTTATTTTATTTAACTTTTTTAAGAGTATGATTGAAAAAAAATGTCAACAACTTTGTAAAACAGATATGTATAAATATGAATCATGCAGGTATGAAGGACATTAAAAAAAAATCACATTTTTTAAAAAGTATTTTCTTTGTTTTATTTGTAACATAATTTAATTTTTAAAATAAGTTAGTTTTTTTTTTTTTTTTAATTTCACATTTCTGTACAAAATAAATATTTAAAAAATAAAAAAAAAAAAAATCATTTCTTAATAAAAAGCTAAAAACTTGCAAGTTTATTTATTTAGAAATTATACATCCTTGATTCGTTCTTTTTTTTCTTTGAACAAAACTTAAAAAATAATAATTATAAGAGAACAAGAGAAGAGAGACAAACAGATAATGAAGGAATGGAGATTATTGTATTTTTTATTTACACTGTAAATGAAGTAAATAATAATGCAGAAAAGAATTACTATTCCAGATAATTATAATTTGATGGTTGCAAATGTTTGCAGTCTGGTGTAAACCCATAGAATGCAAAAATGATGTATTCACAAGAATTAAATAGAAGGTTTAAAAGGCTAAGAATTTATCTTTGTATTACAACAAATCATAATATTAGTTAAATGACATTTCAGAGCCTGCTTATATGAAATTTAATTAATGGAGAAAGAACTGAACTAAATAAAAGAAGAAATTAGGGAAATAATCATACAATATGAACTAACTTGGTGTTGGATGTCTATGTTTCACCATCCCAAAATTGATGTATTAAACACAACAAAGATATTATTTCCGGTGTAGAGCTCATTGGACAATTAGCATTATCGTTAGGCAAAAACTTAATTGATTTTGAAACTGTATGAATATATAATACAATAACTTCCACCAAATCTAATAATACATCAAAAAACCAAGACAGTCAAATAGTAGTTTGTTGCATATGATAATAACAATTTGAATCCAAAATAACAGTGAGAAATACATACAATAAAATTGATTTTTCTAAGATTAGTTTTTTGAAAGTTTAAAAGACAACATTGGATCATTTAAAAGGCAGATATATTTTACACACTTATCCAAAATGTTTCTTAAGTGTGTCATTTAACATATTTCTGACAGTGTTAGAGCAACTACTTTTTTTACCTTCTGCACATAGAATATGAAGATAAAGCATTGTGATGGTGCAAAAATTTGATGTTGACACATTTTGAGGTTTCCTAGGTCCAAAAAAAGTGTTGTTATTTTTACAAAATATCTATGCAGAGGTGTGGAGCCTATACTACTGGGCTTATTTCAATAAATTTTATATAGGTAGCACAGAAATTTCCACTTAACGCCCACTAGTCCTAATTATCTGTATTAATTTGTTTAAAAAACAAAAAAACTTAAGGCATGGATAAGAGTCAGTTGAAGCTCTATTGACTCATATCAGGTAATTTACCCTGATATGTTAGACTTTTTACCAAATTACCGGTAAAGAAGATTTCAAAATGAAACATTGACTTCAACAACGAGGTTTGATAGGTATCCCAATTAAGGGATGAAATATCTCCTTTTATAAAAAAGATTTATTAACCCCCCAAGACCTAAGTTAAAAAATATACTATTAAATATAAAGGGGACAGCAAAAGGAAAAATGGATAAGGCACGGAGGTTTCAAAAACTTTTAGCATTGTAAATTAGTACTTTTATTACGTAAATACACACTGTTGGGGAAAAAACTATATTCTAACAGAAACTAGAGTCAAATAGAAATAATAAGTAACCATAATACATGAGAAGTACTAATTTAAGTAAATAAAGCGTAGTTAAATATGTATGAAGTTCTAAGTTACAACAGCAAGTGGGGGAAAACAATTTTTTTTTTTATAGAGGGGTGTGTCATTTTTTTTTTGTTTAGTTTTTATTGGAAGATTGCAACTACTAATTTCATGTTATAAGCAATAATGATGTTTGTTTTTACAAGACATGATTGACTTGAAGTGAGGAACTGTCCATTAACAGTACTCATAAATACTAGCTTAAATTGTTACATATATTTAGAAGTTAGGCATCGCTCAATAAATCACGTGACCACTGCCTCTTTAGACATCGGGGAGGATTTCCGGGAATGAATGGTAATGACAGGTTGTGGATATAACATAGGTTAATATTATTCCTTCGAGATGGTTAAAAAAAAAAGTAATAATAATCAAGGAATGTTTAAAACAAGTATTCAAAATTAAAAAAGCAAATACTTGATTTTGAAACAAAAGTTCTTCCCTAAAGAAAAAAGAAGAGGGAAATAAAAATAAAATAAGTAAAAAAAAAAATAATAATTCAAAATAGCAAATTCTTATAATATAAATTAAAATTATTCTTTTTAGTCTATTTAGAAAAAGAAATTAAAGCTACAATTAAATAATTATCATATCTTAAAGAAAGAAATTTTGTACGCATTGAAAAAAAATATATATAAAAAGGTAACTATGAATAAGTAAACATTAATATAGATACCAAATACTTTTACAAAAATATATATATGACTGAATTACTTGTTTTTAATTTTATTTGTCTATGTTAAAGTTCACATATTTTTATAAATAAAAAAAGTTATTGTTTTTTTCCCTTAACATCTATAGTTATATATAATAATTTTATTGTATAGTAATTGTTTAAATGAGATGTAACAATTTTACAAATTGTTCTGGTGATTTAATTATGTTTTTATTAATAAATATTGAGAATCGCAAATTTAAAAAGAAATGTTTAAAAATTAGATTTCTAGACATATTATCATAAACACATAACATGAGTTAACCAATTATTTTTAATGTCTCTTACTTAAGATTCTGATTTACAATAAGTAAAAGTAACAAACAATACATAAATACTTTTTACAATAATTATATTCTTAAAGCATTTCATTGGATTTACATCTTTTATGTTTGTTAAAGACAAGAATATATTCCAGTGGTTGACAAAATATGCGTATAATAATACTAGTTTATTTATAATAGCTTTCCTTAGGCCAATCATACCAATTGGGAGAGTTATATTTATGAAAGGTGAGTTTACGTAATGTCAGAAACCAACATAAGACTGTAAATAAGCACATGTTTAATCAAAAATGTCACTTTTATTCAGAACTAGCTGGATCCCCATGCTTTGCTACAGAGGGTGTAATATTTAATATGTATTTATTTTAATATGAAAGGTTTATAACCTACAGTCAGGAAATATTACAACTATTTTACTAAGCAAGAGTATCTAGATGCAACAGTCCCCCCCCCCCCCCATGGGTATGATTTAGTAGACCCACTGAGTAATTGATTTGACCACTAGAGAAGCATTTTAGGGTTTCTGTACGAAGAACGAAAAGAAACCTTATATAACTGCTCTGTCTGTCTATCTGTCCATTGGCATGTTTCTATTCATAAACTACTTATAGCTAGGGACATGAAATTCGGTACACAATTGCATCTCGGCATTTGTGACAACTGTCCACTTTTTTGAGTTTTCACACTTAATATTTCCAAGATGGCAGCTAATATGGCGGTAGACTAAAGTAAAGTTTTTAGTCACCATGGCATGTTATACATCAATTCAAAGGTCTTGAAGTGTAAAAAAAGAATATGCAATTATTAAAATTTTAACTTAATCCTACAGAAATCGGTGATTATCGCCTCATGTACTTACGTGAAGCGCGTCTTACTTGTTTATTGTTAACTTTCCAAGAGAAGCAGAGGTTTTTTTTCCTTCTGTAACAAGATGGCGATCCTAAAAAAAATTCTTAGCTAGCACGTACGGGTAAAAAGGAACCTCCATGCAAAATTTGAGCTCTCTAGCTTTATTGCTATTCAAGAGATACTGTGAGGGCCAAGTGAGTGGTATTTAGCTTTTACAGATGAGTAAATTTAAACTAGTATGGTTTATTATTTAACAAAAAATGTCACCCTCATGGTATTTTTTAAATTAAACTTAAAGTAATTTTTGTCTTAAACAAACAGTAATCAAATGCTTAGTAAAAAAAAACATGTGATCATCATACATTATAAAAACAATACGAAAAAAGTTTAATAAATTCGTAAGCATCCAATACTCTTAATCATATACCCCTCTGTTTTATATTATTTTTCCATTGGTCAACTATTTGATAGTATCAGCCAAAATAAAATTAAAAAAGTAACATAAAGCAGCTAACACCTTAAATAGGATCACAGTAAATAATGAGTTTGTTTTCACAAAATTAAATTTGGCTGATGCAATCAATAATAACTAAATTTAACTAAATGGAATACATAGAGCAATAAAATGTTTATTTATAACAGTAAATACATAAGCTAGAATATATAAATGTATTTATCAGTCTTAAGAGAAACAAGACTTTAGCGATCAGTCTAGAACCAGGATACTTAAATTGTGGAGTTTTAATCTAAAATAAAATTAAAATTTAACGTTATATTTAAATAACAAAATAACAATGATTTTGGTTTGAAGAATACATTGATGCAGCCTATAATAAAAAACAAATACTTTTTTTAACATTTTAAAAACAAAACTGGAACTAGGATTTTATTTTAGGGAATTTTGAAAGTCAGAATCTGTAAAATCTAACCTAGTTTAACATAAATTCTCATAGTACTAAGATATCAATTAAGCAGGCTGTGAGGAAAGTGAGCAAATTAGATACCCACATAAGTGAGCTTAGGTATTTAGTGAAATAAACAGTAATTAATATTCAAAATTTCATTTTTAGACTCTAAACGGCAAGGATTTTGCTCAAATAAGGCAAAAAGCTTGGATAAATCTTCAATAATTGAAAATCATCAATTTATGCATTCTTACTGTGAAGTCATAAAAGAAAGGAACAACTTAAAAAAATCAAATATTAGAACAATAATGTTTTATATTTTGATTTTAAAATGAAGACGGCAAGTGAATTCGAGCTAAAAGAGAATAGGTGCCCTGCAAATTTAAAGATCTTAAGCAGCTTAATGGAAATATTTCAGTGTAAATTTTGAGGTTGATACAGGTTAGATTAGTACTATCAGAAAATTTGAATAGGAGATTAACTGGAGGGCTTTAGAAGATTTAAGTTTAAAAAAAAACATGAACATTCGAGAGGGAAAGAGTTTAAAGACTCTAACAATAGAGATCACCAACAAACATTTCTTACTAATAATAAAGTACAGGAGCTTGGAAGGAAAGCTCTAAGATACAAGATTATGTTTTATTATAATTGTGTGAGGAATTTGAGCTGAAGGTCTTAAAATTGTAATACAAAACTTGACAGTTATATGGCCAAGTTTTTAATATGGTTAACTAAATACAGTTATCAATTTAAATGTTTTATATATTATATAATATTCATTTGGGTATTATGCTACAAATACAAGACTATATATAACTAAAATAGACCCTTTTTAAAATAGTCTTGTGTAAAAATTATCTAATAGCTAAACCTGTTCTAGACTACAATCACTAAGAAAAAGAAGAATAAATAATGAATATATATATATAGACTATTCGGCAGCCTGTAAAAAAAAAAATAAATAAATAAAAAAAATAAATAAAAAAAATAATTTAGTACATTATTTTAACTTATCAACAGCACTATTTAGACAGTCACGTTGGCCAATAAAATACTCTTTTTGTACACGTGAAGTATTCATTCTTCCTAAATTAAATTAGAATAAGTAACAAAAGATACAAGGGACCTGCACTGACTGTTATACTGAATATTCTTAGGGTAAAATATGTAAAATTTATGTAAAAATAATTAATATTTTTAGGTAAAAACCCGTATTGATTTAAAAAAATACCTGAACTCCTCAGGTAAATACAATGATGTGAAGTAAACACTGCATTTGTACATAAAAATAGTAATGTGTAATGTAGTCAAAGCCTTGTTTTTATTTGAGGATTTTCTTAGGTAAAAAAGTTTTGAAGTAAAAAACACTAAATGTCTTCAGTATTTTATAGCACGATTAATGTTTTTCTTTAATGGAAATAAAATTAAAAAAATATGGACTCATTATTAAGATGACATACCTGTCAATTTATGAAATAGTTAATAAAACTAATCATTTAAAAAGTATTATTACAACCCAATATTTATAGTGGAAAGATCTGTCTCAAAAACATTGTATAATTAGAGGCCAAGGCAAAAACAACGAATTTTAACTGAAAGCAGTTGCTTTGTAAAATAATAAGTGTTATTATCTATGCTTTAATTATAAGCCTTAAACAATTTTTATTTACTTACAGAAGAGTTAAAAAGCAGGATAAAATTAATTAAAAATGTGTTTTTATACTAAGTAGCATTAAAAAACCAATTAAAAAAATATAAAGATAAAATAAAACATGACTACAGTACATAATTTATTCAGTACCCTTTTTTTAAGACACCACATAAAAATAAATAAAAAATAAAGACCTTAAGTGATGTCTATAAATTGTAGTAAATAATAATTAAAATATTAAAAACAAAAATTAAAATAATTTTAGTAAAAAGATACGAGGTAAAAAAGAAATGCCAACATTAAAAAAAAATTATAAAACAGGCTACCGACTTCAATCTGAACTTTATAAATATCAACAATAAATAACTTTTTTTTTATTCTTAATTTTAAAATTATATATATATATATATATATATATATATATATATATATATATATATATATATATATATATATATATATATATATATATATATATATACATATATAAATTAATAAATATATTTATTATAATCTAATAAAACTTGTCTCATTTAATTGTCCAGTACATAAATTCATTTTATATAGTTTTCTTTTACAAGAATGAAATTTCCCATAAATACAATTAAATTATCTCTTTTTACAAATTGAATATAAAATTGTATACATAAGGTTGCAACAACTTTTATAATTTAAAATACAGTACATAATAATAAATATTATATATATTAAACAAAAAAGCTTAGAAAATATAAAATACTTACATGGTTGTCTTTTTTATCTTTTTTCTTTACATAAATAGCGTATATTATGTATATATATAATTTGTTTATTCTTTTGCTATTTATTTATTATTATTTTGTTTAGCAAAAATAATTTATCACTATAAGTAGCAAAAATAAATAAATAATTAATCTATCTATAGGTTTCCTTAATAACACAGTTAATAAGAAATACATACCCAAGTATTGCACTTGAATCTCTGATGTAACCCAATTTGCATTTAAATGCAAGGACTATCAAATTGTTTTTACCTGTAAAATTAATGCACTGTTATTCATCATGTAACAATAAGTTAGAAATAGGTTGCATTTTAGGCATAGGTTTTTTTTTTTTTAGGTTGTATTTGAGTATTTTACTGTAATTCTTTTACTGTGTATATCTTCTCTTCCTTTATATGTGTGTTCTTAATATGACTTCAGTAATTATTAGTAAAAGTAACAGTAATTCAAGTAAATTTTCAATATTAGAGAATAAAAATTATTAGCAGAGCAAGAGCCTAAGAGGGACAGGGCTAACCATACTGCATTTTAAAACTAATTTAGTGTTGAGCATATAGATTCCCATCAGCCATATTACCCGGTTTAACCTTAGAAACATGGGCTGGTGCATTGAGTGCGCCAAGAGTAAAAAAGTTTCTGTAAATCACTGATTCACGATGCCAGAATAATAAACCCTCACTCTACCCACTAGAGACCCCTAAAACGGACGAAACTGTCTGCTTTCATTATGGCATTGTTTTGCAGTGTTTATTTGTCTTGGTGCACTGTATATTCCGCCCATGCAACCAAGTCCGGTAGAGTAATTATGCCTTCCGTTCAATATTTTTCGGTTTTGCATGAGTTGTCGGATTAGGATGATGGTTGTGAGGAGTTATCTTAGGACTTTGACAACTAATAATAATTAATTAAGGTTGAAAGCCTGATACTAAGTCAGAACGCTGAAGGAGTAATTACTGATTTTTTATAGTAATTTTTATTTTTATAATTAAAGATATCATTGAGAAATAAATATGTAATACATTAACTGAATTTTTAGTTCAACATTTCCAAAACGCAATCTAGATAATCTGGATTTGGCCTATTTATGGTTTGAAAAATGCATTGGCGCATACAGTAAGCCGCCCATGCCTCACTGTTTGTCCACTACAGCCGTGCCACTAAGGGTTAAAGCCGTGCCACTAAGGGCTCTTGCCTGGGTGTCTTATTTTTATTTAAGACCCCTCTAAATTCTCCCTGGCTTAAATAAGGTTTATGAATTTTGTTCATTCCAAGAAGCGAAATCTTTTTGTGTTGTGTTAAAGAAAAGTACGCTGCCTGTGCCTCATTGTTTGTCCACTATATCCGTGCCACTAAGGGTTAAGAGACCTGCAAAAACCAGTTCTACTCATTTATTCCACAATCCTGGGTTAACATCAATAAGAGTAAGGATTCTTTACAAATTATGTATGCAATATACTAACTAGGCACTTATACATTTTAATAATTTAATTATTCAGTAACACAACTTAACTTATAAAGAGACGAAAAAGTTCAGTAGACATTTTTACCTCTGAGTTGGAGATTTGATGACCTGAGCATATAGTTCAGCAACTGGAGAGCTGGATTTAGGAGGTTCACCACTGGTTGACACTGTAGTAGAATTAACTACCCCTGAAGATGCACCAGATGAAGTTGTACCTGTACATTCAGTTGAGGGTCCTATGCCGCTGTAGACACCGGTCGATGATATAGAGATACTAATACTTGGAGGGGAGCCACCACATGGTTCAGGAGTTGTTGAAATGGGACCTAAAATCACTCTAAGGGTAGGTTTAGAGTTAGCTTTAGACCTATTCTCTTGAATCTTTTCATAGGGTGGCTCCGTAGAACAAGGTCTATCTAAGCTTTCATAGTGCCTGTCGACCTCATTGCTTCCAACCTGCTGCAAGATCAAACAAGAATTAGATTTTGAGAATCCCCACCACCATGAGCTTGTCTAATATTAGTTGTAAAAGTACCCTTAATAACTAGTATAACTGTAGAGGTGGATCCTTCAGGGTATATAGAAAAACACAGGTTTTTTCCATTATGTTATTGGCAACGTTTCGGCCATATCCGGCCATTTTCAAGCCTACAACAACATAATTTATTTAATAATGTCTTCGTTACATAAAAAATAAATACAACACTTAGAGGACAATAATTGAGTATAAGAAGAAGTACCTATGTTTTACCACTGATATGACAACACTTCCTCAAGTGTAGATTACTAGGTACTTCTTCTTATACTCAATTATTGTCCTCTAAGTGTTGTATTTATTTTTTATGTAACGAAGACATTATTAAATAAATTATGTTGTTGTAGGCTTGAAAATGGCCGGATATGGCCGAAACGTTGCCAATAACATAATGGAATAAACCTGTGTTTTTCTATATACCCTGAAGGATCCACCTCTACA
Source organism: Gerris lacustris (assembly GCA_951217055.1). NCBI lineage: Eukaryota > Metazoa > Arthropoda > Insecta > Hemiptera > Gerridae > Gerris > Gerris lacustris. The sequence continues at coordinate 27,598,371 of OX578282.1, forward strand.
GTTATACCCTGAGCTTCTTAAGTTTTCCTAATTACTGTACCTACACCTACCAACTGTTAATACACCTTCTTGTCACTATGTAATGATGTACTTCCTTCACTTAATTTCAATAAGAATCAATTCCTTTGATTTCATACAAAATAATAAAAAAAAAAAAGGTTCAAATATCTTGAGGTAAATAAGGGTATTTTTAAATAAAAGTAAGCATAATAAAAGCAACAATTCTGTGAATATTTGAGTGTTTTAACGTGAATGTAGAGATGTGAACTTATTTCCGCATGAAACACTGTCAATATCTTGTTCTGCTAAGAATATTGTATAGAACAGATCAAATTGTTTTCAACTACAGCTTTAGGCATTGTAAATTAAAAGTATGCAACATCCAAAGTCAATCCAATTTGAAACCTTTTATTGATTTAGAAAATTTTCAGCAATAATAAGCAACTTCTATAATAACTACACAATGTGCTTAAGCTAAGCTTACTTTGTAGGTCTGATAATGAGAGCTGGCCTGCAGCCAAAATAAGTATAAAAAGCATTTTTTAACCACTTGGCTATTCCTAATGTGGCTATTGTAATGAATAATAATAGTAGAATTCCTTAAAATTTCTTAGGTCAGGCGCACACAGAAGACTTTTTGCTAGAAGACAGTTTTGTTGCTATCACAAGAGCTTATACCATATATGGGGCACACTGGAGGCAAAGATAGGTGCAAGACAAAAGAGTCATCTAGCCTAGGCAATGTCCTGACACATTTCTGTCCGCAGACTGTTATGCACAAATCACAGCAATTTCCACGAGATCCATTTCGCAGGGCACAAGATATGCAACTGTCTTGCCTTCAGTGTGCAAGCCTGTAGCAACACAATTTTGAAAAGGCAGACACAACGACGACAGTTCGGAAACAGTCTACACAACAGACTGTTTCTGAACTTTGTCTCCAGTGTGCGCCTGACCTTAAGGTTGGTGAAAAATTAGTTTCAGTTGTGTAGGTGAACAGCAATGTTCAGCTTTTTGATAAATATTATTCAATATACACACTTAAAGAAGTATCTAAACAGCAAAAAACTTCAGAGCTATTACAAAATAGGCAATTTTATTATACAGAACACCTATATATTAACATAACAGCAATTGTGAGGTAATAACTACCTGAACAGGAGAGCTTGGAGAAGGACTAGCACTGTTGGATTCAGAAGACTTCTGTTTCTTGACAACCTTAGCGTACATAGCATCTAAAGGTGACGGTGGGTTAGGCAGCGGAAGCTTAGTCAGAGGGTCTGTACCTATAGGGGATGGAGGCTCGGGAAGTGGAGAATTAGCTTCTCTCTTCTCTTTCCTTAGAGACCCAGGGCTTGTATTGTTAGAATGAGGCAAACCTAGTAAACAGATCAGACACCCACTTAGCTACTACTCATCATCATTAACTTCTAAATTAATTGTAATATTGATACAGTTTTATATAAAAAAAAACTATTTCAATCTTAACTTTATAAATAAAATTTTAAAAACCAAGATTAAGTGCTTTTTGGTGGGAATGAACTGACAACAAATAATTCAAATTTGCTAAGGGATCAAACTAAAATTGTTAATTTAAACAAATGGCTCTAAATTTGGCAGTTTAAGTGTTGCTATTAAAATACTTGTAACAATACTGATAAATTTATTGGTCAGAGATATCAGTCCTAAAAAAATAATATTGACACATAATTATAAGGCTAAGTCAAAAAATACAAAAAATATACTAAGAAGCTAAATAATTAGTTGTTTTGACTGAGATTTTGTGGTACCACTACATAATTATGACTAGAGAGGTTGGCAGAAAGTAACACAATAATATTGTCACCACAATTTTTTTTTTTATTAAAACTCACAAACATCATATGAATAGTATAGAATTCACTCTTACTAAGTTAACACGCACACTGAAGATGATATTATACTAGACGAAACGTGTTGGCGAGTTTTAATAAAAAAATTGTAGTGACAATATTGTTGTGTTACTTTCTACCAACCTCTCTAGTCATAATTTCTAAGAAGCTAAATTAAATTTGGAGGTTTTATGCAACTCTATTTCGCAGACTTCTGTTTCTTAACATCCTTAGCATAAAAAGCATCCAGCCGCAAAAATGAGCCATAAATAAATTAATATGACATTTTAAAACCACCAAAATACCCTTTTTGAGAAGAAAAACTAAGATGAGTCCTAAGACTAAAAGTAGGGTTATTATAAGAAAGGATGAGATGCACCAGACCAAGGCTTGGAGACTAAATATTCAAACAAGAAAATTGGTTGAAGTATTTAGGAGTCTTGATCAGCCACAATAGGAGTCTTGCTCATGAAAAATCAAAATGGCATGAGTCTAATTAATGGCATATGAAATAAAGTGTCTTCCACTTTATTCCTCATTGGAACTAGTCAGACCACTGAAAGAGGTGATTAAAAAAAAACAAGTTGAGGAAGTTTGTGCATAAACAAGACTTGAAAGGTACTCTGAGGAAGCATTTGAGACCAGACTGGAAAAGTGATGACATAGAGGTAGTCGAAAAACAACTTCTAAGACAACTGTCAGGAAAGATCAGCACATTATGAACACCAAGAAAATAATTTTTCAATACCAGTCTGGAGATTCAACAACACTTTATATCCAATTCAGTCAATGTTATCAATAACTCTTTATATACCTAGGTAGAAAAGGTTATTCTAGGTAGAAAAGGTTGCCACGAAATAAGTAAGTAAGATATGAGGATCAAATTTTTACCTTAAGGGTCAAATTTTGTAAACTCAACCATTGAGATATCAACCAGAAGACAAATATTTTAATTCACACTAGCACACACAAAAATAAAAATCATCATAATTATAGGTAGTATTAGTTTCAAAATGATCAGTTTGCTTATAAACCACAGTCACAAACTGCCATCTAGTAATCTATTTACAAATCAAAGCAGTACAAGTTGTTCAGTTATGCTTATTAAAGATTACACATATTTTTTTCATTTCATAAATCATGCTAAAAATAAATAAAATATTTCTTATTGAATAGATATGGTAAAATTATTTTCTTCTGAAAACGAAGTTCTACTATTGTGCAAAAGCAAATGGTGTGGCCAGCAAACCAACTTAGTCTAAGTATTGATAAAATAAATATTTGTAAAGAAATCGGTCAACTTTGACTTAAGTTATTGTCATCATAATTAATGTATAAGTTGACCCATTCAGCTGAAAGCATTTGGCTACTAACAAAAGACAGACATAGTCAGTTAATAAAAGAAAGCTAGCTTTGCTCAACTATATGCAACAAAAAACATTATAAAAAAAAATCATTAAATAGATATTTGAACTTTTTAGGAGGGTAGAAAAAAGCAGGAAAAATCTAAACAATTAAAAGGTGTATGTGAAATTTGGTGGTTGGATTGTTGTTCTCCACCGATTTCTAGGACGATTTATAAGCAGGTACAGTAGAGTCTCGCTAATCCGGACCCCGCTAGTCCGGACATCCGTATACATAATCCGGACGGGCCAAAAAGATCTACAGTTTGGAACTAGGGTCGATTCAAATTTATGAATTGTTAAGATTATCAGGGTTTCTGGTTTTATTGTCTATTACCATCTATTAAATTGTTCCTAGTATAGTTTACAGGTGTACATTCCAACGTTCGACACTAGGAATACCAGGTATTACTGTTAAAAATAAACAGATTTAGAATAGTTATGAATAACAAGAACATCGATAAATCTGTTTGGATTCAATACAAATGTATGGCGGAAGATACAAAGCTAGTGTATTCCAGGAAATACAATTATATGTGACTGAGATGAGGAGAGGATTTAAAGAAACACGTAGCGGCGGTTCAACGGAGTTCCGTGAAATGCCGCCAAGCCGCCAGTGTCTTAACTTTTTGTGAAATGATTAGCAGGTGCTCGAATTTCATTTCGGAACACAGGTTGTTTCCCTGGAAGTCTCTTCTATACCTGCACCAGCGTAATTTAATTTATTTGATATTTGGAGTGGTGACAGAACAGTCTTTGAGACTAATAGGTATTTTTTAATCGTAAATCTCTTTTTTAATAGTAAATCTCGATTTTAATAGTTTTATACCCAACTAAAACTTGTTTAACAGACATTTTAAAACTGATTCCGTTTCATCCGGATTTTCGGTAATCCGGACTGGGTCCGGTCCCATTAAACCCGAAAAATTAAGCGAAAAAAAAAATAGCGAGACTCTACTGTATATGCATGTATTGTAAATAAGTGTATGATTTGTTAATAAATGGATCTATCTATGTGAAATTTGATTGCATGAATTTTCTGAAAAACAGACCCATTCTTACAAGTGATTCACTGTACTAGTCCTAACAGGTGTTGAGAGGTTTTTTTTTTTAAATAAAGTTGAAGCTGTAAGTGTATTTGAAGACAATAATCTACCTTGACTATTATAAGGCTGTGGAGAATCTTGCCTTGAAGGCCTGGGAGCGATCTGAGCATAGGTTTCACTACCACTAGTCCCATAATCACCTCCACCATTCTCCTCTCGACACTGCACTATGTCTGTAAAAAAAAACATTACAACATACACCGTAGTAAAGAAAATAACTAAAAACTGTAAACTTTAATTTTTATTAGGTTGAGGTTCCCAGTTAGTATAGATACCAATAAGTGTTGTGTCAAAACAGAGTGAGAAGTTTCAACTACTACTTCATAAGATTAGCTATATTTTGTCCCAAGAGGGACATCTTCAGAAAGAATAGTATCAAAGAAATCAGAAATTATTAAAAAAAAAAAAAACAGACAATAATAAATTAACCAGAAAAACGTTGTAATAATAAGTAATTTGATAAGGTAACTTTAGAGTAAACGGCGAGTAAGCCTGTAAACTTTAATATAAATCTTACAAATGTAGCTCAAGAGTAACAGAGATCAGAGCCTAGGTGACAAGAAGTCACCATATAAACTCCCATTAGTTGAATTATCAGGTGTGTCACTTCACTTGAATACTTGGCTCACAATACTGGGTAAACACTGAACTGGGGGTGGCCTCCCAGGAATTAAACCCAAAGCACTTGTGTTTGAATTCTAAGTGCTTACAAGGAAACTACATGTATAATGCTTACATAATAAACTATTTATTCTAAAAGAATCTACTCTTACCTGCTCTTGTGGTAACTCTAGGTCCAATCTGGGCATATGTTTCACTCTCACTGGTAGCATAATCACCCATTTCTCTAGCACCACCTATATTTATTAAAACAAAACAAAGGGATTTATTTAATACCTTACAATTTTATCAGATAAGTTCTAAATCAAGGCTATAATTATGTAATATATCAGAAGCAATGAATGTCATAACAAATGGTTTTAAGGTTTGACTTTAATGTATACAGCTTATGAAAAAAATGTATGTTACCTATCCTAGCGTATGTATCAGAGCCTGGTGCACCGTTGTTTTCCTCTATAGCAGCATACATATCATCACTGTCTACATCAGACAGTGTGGCGTAGTGAGGATGTGATGTTATTGGTCTATTATTTCCTCCAACGGCCATGATACGGCTTAGAGGCTCCCTCACACTGATACTAGTATAACCCTCTGTGGAAACAAAATAAAGAGTTACCGTCACTGCTGAAGGTGCCACATAAATGAGTTGGTACAGTAGATGTGGAAGAAAGCCTTTTATGAGCCATAAAAGACAATCAAAGCTAGAGGTTTCAGATGAAAGGAGATATGGAAGTGATTTAACCCTCCAAGACATGTCTCAAGATCTTGGTCAGACACTTTTAATTCCCCACTACCAGAGTATGTTTAGGTTTGTATCAACTTGTATGACGTCCTTAGATAAAACCAATAATCCTCTATTCAAAATTTAAAGAAATATAAACTTTTAAATTAAGTGTCCCGTTTAAAATGACACACATATTTTGCACAGCAACCATATACACATATTTGAGCTTTACTATCACTTAAAAACTTCAACCAGGACACGGTTAGATAAGAAATCAGACAACTTACTATGTGAGTCATGAGAGTCTCCACTGAAGTTAGGTTGAGGAGGTGGAGTCATATAAGGCAGATCATGATTTGCGGGTACAATTCCTGCAATAGCTGATGCAGCTGGAATTCTCTCCTCACTACCAACCCTAGCATACCTTTCCTCACCTAGACATTAAGGATACACATTTAATTCACTTTAACAGTGATTTTTTTTTAAGAAGCATTTCAATTTTTAGTGATTCAAAAACTCAAATTAAGTAGGTTTTTTATAAAACAATTTTTGACTTCATATTTAGATGAAATAATTAAAAATAATGAAACATACTTGGTTGTGCATAAGAAGGACTCCCTGGAGTCTCAGCAGGTTCTTTTTCTGTACTATCCTCTTCTCTGGACTTTCTACCCTCTCCATCTAAAACAAGAAATGTGAAAAATAAGATTTATGAGTACAGGTAATTATTCAAATACAATCTTGAGGGATTAAACAAGAAAGATAGAGTCCCCTTCAACAATCATAGTTTAGTGCTGTTAAAACTTTTTATTGAAACAAGAGCTAATATACTAGTTCTATAAAATACAGCAGATATTGTTTTGAGCTAAAAAAAAAAAATAAATAAATATAAATGAGGAGCTTAGTATCAAAGACGGACAAGAGCACATTTCAAAATTTTACAAGAGAGCCGAAAAACTGTAGCTCAAATTCTACAGGTGCTATAGCAATGATTTTTTTTCTGTAGATTCTTAATAGACTCAAAACTAGTTAGAAGTACTGAAAACGGGAATTTCTTTGATATTTTAGCTGCTAAATGGAGTTAAAAAGTGGAGTTGTCCGCTTTTGAAACAAAAACAATGTTTTGCCCGTTTTTTAAGCAAAATGGCGTTGAAAATAATGGTTAGAATAATAATATTGGAGAAATAATTTTTTTTTCGCGTTTTTCAGAGTTCTTAGGGGGTAGTGCCCCCAAATTTAGAGCTAAAATTGATTTCTCGATTTCCCCTCAGGGTCATTTTTCTAAACATGTATGACAAAATGGTAGGAGTAGGTATTCAGATGCTAAAGCCCGCCGTGCATCATAGGAACAAGTTAGTAAAATGCAGCCTCCTGATTGGCTGTTTCGGTTATGTCCACTTTTGAAGCAAAACGTGTGTTGACTTGTCCGTATTTGAAAAAAAAACTACAAATATTATTGCATTTTTACCCCTTTACTGGTCGTTTTTGATGCAAATGGATAGCAGAATCTGATGCAGCAGCCAAAAATCTATAAGAAACAATCGATAATTGAAATTCGGAAAAAATGTCGAATGTCCGTCTTTGATACTGGGCTCCTCAAATATTTCTAGGTAGTGGCAATATTTAATAACAGTTACTTTATTCTATCATATAGCCTAATATTTCAATGTATTCAATTACCCTAAATGGATAAACTACTGAAAAACAAACTAAAATATAAAAGTACAACACTTCACCTCCTTAGTGCAAATAGTTTACAGTAGAACCTCTATTAACCGAAATAAAAGGAGCAGAACTGATTTTGGATAACCAAATTTTTGGTTAGTAAATAATGGGTAATTTTTAAAGCTAAAGGTGTCAAAAGACATATTATATAAATCTTTTATTTAGGAACATACATTTTACAGACATATTAATGTACATATACACATTTTAACAACTATTGTTTACAATTATTTACAGTAAGCCTACTGTTTTTTTTGAAAAAATCTTTTTATCTTTCATTTTATTTGAATAGCAACACTATATTTATAAAAAGTATTGTCATATATAAAAAACAAATATACGTTATCTTATCCAGTCATTCATAATGGTATTTCAGTTAATAGAGATTATACTGTATTTATCTCAGGAAATAATTTATTCTATAAATATTTGTTAACTGGAACCAATTTAATATTTTTATTTTTTCAAATATTTCAATTTGAGCCTGAAGAAGATCAATTGTGACCTTCTTGTATCGTAAAAGTGTTTAACCATTTAAACATACTTTTTAATAATATGATTCCACGTGAATTTTTACAAATACAAATAACATTTTCTGTGTACATTTTATTTTTTCCATTTTCCTCCTAAAAATATAAATGCTTCCTCACTCAATTTTATGCAAACTATACAATATAATTAGATATAATCCTGTTCACATCCAATATATTCAGATACAATTCCACATCTTTAAATGCATAAATAATCTATTCTGAATAAAAGATCCCTCCTTTATTTTCAATCAAATATTCCTTTATTTATACACAACATAACTAAATTGCTTAGAAATAATTTAAATATGGCCAATTAAAAATTGATTTAAGATTTTATTTATTTCAAGGTTCTAATTATTAGTTCCTCATTAATTTATTCACAGTTAAACAGGAAAGAGGTTGTAATATATCTTCCTCTGACTCACACATAAATATATGTATTTATAAAATCCTTGAAAAATCATAATAAGTGTGATCTAGTGGTGCAATCCAAACTGCAATGTTGCATTTAAAAAAGAAATCAAATCTCTATTTTTTAATATATATATATATATGCTTATTTTTCTTAAATGAGATAATGCTAATTTGAAATTCAAATAGAAGAGCAAAGCAATTATAATTAGTCTCTTATACAATCATTTCAATATGCCACTCTATTGTTCTCCTAGTCTTATTCTAATATCACATACCAATTTAGAATTTTAAAATTTCAAATTGAATACAATGGTTCTTAGTATATTATCCATAGACAAGTATATAATGTCACTCCAATTTAAATATGAAATTATTACACTTTAAAAAATTAAATTTCAGTGATATATAAGTACATATGTAATAGAATATAACATTTATTCAAAACAGTTTTTTTTTACTGTCAACAGAATTTATTGATTTTAATTTGTAATTCAACAAATTCAATATCTGTAAATTAAAACAATACTTTTATATTTGCTTGAGTTTTTGTTTAAGTTCAAATATTGAATTATATTGGTTTTAATTTAACATATTTAAAAATATAAAACATTATTAAAGAGCTGAACATTAATTCAGTCAGCTTGCTGAATTTTAATGTGCTGCAGGTTAGCGATAAAGATTTATTATTCAAAACTTTTGCTCAGGGAGCCTGGAAATCATCAGTAATCATTGAAACATACAGATTTGATTATAACATAATAAGTTTTTATATTTAGAGCTGTGTATCCTTAAGGGTAAAAAGAATAGAATCTAAAACAGTTTTTTGAGATCGGAAACATTTCAACCTAGCCGGCAATTCTCAAGCCTAAAATCATACATTAATTATATGTAAACTACAATAAAATAATTAAATAAAGATAAACATAATGCAATTCTTAATACCCCTAAGGATCCACAGCTCTAAATATAGTTAATCAAGAGTACCCTACAGCTAATTACTACGTTTTTATTAGCTTGCTTTCTTGTTTGTTTGTTTGTCCGGTACAAATCTGGCAATCGATTTCTAACTAACTTCCTGAATAGCTAGACATTTGAAACTTTTAGCATAGCTCAGAACACGATGACAATGCATTATTTTAATACTTTTAGCCATCTTTCAGCAGAATTTAATTGGTTTTCAGCAAATTTTGCTGTATGGAAAGTTAGTTCGGAAAAAATCCGCAAGTTATTTTATTTGTTTTGCCATGTCCATATTTACGCAATCTTCATTTTGACGGGTTTCAAATTTGTGATTTTTATAAATAAGATATAACATTGAATGACAGCAAAACAGGAAATATATCGATTATATTATTTATATTATTTCAAATATATCGATGGCACGGTTTAGATTTGGTGTTGGGGAGATCCGTTGTACAAAGATTTGTCCTTTTATAGGTTTAAGATCAGCTCTCTAGATGGTTATCATTTAAATGAAGTAAATAAATTTGGAACTATTTTTTTTTTTTCACTAACATTATATATTATATAACAATAACAATTATATTATCAACATTACATACGATTCAACAGAAAATTTAAAAACGTAGTATATAAAAAGTTCTTTTTATCTTAAAATTATTTACATAATAAGTTGCTTAAATTTGAAGAACTCTAATACAAGGGCACTAAATAACTGAGCCAATATTAAAGTATATAAAGCCAATACAAAGCTGTATATTAATTTTGATCAGCATTAAAGATCAATTTTCATGGTTCATTCACACTAGAATTTCTTTAATTACTTTTTAATTATTTAATTAGAAATCCATTTGAAATGGAACAAATATTATGAAACTAAAAAGATTAAATTATAATATATATATATATATATATATATATATATATATATATATATATATATATATATATATATATATATATATTTTATACATATTAAGTTCTACAAAAATTTCTATTAACATAAGTTACATCTTTATATTACTGTATGGAAGCATAAAAAAATACAGGTTGGATTTCACATGTAACTAATAAATGAATATTTTTTTATTTTTAACAATATAAATATGATTACTGTCAATTAAAAAATAATTGACTGCTCCGCGTATATATTTATAGACTAAGCACTTAAAAACATACAATTAAAATTTCACAGGAATAGTTGCAGTTAATTGTTATCTGGTATAAAAAAAAATCATAACTTTGGATTTTAATATTTGAAAAGAGAAAATACCACACTACAACTAAAAAGTTGTTGATCAAAAGAACTGCATATTTATCGAGTCAACAAAATTATTTTATACTTGTCAAGAATAAAAGTTTCAATTCATTTTTTTTGTTTAAACATTCACACAAGTGTTCATGTTAGTGAAAGATGATAGAAATTAGATCAGCATTATTAATAATATAAGTGTTGAGTTACTTTTTTGAATTCACAAATATGTCTTTATTAATGATGATTATTGTGAAGATAGATATTTTTAGGTGTAAGAAAAATTTTTAGGTGTAAAGTTTAGGTGATACGTTTCGACCCTGACTAAGGTCATCTTCAGTCTTTATTAATTATGAAGTAATTTTTCTTTCTCTCTGGGAGAGAGTCATAAATTGGTTGTTGTTTAAAATTTAAAAAAATATTTGGTCAACTAACCCAATACAACACATTATTTAAAATTATCAACCATAGCAAACAATTATTTATGGTAACGGTAACAACATAAAAATTAATAACAATCACCAATAAAAAATTAAATTAAAAGACTACAAATTAAACAACAACCAATTTATGACGCTCTTCCAGAGAGAAAGAAAAATTTCTTCATAATTAATATAGACTGAAGATGACCTTAGTCAGGGTCGAAACGTATCACCTAAACATGTTTTAAATTGTCATTTTTTTCTTACACCTAAAAAAAATCAATCATCACGATAATCATCATATATTATAAGAAGGTACTCATAAACTTAATGTTTATAATTTAATATTAAATAAAGAGAAACTAATATTTAATGAGATTTATATAGTCATGTGGTTACATATTTACATTACATAACTACTTTCCTAACACTGACATGTCAGGTTCAAATCCCAGATACACATGTTTTACACTTATAATCTCATTGAATAGTTGTGTGTAAAAAAATTGCAGTATTCAAATTTTTTATTGTTCCTGACATTAATCAGATCAAGTTTATTTAGCTTGATTCAGTTCACAAATTTTTGGTTATGGCAACCAACAGTAGCTGAAGGATTTATTATAAAAAATCATGCTGCATTTTTCTAGTTAAAATTATTTGCTTTGATGGATTATGGACCTCACTGCTACTCAGAGTGTACAGTGTCTTAAACAAGAGTAAAAGAGCTCCAAAAGAAAGCCACCTGTTTATTTTTGTTTTTTCCTCCTCGTTGCAGCTCTACATTTCAGTAGGAGTGTTATAAGCCTAATTAGGTTAAACAGTAAGAACACATCCTTTTATTGGATTTGACAAACAAATCTTTCATTATAAGCTATGCCCTAAGGTTCCAACTCCAGAATAAAAAGAAAAAGATTACTTAAAGAATATAGCATAATATATATGAGTATTCATACACAGAAGGTATAACTTGTGATTTGAGTAAACCGAATTTTCAGAAAGGTTTACTTTACTAAAAGTTTTCTTGATAAAAAGGAAAAACTTATATCAGGAAATTGTAAATCTTACCTAAGTCTAATGTAGCATATAAATCAGATGTGGTGTCGGGATACCCATCTCCAGTATTGTCCTGAGTACTGCATGGTCCCACAGGTAAATCTGGAAGACTTCTGCTTACTGCTCCACCTCCACCTCCTACTGAACCATTAACCCTAAAAATTACAACATTAGATTAATAAAATAATATGTATATAATACTTATTAAAACTAAGCTATCAATATTAGGAGTATATGTTTAGTGGTAGAGGATGTAGGTAGGGGCTGGACAGACAGGCAATGGAGGGTAATTACCCTTACACCACTGAACCACCTCTGTCATCCTGTCCACACTCCAACTAGAGATTTTAAATAAAAGGAAATCCTGCCAATCCAGTGACTTCAGCTCTTCCTATTTATAAAAACTAGTAACAAAGCTATTGATACCATTCAATCATTCCTATAAAATGATTTTCTGTCTTCTCCTTATCAACTCATATTAGACAAAAATGAAACCCAATTAAAACTCTGATATGTTGTCTAATCAGTCCCATATGCCATCTTAGTAGTTTCTTCCTGCTCAACATAGTATGAGCTTCCTTAGTTGTAGAATTTGGAATGTTTATATTTGTTTAATATTGGCCTCATTAAACAAAATATAATTTTTCACACAACTTAAAGTTTTATAGTTGAAACTAAAATACTACTGAATACCCAGAAGTTAAGTCGTCCAAAAGATAAAAGATTATTCCTTTTTTAGATAAGTTCTTGTACAGGTCTGACCATCATTGTAATTTTTATAACACTATATAAGTAAATATTGTTGTATAAAATAAAATGTAAATTTCAATAACAATTCTACTTATTATTATTATAAACGTATGTCAGCTAAGTAAAGTATGTTGACTAATGAAGTAGGATCTAAACACTACATTAAAAGCTTCAATTAAACAAACAAAAAAAATACATTCCAAAATAGTCCTAGAAGGAAATTACACGAGGCTATGCTAAGCCAATTACAGTAGAGTCTCGCTAATCCGGACCCCGCTAGTCCGGACATCCGTATAATCCGGACGGGCCAAAAACTATGTAGAATTTGGAACTAGGCTTATTCAGATTTATGAATTGTTGAGATTATCGGGGTTTCTGATTTTATTGTCTATTACCATTTATAAAATTGTTCCTAGTATAGTTTACAGGTGTTCATTCCAACGTTCGACATAAGGAATACCCGGTATTTCTGTTAAAAATAAACAGATTTAGAATAATTATGAATAAGTAAGAACATTGATAAATCTGTTTCGGTTCCATAGAAATGTAGGGCGGAAGATATAAAGGTAGAGTATTCCAGAAAATAAAATTATATATGTCATGAGGAGGGGATTTTAAGAAACACGTAGCGGCGGTTCAACAGAGTTCCATGAAATTTCGCCAAGCCGCCAGTGTACAATGTCTTAACTTTTTGTGAAATGATTAGGCGTTGCTCGAATTTTATTTCGGAACATAGCTTGTTTCCCTAGAAGTCTCTTCTATACCTGCACTTGCGTAATAGATTGCCATTATAATTTAATTTATTTGATATTCGGACGTGACAGAACAGTCTTTGAGACTAATAGAAGTATTTTTTTACGATAAAAATCTCGATTTAAATATTTTTACCCAACTAAAATTTATTTTATAGACATTTTAAAATTGATTCCGTTTAATCCGGACTTTCGGTAATCCGGACAGGGTCCGGTCCCGTCAAACCCGGATTAGCGAGACTCTACTGTACTATAATTATCATCTACTATCATACTATAAGAAGTGGGTATGCAACATAATCAAGCAGCAAGTATGGCTATTTAAACAAACTAGATGAAGCGCATATATAGCATTTCAACAAATAGCACCAAATTTGCAACAAATTGCACCTATGTTTCAAGTGGTTACAAGAAACCGTTCTAAATTTATGTGAAGTTCATTCATCACTCGTTCTTTTAAATAACCACATATATGAAATATTGTTTTGATCTCTGAAAATATGCATATTTGCAATAAAAGCAAACATAAATAAATTAGAAAACAACGTTAAAAGATTTTTATTAAGAACTTTGAAGGATATTAATTGATAATACAAATTAGCTAAATTAATATACAAAAAACTAATTTTGATCTGGCGCTAAAATAGCTCGTCTCCACTAAAAATCTATATAAATTAACAACTCTTTTTCCTCAACCACTAATTAGTTAAATTAATAAACATCCATGGGCTTAAGCAAAAAAATATAATTTACTTGGTTACCCACCCAAAATTACTTTTATGTGAAAATATTCCCTTGTCTTAATAAGTAATTAGACTAAGGGATATTATTACCTTTACATATAGCAGTGTGGTGCTCCTTCTTCTTCTAGTTCTTGGACTAGATATTAAGTTCTTTGGACTAGACATCCCTTTGTCTGAATAGTTATTTTGACAAAGGAATTATTTATAAGTGATAAATAAATAAATATATGGATGGGTAACCAAGTAAATTAGTACTATTAAATCAATAATATAAAATAAATAAATACTAAAACTAACAACAGAAAAATTTATTTATAAGTCACAAACAAATAAGGTAAAAAAAAAACCAAAAAAACAACAACAACCTTGTAGGGAATTTTCACTATTAATGACCAATACTTAGCCACCATAATTTGCATTTATTCAGTGTAAGGGGTGGTTATACTTCTCTTTGGCTGAAACTAAGATCTAAATACCAATGTAAGGTTCAAATTTCAGAGGGGTAAGATGTGTTTCACACCTATCCCTTTCTCCTTAAAAGTCATGTCACACTACGTCACGTTGCTTGACCTCATGTGCTGTCATGGGACCTCAATTTACATGCTAAATGTGTGACATAAATACATGTCATGTTGTGACAAGACTACACTGTAGTCATGTCACAACTCAAGTGAAGTGGCGGTAGTGTGTTTTGTTCCAAAGTGACCTAATGTTGTGTTTAATTATGGAAGGGGTATTACATTAGATCAAAGAAAGCTTTAATTTAACAGTTAGGCTAGCATTAGAGAGCTTGGTTCAATTTTGGCGTAATAAATAAAGTACTATAGTGCGTAAAATACAATTATTATAGTTTTTCTTTACAAAATGTCATATTCATATAATTTAACTGTCAATTGAGTTGATTTTTCATAAAAACTAATAATTTCCAATTAAAAAATGTTAAAATATTAAGTTTATTGAGCTAGAAGTGTAATAAAGATTAGTTAGTATTATGCATTTTTTTTTTAATATTCCCCAAACTTCAACAATTTTATGATTTAAGAATCACTAATTAAGCCAATAATTAAATTGTAAAAATATTTGAAAAAATGAAATGTAGCAAGTTTCAAGATGCAAGGGAAATGATACTTTTTCATTATTAAACTGGCTATTTTCAAAACCCAAAAAAGGATTTTTTTTTAATGGAGATTGGCAAGGACTATTTAATTATAAATCCTACACATGTAGGAAATAATGATGACTTATTCCTACATACATAATGCATGTCCCCTATTTACATAAATAGGGGACATGTAGGATTAATAGGGTGAGAGGAGGAAGTTGTAATTTGGCCCTGAGCTGTCAGTATACAGTGAACTCTGAAAACATAAACAATATATTCAGGGAGACTACTGATGAAATATGCTCATTCATAGTAATATATCCACACTTATTATCTACATGGTTAGCTATTTCCCTGATAATACACTTCAACTGTTAAACCAAATAAAATTATTAGTCCAGGAGATGGTGTACAAAAAAGTGTCTGACTAACGTCAAGCTAGAATTTTGTGTATAAGTTAATCTTTTGGTGCCTTTTAAGAATAAGTGTTCAGCTAAGTTCATTTGCGGGACATAGCTTGGCAATAGGCATTTGAAAAAAACAAATTGGTGGAAAGCGGCTATGTCCCCCTCATTTTGGTCCACAATGTGATTTTTATGATCCTAAGTACAGAATTAGTCAGTACACCAAAAATAAAGTTGATGTTAGTTTTTCACATTATGGGTTAGTTATTCAAATCAAAGGTGTGACCTATCAAGTTAAAAATAACTTCAACTTGATTTTTGGTCTACTAACTAATTTTGTACACAAGATCATGAAAATCACATTTCCCACCAAAATGGGCAGGACATGGCTGCTCTCCACCGCACCGGTTTGTTATTTCAAATGCCTATTGCCAAGCTATGTCCCGCAGATGAACTTAGCCAACCACATATTGTTAAAAGGCACTAAACCATTAACTTATACACAAAATTCTAGCTTGATGTCAGTCAGACACTTTTTTGCACGCTATCTCCTGGACATTTTAACTAATAATGATTGTCTACAATAGTGAAAATTTACCAATGTTAAAACTGAACAAAAAAAAAAAAAAATAATAAAATAAAATAATAAGGGAACCTTATGTGAGAGGAATAGCTATTTCTGTCAGGAGGTGTTTCTGAAGTGATGGTAACCTGCTGAGGAACAGTATAGTTGAACTCTACGTCAGGGTCTGTTAACTTAACCATACCAGCCAATCCCAACAACTCATTCCTACATACACAATACAATCCAAAAAACAAACAAAAAAACAAAACACTTTAAATAATAAAATAAAATTTAAAAAACCATACACAAAAATACCAAAATCACACACAAAAAATCAAACTAAAAAAAAAAATTAAGAAGCCAGGTAATGGAATTATATACCACAAAGCCAATACAAATGTTATACAGTCGACTCTCGATAACTCGAATTTCAGGGGTAAATAGAAAAATTCGAGTTTTTCGACTAATCGAAGTTCGAAATATTGAGCTCTAAAATAACCAATTCGAGTTATAAAGGTTCCTACTCAAGTAATAAACCAGTACCAAGAAATACAGGGTATTAAACAAAAACTATATAAATATTTTGCCCTCTTCACTGAGCCGGCTAAGCCACTAGCTGCATCATCATTACTTATCCAGAATTTTTAGGATCGTTGATAAAGTATTTGGCTGTATGCCGAATTCTGAAAGAAGAGGAAACAATAATAAGCGACTGTACTGTATGACATGCGAGAACTCTACTACTCTACTAGTGTATGGTATTGTCAGGGTCAGGTGTAGGACTGCTAAGCGTGCGGGTGAACTTCGAGTTATAGAGAGGATTGCATCAAAACTTCGACCTAGGAAAATGAAGGGGATTAAAAAAAATTGAGTTATCAAGGAATTTGAGTTATTGAGGTTCGAGTTATCGAGAGTCAACTGTATAATCAAAAATACTTGTACAACCCTAAAAAAATTACTTTGCCAACCTATGTATTACGTTATTTAAAAACCATTTCTAATTTTATTTCTGTTAGTTCTCAGTAACACAGCAAGAAGGTTAAGCTGACATTGGCTTTTTCTTAAATTACTTTCCTTGTCAAGATTCTGTTTTTAAATGGTAGAATAGTTAGTAGATAGCTTGCGTTGTAATATTTAATGTGTTTAAGTAAAAACGAAAGGTAGAAAAGATGTAAATGGACCCCCACCAACCAGGTTTTTATACTCTCTAGACTCTAGATCAAACTACTGTGCTACAGAACAGTTACAGGTGCATTTTTTTCTTTCTCCTTAAACAATAATTTTCTACTTTACATTTCAAGCACTAAGCAGCAGCCACTTTTCGGGTGGTGGACGTACGTTATAATTGAATGGATACATTACCACTTACATTATCGTTTAAATTGATAAATTAAAAGTACCTTAAGCAAACTTTCATTTTCTTTTAGAACAACTTAGATCATTATATGAGCCTGAAATGACTTGTGATAGTAAAACCAAATAGTGTGTCTGTATAGTTTGGTGAACTTTTCAAATAAATATTCTAGTGAATATAAAAGCAAAATTAAACATGAGATGTTATTTAGAGGAATATTTCAAGGCAAAGAAATCAAAGCTTGAGTTTCTAATGAAGCAATTTGATTTTAGAGTTTTAACTCAGAAAATCTGAGAATCAGTGCTATGCAGAAGTAATTGTAACTAAAGATAAAGATGAGTTGGACTTAATTGAATAGTAAAATAATCTGGTGATTGGGTTCTTCCTTTAATTGAAAGGTTCGTCTTTCCTCAACCTAGACACTTATTACATTTCCATGATGTTAAATATGGATTGATTTCTGTTTTTGATTTTAAAAGTGTCTATAGAAACCTAGATTTAATACGATTTAGATCCAGATACGATTAACTAAATTCTGGGATCTAATCTGAATTGAATGAAAACACTTGAAATTGATCCTGACATGTGCAGAGTATGAGCGCCCCTAGCGTGTTTCTGTAGAAACTAGTCAAATCTGTCAAAACACCACCCTCTACTCAATCAAAAAATATACCTTTATTTGTAATTTCCAGTTTTGTTTTTAAAAACAAACCTGGTTTTAAAAAATGGCTACAAAATTATTTATTATTATTACTGTTTCCATGATGTTAAAATACAGATTGAATCCTAATTTGGGATTTAACAAGTTAGGTGTTTCCATAAGTAGTATTAAATCTGTATTCAATATGAAATAAAAAAACAAACTTTTCCTTGGTTACTTTTGGTAAAGGTTATAAATAATTTTGTAACCTAAACCATTTATAACCCTAATTTAAATGATATATATTACGTATTTTGACAGATTTGACTATAGTTTCAACAGAAATACACTAGGTGTGCTCACACACAAGCTCTGCGCATGTCCGGGTCGAGTTTAGTTGTTTCCATGCAACTCGATCCAGATACGATCCCAGAATTTAGTGTATCGTATCGGGATCGGTATCATATTTAATCCATATTGAATCTAGGTTTCCATGGACACTTTGGATCCAAAAGCTGAATTCAACCCGTATTTTAACATCATGGAAACGTAGTATATGATAGGTGTATTCAGAACGGATTCAGTAATACTCACGGAAACACCTAACTCATTAATTCCCAAATCAGGATTCAATCCATATTTAAACATCATGGAAACGTAGTAACTGAAAAGAGCAAGGATCACTGAAGACCCAGACCAGTTCATATTTTAATGAGTTTTTTTTAATGATCACTGATCTTAAGCAAAGTAAGTCTATCTTAATATCATAATCAGTCTCGTCTCAAAGATCTTGATTTATTAAATCAGGATACAACTCTCTTGTTGAAATAGTCAACAATTATAAAAAATATTAACTGATAATAACTTTTATCATTATCAATAAAAATTAATTTCTATTACACATTATATTTTTTGCTGCTGGAGAAATGTTATCTTATATAAAGGAATGATTAAATAAATAAAGATATGGAAAGCTTTATCATAAGATATTTACAAAATGTGTATAAAAACAGTGTCAGATGACAAATCAATTGTGTTTTAAAATACAATGCACTTGAAATATTTTTTAATTAACTAAATCGTTATTTTAGAGGCTTAAAAAAGCTTCGTTATGCAAGGTGCTTAAATGATAAGATAAGCACAATGAATCATCGGCACTTATTTACTTAAGTGAGTAGTTTTAAACTTGAACTGAGTAAAGTACTTAAAGAAAACCAAAGTGTAAAATAAACATGGGCCTGAATCATTAATCCTATTAAGAGTTTGTGAAGGTACCAATTAAATTTCACTTCATTAAAAATATAAATTTTATACGAGATCTAACTGAGTTTTAAAAATAAAGTGATAAATATTATAATTTGATTAAAAAAATAATATTGGTTGTTAATTAGAAAATCAAGGGAAAAGATTTGGTGGGATTTCATTCATGGTTTTCGATTTTAGAAATTAGCATAAGAAAAGAAACCTTACAATTGTTACTTTCCCAACCTAGTTTTGGGAGGACTAATTTACATTCGTCTCAGGACCTAGATAATTTTTTACTAAAATATATAATTTTAGAAGCAAAAAGAATATAAAAACAAAATCTAAAAATGCGGTAAAAAAGTGGCGTAAAAGAGACACAAGAAGATAAACAAAGCGGGAAGTCGTGTTGCTAATTAAACTAAATTATAACGACTTTCAACTTGTACTCACTTAGGAATTTGTTTTCGGCAACCGCAAACGCAGCCCATTGTGATCGCGATAAAACAAACGATCGGTGCAATACTGACAATAACTGTAATTCCATTGTCAGCCGAATCTGACATAGTTCGTTAACGTTGTTTTTTTTTTCTCTCAATCTAATTCCGTTCGTAGGCTTACAAAAAGAAAAAACATACCGATCAAAAGATTATAAATCACTTCGCGTTTGAAAGGTTGTAATTTTACGAACATTTTTGTCGAAACAGAAGTTTAATCGAAAGAGCGCACAGGTTGAGACGAAAACAAAGAACACTCGGGAAAACATGAGCACGAATAAGGATCTGTCAACACAAAACAAATCATTTGCGCCATGTTGACTGTCATGGAGAAAAAACTGGAGGAAGGGGAAAATTCAGTGCAGCCAACAACCAAAAATATATTTCCCACACAGTTTCACTTTAGTACTTACTTAAAATGTTATTAACATTACAAATATTTTTTATTTTCATAATTTACAATATAAAACAAGAGCACTATACAAGATTAATTCAGATACTATAGAAATAATGTTTTACATAGATCTCCGTTTAAATACTCTCCAAGCGAAAATATATTATGCCCCCCATCCCCCCTAACTTAAAAAAAATTAATGATAGAATATAGACCATCCAGGCCGCAGGGGTCATCAATTTTGTTTGGCGAGGGGCCCCAAAAAGTTTTTGCGGGGGAGGGGGGGCCCAATGCCCTAGCTACGCAACTGAGGCCATCCATCACATTATTTGGTCTTCATATCTGGGAATTGACTGAATTAATTTAGTGAGCAGTGAGGATGACCTACTACCAGTATGTACCATACTGGTAGTATGTACCCAGTATGTACCATACTGGTAGTAGTATAAATTTCGTGCAAAATTTGTAAAATTAAAACTGTAAAATACTACCGCACACATATTTACAGTATGACCTCGATTAACCATCAGGTATGGGACTGAAGCCTTCACGGATAATCGGAAGGACGTTTAAGCGAGAAAAGGGGAAATTTTAGGGCAAAAAGTCCCACGCTACTCATATTTTTTACTAGAGGCACAAAAACTTTGTCAAACCAAGAGTTAAAAATACCTTGACTCATCCAGGCACTTTAATGGGCTTAATAACAGGGACAGGTAGTGCCTTCATGTTCACTTGCCAGGTGGTTTGGGGGTAGTGGAGGAATGTGAGAAAAAAGTGGGGTGTGCTCGTTAGCTGTACCTGACAGTTAAGTGAGAAAAGCAGTGAATATTTATATTCAGATTATTCACAGTAATATTTGTCAAAGAGGTATCTGGTAGCTCATTGGAAACTGGAGGTTATAGATAACCTTACTTTACTGAAGTAGGGATTATCCGGTTAAGAATACAGTTGATAGAGGGACATGTTAACTCCATGTCATCCATTACAAATGTAGTTGTATAAGGCTATAGGCAGGCCCTCCTTAGCCTTCCAGCGGCAACACAAAATAATTATGATATCTAGAAGGGGCCCCATATACTGTAGTTCTACCTTATAGGTAACCAAGAAATTGGTTAAGCATAATTCTTTAGTGCATGGATCGGGTAAAAGAGTAGGGAATCCAAGAGACAACATAAACACCACAATAAGCCATAGTAAAAAAGAAACTGTGCTGAACAAGTGGCAAGAACACCGTGCTTAATACCTCGCCTGTGCCACGCCTCATCTGTGTGCATTGGGTCTTAGGGTAGAAATAATACTAGCCCATAAAAACAAAGTTCTTATTATAATTTTTTGCATTTTTGTTGTCTGAGTCATCAGCAAGTTAATTTCTTAATTAATAAATTATTTAATTGATTCATAAATTGAATGTTGTATATTGGTTAATTAATTTTGTTAAAAAAAAATAATTAAATTTAAAAAGATAAAACTTTTTTTTTAATTAATTAATTAAATAATTATGTATATTTATTTATTTATGGTTTTAGTCCTGTTCAACAGGTTAGGTCATTACAGGACGAGGGTTATCTTTATGCTTCAGGAGTGTATACTATAAATCCACGGGTTACTCTAAAGGCATATGATTATTATTATCTTATTATTAATAAATGTATTTAATTAACTAATTAATATAATAGAATTTTTTTGTATTGATACAGAGTCTATGTGCCAAGTTTCAGCTCGATTGGATCACTGGAAGGGTTAATTAGCCCTCCAAAGATTTTGACGACAGGTGACAGGCACCGACAAACATATGAAGAAACATAAGTAAAAGTAAAGTTAATTTAAAGGATTTAAAAATGGCTTGTAAAATGTCAATATCAAGGAAAAAAATCTCTTGTGACTGGAACTTCAAGCCTCCACAATTGCCACTATGAAACACCAAGTTCGGACCTATATATATTTATAGCTCTTTGACGGAGCTAAAAGAGAAAAAAGAGAGGGGGAACTGACTTCTGGAATAGTCACTCAGGCACGCCCACTGGGTCAGCAGCACTTATTTCTTTTGTCAGTGTATACTGCCCACTGGAGTCAACAGGATGGAGGCAAAATGCTTCAGGTGTGTATACTATAAATCCAAAAGTCACTCTAAAGTCTTATGACAATTATTAATAAAAGTAACGAGGGCAAGCGAGTTTTTAGAGTGATCTCAACTCTGCTTGAAACCTAAGATCTAAACATTGTCATATCAGATGATTTTGAATCCTAGAGATGTGAAATGATTCCATTAATTATATGAGTAAAGTTGCCATTTCTCCCGTCCTGTAATAACCTAATTATAAAACAAACAGAAAATAAAAATAAAACCACTAATCTTTGCAAACAATGTTTTTAGATTCTTTAAAAATTCAAGAAGAAATACTAATTTATTATGTATCTTTATTAAAGACAATACTTATATAACACACATCAATAAATATAAAGGTAGAAGAAACAAGAAATATACAATATTTTTTGTTACATATATATATAATATATAATATTATACTAAAACATTATAAACTATAAAGGCAGTCTAACATTTTTCATGACAATTGTACCAATATTTTTTTTTTGTACAATTATTTTGTTTATATATAATAAATATATATTATTTTGTCACATTTCTCCACAATTGTTTATATTTTATCTTAATTTAATTTTAATATACCAATTAGAACATTCATAAAAATATAAATATACTTATAGAAGATCGCAAGGGAAGAACGACTTACAAACACACGGATTAAGCCAAAAAGATAAAAATTAATAATAGGATATACAATTATACATGGATATATTCAATTTATTTATTTTTAAAGTTATTTTCATCCAGTCATTTTTTTATACGAGGAAAGATATAATATTTATAAAATATAATTACTTTGAATCAATAACATTTGAACTCCGCTCTTTTTTAGGTCATGTAGATTTTTGATCTAACAAAAATTAAATGATCATAATTACTTTCAATATTAAAAAATTCAGGTTCAAATTTGTGATTTAATAAAAAGATCCTCTAGATAATAAATGGGAATAAGTATTAATGTAAAATATTATATGTCTATACACAAATATTTATAATTATGTCATGGGAAGTAAAAATAAAACAAAAAAAAAAATCACATTTAATTTATATTTATCAGCAACAGATAAGGCGGAGATACACATGCCTGTAGCTTGAACAAAAACATGCCAGCTACTTGCACGTGCAAGCTACTTGCACATGTATATGTTTAATGTCATGCCTGTAGCTGGCAAGCAAGCAGATAAAAACAATAAAAATCCTTAGCATGCCAGTTACTGGCAAATACCCACATTTAGCATGCAAGCTACTTCCCCAATTTGACGGCATGTGTATCACCGCCTATAAAGTTATTTAAAATTAAATTAAATATAATTTTTAATAATAATAATAACAATATGACATTGATGTATTACCAGATACCATAATAAAAAATATAGGAGTTATTTATTGATATAGTTTCCATGTAGGGTTTCTTAATTTATATTTGAGTTTTTATGGATTATAGAATTGACTTCTTATTTACCGAGTTAAAGTTATGTATAGTTACTTGGTTAAAATTTTATGGGGTGAAATCTCAATTAAGTTATTAGATTAAAATGTTATTTTAGGTCTGTAATATTTAGGTCTCTGTTATAAATTATGCCAATAACTGCCACCAACGTACAGTCCACTTCAATTTTATTTTTTAACTCAATAAAATCTAAAAAGAAACTTTATTATGAATAATTATTTTGATCCACCTCTTCTATTTGATTCTTCTTGACTAACTAAGGTTGGTTAAGCTTTTACAGATCTTTTAAATACATATTTATTCAATGCATCCATTAAACCTGGGTTTTTAAGCGGTGAGGAGCCAGATTTGAAAAATACTTAATTTTGGACGATTTGCTTAGCCCGCAACGCATGGGTGTTCTGCTTTTTAGCTCGGTTACAGATTCCTTACTTCGGGCTCCAGATCCTACTCCATGACCGTAAAGATTAAAAATGAATGTTTTTAAAAAAAATTAATATTTAACATTTTTTTGTCATCATAAAAAAAAAAAATGGTTTGATTAATTTGATATAACTTTACAATAATCAGAGAGTATAAAAAAAAGGAGAATAAAATTGGCTCTCCGAGTTAAAATATAAAATTACCTTCAAAATTAGATGGATCAAATTTATCTTTATTATAAAGTAATTTTTCAACTCCCATATTTTTTATGTAAATATAAAATATAAAACCAAGAAAATGATACATCAATAAATATTATAAATTTGCAGAGAACATCCTAAACCTACTTTAAAGGTACATTTTTTAGAAAATGCGGTGTAATTTCAAATTGAAAGAGTTTAAAAAATAATACGAGATTAAATATCTTTAAAAAGTCTAGATTTATTGTTATCAGCCCACAATAGTGTGCAATGTCAATCAATACCTCATTCAAAATAACAGATATTACATTATAAAATAATAATAATTGAATGAATAACAATATTAATGTAAGACAAGAACTCTAATGTCTACGTTGAATCGTTCTTCACTGTGCCCTTTGCTTTTCCTTTATTAAAATTTATTTTCCCAGTCTGTACTTTACATATTCATTTTTTAAAACTCCAATTATTTAATCCATAGTATTTTATTTTTTTAAAAGAATATTTTTTATTTTAGTTTTAATATATTTAAAATATTTTTTTTTTTTTAAATTACATTTTATATCAAATTTTTATAATATTTGTTTAATCAATCTTTCAATACGCATGCTTATAAAGGACAACTAGTTTCTTTATAAAATATATTTTGTTAAACTGAAGAATAAGCTTTACAGGTGTAAATTGTAATAAAACGATGTTTGTACATTATAATTAATCAATTATCCAACTTGATTAGTTACTTTTCCAATATTCTTCAATTTTGAAATAATATTTATGCAAATACGAAGTGGTAGGATGAGGTTGAAATTATTTGTGAAATTGAGGAGCCTTGACTTACTTATGTCCCGTTGCTCCCTTTGATGAAAAAGAGGACAATGAATCAGGCCATTGTCTTAACTTCTCCCCAAATCTTTCCTACTTCTACTTCGCTGTCTTACACTGAACTGCGGATGGAGCAGGGCGAGGGACACCCCCTGCGGAGTTCTCTTCCCCCACACTTTGATGTGGGTTTGATTCGTGTCATGAGATGTGATTTGTATCTATGGTTCGAGGACGGAGCAGGGCGAGGGCACCCCCTAAGGGTTTCTCTTCCCCCACGCTTTGACGCACACTTACATAGCTTACTAATGACCACACCATACCCGCTTCGGCGGTACAATGTACAGGTATGATGTGTGAAGTAGCTGGAACTCTCCACCAGGGGGTTAGTAAAATGGGCCCAGTGTGGCTTGATTGCTAGGTTCGAACAAGTGGCTCAAAATTGTTTTAATTTTTTACATAAATTAAAGTATCAATTTAGCAAAAGTTAAAGAGCGCAGATAATTAATCTGGGGCTATTTGCGGGTTACTTTCGATACAAATCAGATACGTACTTTTGAAGCTATAGGTGTAAATCAATGTAGGTTTGTGCTCATGTGGAAGAGAAACAAATGAGGGCAGAAGGTTGAAACTTATATGGGACCAACAATGGGCTAATTGTGACCTACCATCCGAATTTCATAAAAATCGGACATGTAGTTTTTATGTTGGTTCGCAAAAATTGAGCGAAAGACAGGCAGACACAGAACCAAAAATGTTCCCTGATGTCTAAAACAGATTTCTGTCTTGGATTTTTTGAAATCGAAGACATAAAAATATTGTCGTTCTTCTGAATGATCACATAGCTTCCGTTACCTTCGGAAGCAAAAATCTAGACAAGGTGGAGATTTCCTATTTTTCTGGTAATTGATGTGGTTATCATCCAGAATTCACATCTAATAAAGCAGTAGAGATGTTGCATTGCTGAGAAGTAAACTCAATTTCATTTGTATAATTAACTCACTGCTTTTTCAAATGGGGTAGAAGAGGTTGAAAGTTGCATTTGCTTTTCTGACCCTTCAACAAGCACTTTTCTTCAAAACCATTGATTCTATTAAAAAGAAAAGTTGTCCTTTATGAACAATCCATACTTAAGTAAGAAAAAAATAAAATAAAATAGTACAATGCATTAATGATTATTATAATTTCTTTAAAAATCAATTGTGGCATTCTTCATATTTCATTATTTAACTATATTTCATTTCTTTACACTTAATTGTTAAAGATAAAGCAACATCCAGACTAAATATTTCATCTTCTTTTTTTATCACTTCGATTTGATTATCTCTTGTTCAATTTTTTTGTTGTAGTCATTATTATTTCATTTTTACAATAATGCCACGAGTGTTAAGACAAACTAACATATTAAAAGCAATTTCAAAAAGGGAAATTTACTTAAAAATTACAAAGAACACAACATATAATTACATTATTTAACAAACAATAATAAAATAAATAATTTTAATAAACTAAACAAATGTGCGTATTCAGTTTTAATAACAGCATACTATTTAATAATAATTGTAAGAGGCAAGACAACAAATACTTCAATTATTTAAAACCTGCTAAATTTAAGTAATAATGTTAAAGCACGTCTTTTGTGGAAGCATTTTTTATGGAAAACTTAAGGGTAATTAATAAGTTCAATATGGGAAATTAAGAAGCCACACACAAAAATAATAACATTTATTTTAACAATCCACTATTCTGAACCTTGCCAATAAAACTGTTAATAAGTTTGTTTTAAAATTTCTCTATACAACTCTTAATGGATAAATAAAGTCATGATCTATCATGATGGAATCTCGCACAAATATATTTTGAGGTACAAATTGGTTTATATAAATAGAACAATAATTAGTTTTGCTCAGGCTTACAAAAAATGTATAATATGTTATATAGACAAATACAATAAGATGTTTGAAAAATAAAGCAATTGATATTGTACTATGAAAGCAGTAATTAAAAAAGCATAATGACCATTTCAAAATGCATTTGCATTAACAACAATATAGGGGTTATAGTGACACTAAAACCATTTAAGAGGGAATATTCTTTAAAAGCTCAACGAAAAAATTATAGAAAAGCAGTAAAAAGTTCAAGGTAATTAAAGGAAAAGTAGTCGTGTGGGAAAGATTTGGTAGCTATAAAAGTGATATGCGCTTTCCCACAGGAAAGCGTGCCCCCGTGTTGGCGCAAAGGAAAGAACGCATGTGTAAAGAGGAATCCTGCACGCAATCCTCGGAGTGGTCGTCAGACAAACAGTTTTAGGGGGCACATTGGGGGTAAATTTAAGAACACGGCAGGCCTATGGTAAAGCTCGCTGTACACCTTTACACTAAGGAGATTACGCGCGGTAAAGTGTGCGTCTCTGTGGACGCGTAATCCCTCACTCCAGTGCAGCCTTTACACTGGCGCTCTTTCACGTTTGTTCTCTATCCTGCAGGAAAGCGCGCAAGTGTAAAGGCCGCTATTGTCTTTACTCTATACATCTTTAAATGATGTACTAGGTGAATCTTTTTTCTTCATGGGAGCAATTGCAAATTTGGTTCAGAAAATTTTGTTATGCTCTATTGAGCAAAGTATACAAGACTCCAATTTTATTATTTTTTATTTATTGTTAGTTAGGTATTTTTAAGAGGAAAAAAACATGATTTTATTTAGATTTAGTTGGCATTTATTAGTTTTTCAGCAGCACTACAATACCTTCTTGGACTCATTTTACTCTGTATAATGAAAAACCCACTATTTAAATAATGCAGGCAGAAACAAAAAAAAAACTAATTAATAACAATTATTACCTGAAACAAAGAACTGATAGATGAACAGTAACTCGAGTAAAAACTGGAAATGGTAGCAGTAAATAATTTAGTATCTAGCATAAGTACTAACACGGGCGTCGTCGCCGGGGGGGACAGGGGGGACGCGTCCCCCCCAATGTTTGAGATGGAATAAATAATTTAACCTAATAAAGTTCAAAATATCTAACCCGTTTTTACTTTTCTACTTATATTTTATCATTAATAATATATTATCCACTGTATGTCAGTTCGATACCATGTTACTGTTAACAAAATCTAATATGGAAAATCTAAAATGGAATCTTCAGATTCAGTTAGAAACCTGATATCAGTTATTAAAAATACTTTGTGTGAAGACCTAGTGTTTCCTCTCCCTTCCCCTTTTCAAATTCAAATTGTTCCTTTTAGGGGTTCGTTGTTAAAACCAAAAAAAGAAACACTTATAGTTTCGTTCCTGTGTCTGTCTGTCTGTCTTCACTCTGTACGGTTCCAATAGCTTTTGAATCAAAAGAGATAAAAATATGAAACTTTCCAGTTTTAAAGATCGTTTTGACGCGCACACAGGAAAAATATAGCGAACTGAAAATTATCAGCTGTAATCAGCCTCAAAATGGCGGTTAATTCACGTCACGGGGAAAAATATTTTTTTAAATTTTGAGTGGGGTATCGAATGAAAGGTATTGAAGAGTAGATTACAAAAATAATTAACACTTGTGGATGGTGTTTAATTTTTCCCGTGATTTTGTCAAAAAAACATCAACATTTTGCTTATCCCCCCCTCTATAACTATATTTCTGCTGCTCCTAAAAATATAAAAAAAATATGCAAAATGTGCAGTCATAGAAAAAATAAGAATAGCAATTTGATCTGATTAACTGGGAATCTAAAATGGCGGCTAATTCCTGTCACGGGGAAACAAATATTTTTGTAAAATTTTGATTAGGGTATCAAATGAAAGGTACTGAAGAGTAGATTACAAAAGTATATATAACACTTAAGGGAACATGTTTAATTTTCATGCCATTTTGTCAATAAACATCAACATTTTGCGTCCCCCCCCCCTCTTGTACTTGCTTATACTCTCATGTACTTGCCAGCAAGGTACTAAATGGGTTTTTTAATCATAAAAATTCATATTTCCCTAAACTTTTAACTAAAATATGTATAAAAAGTGCACTTAAGGCCGTCCGCACACGGGATTATCGCAGTCACATCATTTCTGGAATACTCCGTGAGGGTAAAGTCATACAACAAATGGACATATAAAATCATAAAACAAATGCAACACCTGCAATATCGCTTC
Source organism: Gerris lacustris (assembly GCA_951217055.1). Classification (NCBI taxonomy): domain Eukaryota; kingdom Metazoa; phylum Arthropoda; class Insecta; order Hemiptera; family Gerridae; genus Gerris; species Gerris lacustris. Next base: position 27,628,040 of record OX578282.1, read on the forward strand.
AAAGTTGCTTCCTTGCAGGTCGCCCCTATTGCAAGTATCGCACCCGCCGAGTTTATCGCCGACAAATTGCCTCCCAATCGCCCCGTGGGTACGTCCCCGCTCCTTTACCTAGGAAGCAACAGGGTGGCGATATCTTATTGCTGTTGTATCGCTTGCCTATCGCCTCGTGTGCGGACGGCCTAAGAGAAACAAGTTCAGTGTATTATCCTTAAGCATCTTAGGTATGCACTTGTTTGGTAATCTCGTGGGTAAAATAGTTTGGACACACGATATATATTTGTAATCTACAATTCAATACTTTTAATATGATACCCACTCAAAATGACCAAAATATATATATATATATATTTTGGGTCACCACAGTTACGGCCACCTAAAATTTCCAACATTTAACTTTTTTATATTAACTCCCGGAAATATCTTCAGCCCAGAGAGAAGTATATTTATGTATTTTTCCTAATTTTTAAGGCCTTTCTTTATAGGGAAGGGGGCCCTTTTGTGGGGGATTTGGTTTGGTAATTTCGGGGGTAATATAGCCACCATTTGGAAATACGATGTATATTTGTGATCTACATTTCAATACCTTTACAATGATACCCCTCAAAAATTATTAAAAAAATAAAAATAAAAAATGTTGCGATCACTTTGCAATTACTCGCTGATCGAAAACATTTTGAGTAGTGAAGTTCGCAACATTTTTCCTGTTTTTGGGCAAAAAAACGTTTAATTTGTCTACCAAATTTCAAATCTCTATAGCTACAATAGGTCGGGGGGTATGATCCAAGATGCGACAGACAGACGGACGATCTACAAAAAGTATAAGGGTCTCTAGGATGACCTCGAAACACAAAAATTGGTTTCGGTTGTAGCATCTCGATAAATTCAATCTTATTTTTTTAACTTCTTTTTTTTCATTTTAGGGAAAATGATGGGAGGTTTTGTTAGTTTAGGTTAAGTGTAGTACATTTTGACCTAACCTAACCCAAACCTTCCATCATTTCCCTATAAAACGTGACACTTTGGGTATTTTTAATAAATAGAAAATACTGAATTTATTGAGTTACTACAACCAGAATAGTTTTTAAAGTGTACAGAGATACTGTAAAAAAGGCCAATCCTGTAACAAGGAACAGTTTAAAAAAAATAAACGAAGTAAATCAGAAAGTACGAAATAGGCCAAATAGTGCAGATTGATGTCACAAGAGAAAACTTTACTCATTGGCGTAACTAGGGGGGTGCTAGGGTGGGCTAAGCCCACCCTAGATGAACATTAGCCCCCCCCTAGAAAATTAGAAAAGAAAAAAAATCCAAGTTGGTTTTTTACGGACATTTGTACTGTACTAAAAAGAAAACGAAATGCATTAAAATAAATATTATCTACTTTCAAAAAACTATTGAATAATCTGGCAAACAAGAACCTGAGCCCAAGTATTGATAGATTATTGTTTTGGTTTGAATAACGTTCAACGAAAACGAAAAACTAGTAAGCTCTGGAGCACATTCGCCCGCCGAACCGAAAACAACTAAAGTCAATCAGCTGATGCTCTCCACCCCTTTCCCAAGCGTGGGAAATTTCGGAAAAAATTTCGAATTGGTAATGTCAAAATCGGTTAGGAACCATAAAAATCGATTGACCAAACATTGGGTAAGGGCAGTTACCACACCCCGCTAAACCACTCCTTAATGGTGAAAATCGGCCCTAAAGGGGGAAATAGTGTGTTTTTTGAATTTTTGTACTGATGGGTGTGTTTGTCGTGGAGACATGCAGTTTTATGAAAATTGTTAAGGTTATAGTGTATTTTTAGGAAAAAATTCTATATGCTTGGAAATTGTCTACGGTCAAAAAAGGCGTTTTTTTTAACACGTTTTTACGAAAAACTTTTGAAATTATTGAAAAATTAAAATTAATTTTCAAGGCTTTTGTAGATCCCGTATAGGTCCATCGCTGGTAACGAGAACTTTTTTTTAACAGCACTCCCGCTTAAGGGCGACATCAGGATTTTTTTTTTTTTTTTTTCACCGATCAGAAAACCAGAGATATTTGGTACGGGGTGTGGTATATCATTGGAGAGCCCTTGGAAAGAATACAAAAGTGAAGCAAAAACATTTTTGCGTGTTCTTTTTATTAGGCAAAAAAAAACCTCTAGAATTTAATTCTAGGGTATTAAAATTTCAAACTTTTCTGGGGGAGGGCCCCTGACCCCCCGGAGGGCTTAGCCCCCCCTAGAGTTTTATCCTAGTTACGCCAATGACTTTACTAAAGAATGCAAATGATTCCTTAAAATTCACAAAATTTTCCTAGGGCCCCCAGACCTAACTAACTTTGTTTGGGAGCTGCAATAGCTCGATCACCCCTCAAAATCCAATGTCCCGTTTTGGACTAAACTTAATACCATGGCCACCCTATAAAGAACATGTTATTATTGTTTTTCATAACTATTGATTAAATGACATAGTTTATTATAGATTTTAAGTAATATTGAATAATGGCTATTTACTGATCTATTTAATCTACTATTATTAGAAGCATAAATTTTAGTATATCACATAAACTATTTCAGTTTGCTATTTTTTATAAAAATATTTGTGTTCATAGTTTTGTCTACAAACTACACCGTAGGTTTACTTTTTTTATGACAAAGTGTTAAAATCAAATTCCACATAAGAGATGCATAAAAACGCTGTTTTAAGAAGTCATAATTACCAAAAATTTTCCGGGGGAGGACCCCCGGACCCCCCTCCCGGAATGTGTCCCCCCCAATAATGTACTGCTGACGACGCCCATGAGTACTAATATACTAAAAAAAATTAAAAAATGCGTGTGATTACAATAATTGGTAGAAGGCGAGCATGCCTTTGAGGACAACATTAAAATGAAATTAGTTCCTGGTAATTAGGCTACAGTATTTTAAAATGTTGAATGAATTTCCGAAGAAAAAAATGACTTGTTTTATAATTCAAAGAAAATAAGATTGTTATAATAAACACACAATAATTATTTAAGCGGCTAAATTTGATTACTTAAGGGTGAAATAATTAGATAAAATCAGGTGTGAAGAGTTACATCTTTTGTTAAAAGAAAGATTTACATTCATATTTTCTTGCAAATAGTGTAGCAAGTAGTCTATTAAGGTTATTTTCAATAATCTAACTATTATAATGGCAAAAAGTCAAGTTAGAAAAATCATTAGGTAATTGCATTCACTCATGAATAATATATGCACCCTTATTTTAGAAGAAAAAAAAGGAGGTAAAAATTGTGCAAAACTAAACAGGCTGACTGACCCTTAAACAGTAAGCAGCTTTGTTCTTCAGTAGACAGAATGGCACCAATAGCATCTCTCTCAGCCACAATAATGTGGGACAGTTGCTGATAAGGTGAGAAGGGGTTTCGACCTCTAACATAACCTGCACACTGGGTTTATTTTTAGCCAAGAAGGATTAAATGCTGATTTAGTCGGCAGTGTCCTATACATTGCTTGATTTGTGACGCACCGGTGCCTCTAGCAGATTGTTGGTGCACATGATAGTTTTTTTATTTTTATTTTTTACCATGTATTCTCACACTTTCAAAATTCTCAGATAAGTGTTACAATAACGTTTTAAAAAGTCAAAACTTTTGGAACACAAGGTCACAATACCGGAACTTCGTTTTTTTACCAATCAAGCGCCTAGAACACACTTAAAGCTGCTTCTGAAACTATAGGCAAAGCCCTCAGGACTTACAAAACGGTTGCCACCTGAAGGCCTAGAATTTAATTATATTATATAATCCTAAATGCAATTTACCAATTGCCTTGACATTGGTGAAAGAATAAAATAAAAATAAAAGTAAATAAAGACATCCAAGGACAGAAGGATCTACTATTAAAAGAAAAATACAGTAAATTTGCAATATGTAATTATTCAATTTGTAAATAAGTAAATTGCAATTAATACCTCCTTGCCAATACATTTTGTTTGGTCAAAACAAAATCTAATATAATATATATAATAACACATCATTTATATATCACATCTCAATGCAATCAGTTTTGAACTCATCAGAAGCAAAGTAAATATGGCTCCAAATAATATATTCAATAATTGGAGCTATTATTCACTTTGAAAACCAGATAATTGTGGAAAACATACTAACTCGGCATAGCACAACACACATACATGAAACTTTAATAAAACTACCATAAAAAAGATACAATTAAATATTTAATAAATGCTAAAAAATAATAATTGTAATATATAAATGATAATTAATATTTTATTCCTTTTTACACTAACCTTTAATTATTAACCAAATTTATTAATTAATTAAGAACATTAAATTAATTATTTTAGAAAAAAAGATAATATTAGATAATAGATACATTAATACTTGTATTTGTATTATTACATTAATATTCATATTAATGCATTAATATTTATATTAATGCATTAATATTTATATTAATACATTAATTTTTATATTAATACTTATTATTTGTATTTATGAATTAATATTTTATTAATAACAATATAAATGATATTTTTTATTTATTATTACTACGTTTTTATTAGCTTGATTTCTTTTTGTTTGTTTGTCCAGTACAAATCTTGTAATCGACTTTTAACTAACTTCCCGAGTAGCTAGACATTTGAAACTTTTAGAATAGCTTAGAACACGATGACAATGCATTATTTTAATACTTTTAATTCGTTTTCAGCAAATTTTGCTGTATGGAGAGTTAGTTCGGAAAAAATCCGCAAGTTATTTTATTTGTTTTGACATGTCCCATATTTACGATCTTCATTTTGACGGGTTTCGTATTTATGATTTATGACAGAAAATTTAAAAACGTAGTATATAAAAAGTTCTTTTTATCATGTAATTATTGAATTTAACTTTGTTAACTATTTGTTTTATCTGAAATAAATTATATAATTAATTTTACTATTCATATTAAAAAAAAAAATAAAAAAATACAATTTATTCTGTTTTTCTTTAATATAATATATATATTTTTTTCAAATTTAATTACAAGAGTGAAAAAGTGATTGTGGGAAAGAGAGACAAAAATTTACCATTAAAATTTGATTTAAAAGTTACGATGCATGAATTATATTTTATTAAATAATATGATCAACAAATATCAATAGGAGTTCCTTTTATTGTGTTTTTATGTTTTTAATTCTATTTCTCTTAAAATATATAATTAACAAACTTTCATTTTGCTTCATTTACATTTAAAAAACATTCAAAATATGGTTAAATGTTAGCTTAATGCAGTATTTTTAGTGTAATTAATATTTTAAAAAAAATTGTTTCTCACTTTAATGACGGCCATACTCTATTTTTGGTTACTTTATCTCAGCAACTTAATTGACCAGAAGGACTCAATAGAGTAGATTTCCACGGCCAGAGTTTAAGAAACCTAGACCTTCCGGAGGAGACCGCTTCAGAAATTTTGTGAATCTCGACAATTTCAACCCATTATAGGGATTATTCTCAAGACATGAAGACTTTGTAAATCAAAATGTTTCTAACCCATTGCAGGGATTATTCAGGGTAAAAAAACACTAATTCTTTATTTAGAGGTAAATCATATGTTAGGTGTTTAATATTTCAGTACTTTTTAGATCAGTGGTTCTTAACCGGGGGGCCGCGCCCCCCCAGGGGGTCGAAAGGTAATTAGGTACTAGGTATATTATATTTTAAGGGGGCCGTGGTTACCAAAAGGTTAAGAACCACTGTTTTAGATGATGGAGGTATCAGCCAATTTACAATACTGGATGTATTCATCAGTTTTAAATATGTCTGCTTTCTAGGATTGGAACCAGACATTACATTAGTTTTAGTAGAATGTGGTGATGATAAAAGGTCGGGAAACACAGATTTTTATTTTCTATAGATTTAATATTAATGCAGAGTGTAAACAATAAATGCAGATAATTGATTTAGATTATAGATCATTTGAAATGTTACTTTTGTTAGATCAATTTTAGTATGTTGTTTGTTAAACATTAAACTGATAAATACATACCTTTTAAAATAATAACTAATTCCATTTTTTTAGCCGCTTCTCAAAGTTATTAGCTGCTCTAGTTTAAGGTAGAGCAAGAGACAAATTAAATTGGTTCTTGTCTCTTAAAGATCATTCAAATTAATGGAGTTAAATTATTGAATAATCAAAAATAATTATAATATTAACACTAAAAACATATATTGAAACTGGATAATCCATAAAAACAAAGTATAATTTATAATTAAAGATAGATATTATTTCCCAACATTTTCTATGAAGGTTAAGTCCTTCAATAAATTATTTTAAGATCCCAAATTTAGTGGATATGGGAAAATAGAGAAAGTGAAACTTTCATTACTCTGGTGATGCAATTGGTGACATCTTGATATGAGGTTGACAAACAAATTATTAGTTGTCTAACAATTGCAAATAGTACACATAGCGATTTAAAACTTGATGAATTTGTGATGTACGCTAAAAAAATGTAATTTAAAAAGATATTGGACACGACTAAATTAAAAATATTTGTAATTTTCCAATTAAGGGAACATCTCTCAACAGGTTGGAAAATACTGCATTAGGTTTTAAATTCTTAATAAATACCGTATTGCTTCGAATATAAGATGCCCCCGAATATAAGACCCATCCCGATTTTCGAACCAAAAATCTTGGAAAAAAATTACGCACCCCGATTTTTGGAGAAGCAAAAACAGAAAAAAGTGCGTTTTATATTCGAAGCAATACGGTAATTTAAAATAGGTGAGCCTCCATTTCATTATAACTTCCGAGCCTTTAAGATGTGGTCAGCCAATAAAGACTTCTCTTCTAAAAAGGCTATAATGTTGGGGCAATCAATGTATTAAAAACGTGTAAATGTCAAACAGCACAAAATCCGTGTATTGCAGGTCCAATTTCCAGCCGAAAATGAAATGGTTTAAAAGTATGACACAGTCTCGTTAAAAAACTCAGGTTTATACAGTGCGTGTTTGTGTGTATACATAGCGTGTCAGGTGTATACATAGGTGTGTAATCTTTCTACAGTCGTGGCCCCAATAATGACACCTCGACCCATGGATGCATTACTTGAGTTAACACATTTGGTGAAACTCAGTCGTTAGATAGTCTCCAATGCAGTCAATCTGGTTTCATTCCGAGATTTTTTCAAGTTTGATACAGAATGAGTCAATTCCACAAAATATCATTTTAAAAACCAATTAAATTTATAATTTTTTCTTCAATAGAAAAATATATTTCTTCGTAAAGAAAGATATTTTTGAATTTGACCCATAAACATTTTCCAACAAAAAATGATAAATACTTAAAAAAAGTTGAAAGAGAAGATAAAAACAAAACATGATAAATATTACATAATGTATATTCTTTTTTTATCATTAAATTATATTATAAAAATAAACATTTTTAACAAATAAAATAATAAATTAAGGAAGACATAATGCCACATCATCAGAATTTCAGTAAATATTTCAAAATAAAATTAATATAAATTTTAAAACATATAAGAAAATCCCATATTTAATTCTTTATAATAATTTGGTAAAATATAAATAATTATTAATAAAACTTAAGGAAGACATAATGCCAAGAAAAAGTCAATTGTTGTTTGTTTCTTAAAAAAAGGCTTAAATATAATTAGATTTAAATTAAATAAATGTTATTAAACCATAAAAATTGTGCATAATGCTATATTTTCAAAAAAGTATTATTATTTAAACTTAAATCAATAAAATTAAATTGCTTAATATAAAAATTTGTTATAATAGTCAACAGAGGTAAAGAAGTTTGATACTATCATAAGAATGGAAACAGGCCTGACCAAAACTCTTTACTGATATATGTTTAAGGAGGTGATAGTTGAATTTTGTGATATTAGGTTTATAAATATTTGTCTGTAAATAAATATGACCACCAGAGGTGGTTTAGCCTCTATCAGCCACCCTACCTGTTTCGTTCGGTAAGGGGATGGTTTCTCTGTTATCTATTTGATAACCATAGAGAGGCTTGGACCTTCAACTCTGCTGGGCTAATTTTACATAGGAAATTAATGAAAAGGGTACGAGGTTAACAGGTGCCTATTAAATTGATCAAACTCCTTTAACTCCACTGCACAATTTTAAAGTCAATTGAAATAACATTATTTCCACTCTCCAATCTCATGGAGCCTTAAATTAAAATAATAATAATAATTAATTCTTTAAAAAAAATAATATAAAATAAATTACTTTTACAAAGTTGAAACAACATTTTAGGAATATTTAAATGAAAATATAATATCCATAAATTTAAATTTTTAAAATATTAAAAAATATAATGTTAAAGTTTCAACAAAATAAAAATGCATTTTGGATAGAGAAAATAAATTTCCTTTAGGTATTAAAATGTTAAAGTTAGATTAATATAGTAAATAGGAAAAAATATAGGTAATAATAATATAACATAGATTAAAAAACATATAAGAACCACTTAAAAAGTTTAGATTATAAACATATTTATTATTTTATACGTAAATAAAAGAAAAAATAATAATGCCAATATAATTTTATTATTATTATAAAAATGGACTTAAAAAAATGCTTGTTAAATTGTCAACAACCATCAATAGTTAAAATATAACTCCAGTCCAACAGCCATATATTAATTTTTGAATATCAATATTTTTAAAACAATAAAATAAATTTAAAAAACAGTCATTATTTAAAGCTTTATTTTTTTTTAAAAAAATTTTTGTGCAGGAATAAAAAATTACAACAATTAAAGGGTACATAATAGTAATTATTTAGAGTTATTCCACATTACATAACACCTGTAAGAACTTGCTGGTTCTAGAGATCATTGTACCGAATTTGGCCAAATGCTATTATTAGTAAAAATAAATAGAATTTTGAGTCCAACTGAAATCCTACATCAAAGGTTCTACGTAGGAGAATGTACATTTGTATATTAACTCCTTGAGTTTACATAGCTTTCATAGAATAAGGATGGATCAAACCATATTCAGTCAAATGATATAAAGATCTGGCAAGTATTAATGGAAAACACTTTTTGAATTGATTACTATAAACTTCTGGTAAAAACCTTTCTACTGAATTAAAAGAAACTAAAGTTTACAATTCATGTAAACATAGCACAGTTAACTTAATAATAGGAGTATAACTACTCCCAATTATATTAATCATTATAACTATCTACCAAAAAATTTTGATAACTTTTGGATCAACCACTATTGACCATAACTAGTCAATATTTCTATCCCATAAAAAAAATATACATATAATAATTTAAAACAGTCAACATTGGGATGAAAGTGAAATTAACTAAGAAACCATAGTCTATTAAAAATAAGGAACTTTAATCTATAAATATAATTGGAAGAACACTTCCCAATTCTTTAGGGCGAATTAATGTAGCAGGAAGGAAAGTAAATGAGGTTTTCTCACCTTTGTTACTAAAAAATGGTAGAAGATTGCAGCAGTGAAGACATATCAGCTGTTCAAGTGGTGATACGATTTATAGCTTCTGCTGCTACCTTAATACATTAATAAGAGGGAAAATTGCCCTAATAGTTATATGAAATAAGAAATAATAATATTTAAGAATAAAATTATAAATATATATGATGAAAAAGAAAAAATAAATAAAAAGCGAATTTCCTGGTTTTTTTTCTTAAGAGATCAATTTATTAGAGACAAAATTTAAATTATAGGGAAAAATGACAATTCAATCACTAGAAATTACAGTCAGACCTTCTTATAACAAATCTGATGGTTCCAGAAATAAATTTGTTGTATAGAAATTTCGTTATATAGAATTTATTTTCCATAGAAACCACTTTTATGTAGAGAATTTGTGGTAAATAAAAAAAATTATTATTTAGAGATTTTCGCTGTATAGAAGTTCGTTACAAGGAGGTCCGACTGTATATTAATTATAAATTTGGATAAATTAAATAATTATAAAATTGGTATCATATAAGAATATCATACAGAATTCTATTTTAATGCTATGAAAAAAGTTAAAACGCGGATCACTACAATAAGGAACAAGGTATTTTCTTTTTAACAAAATTTATATTTTAACAAAAGTTGGTCCCAGTTTTATTAAAGTTATGAAATTATTCAAAATAATCAAAAGAATATGCCACTTTGAAGTTTCTTTCGGAAATTCGCTTACATCTCGAACTGACTTCGATTAAATTTTTTTTTCCACTTTTATGTCTCTAAATATCTTCTTTCTTTTTGGAAATGGTAACAAATGTTTTAGAAATTAGAAAAAAATAGATATACATGTAAATAGATAATAAATTAATTTAAAAAAATAAAATACGACAACATAAAAAAAATATAAAATAAATAAATAACATAAAATTATGTTTAAGGGATGAATTTATCAAAACAATTGTGAAAATCACTTTGATTCAAATTCAACTATCATACTTTAATTTGATCGATTATTTTTTAATTTTTAATTTTGAGACATTACTTGGTAAAACTAAAATTTGTGCAGACTAGGTAGGAAGTTTAACTAACTTGAACCAAACATCCGAGAAATAATTCACAGATATGATATCATTACTAACTACTATTTGAATAATTAAACAAAGTAATTTAAGAAAAACAACTAAATTACAGCTAACCTCAGAAATTGCCTAACATTATTCAAGATTTCATGATTTTTTAAATGAAACTCCCATTAAAGAATCCAAGAATATAGAAAAACTTTGTTGTGCGAATAATTAGTTGTTGATAAATATTCTATAATCCTTTAAATTCATAATCCGATTAACAGAAAAAATAATTATTAAAAGAATAAGAACAAGAAAACGTAGAGCTGAACAAGATAGAATGTTTTTTTGTTTTTTTTAAAAAAAAACATTATCTATTGAGTTGATCTTCTAGTCCGGTTTCTATTTTAAATTCTTCATTTAATAATTTATTTGCACTTAGGACTTTTAACACCCTCCAAACAAATGTGGAACTACTTTTTCTATTAGAAAACGTAAAATATAAGAAAAAAAAAAAACAGGTCACGGAGTGCTCCTATTGTATGAATGTGCTAATGCAGTTAAAATAACTAACTTATATAATTTAACTTTTTACTCAAAAAATCAACTTTCTTAACATTTCAAAAAATGTTAGTAAATAAATTATCATTAAACCAATAGATAACAAAAATATATTAATTTTTGCAATTTAAGATTAGTTTATTTAATTCTCATAATAATATAAAAATTAAAACCCCCAAACGATATACCAACATTTATATGGCATCCCTAATTGCTTTTGATGTAAGATTTATTAAATAATTAAAAATGTTTGTACATAACTCAGAATTGTCTCAAATTTGTAATTAAACATAAATCTGTGTTTTATAGATTATAAAGGATACAATAGATTAATTAAACTTTATATTCTGAATATGAAAAATACATAAAAAAAATGTTCTTTTTTAAATTATTAACATACATATTTATGCTTCCTTTGTCATATAATTACCTTCCTTTTGATTCAAAGTATTTAAAACTAACAACTTAAATTTTATACTAAACTAAAAACAAATAACTAAAGCCTATTCAGTTAGAAAAAAGCACGATAAACTATAACTAAATTAAAAATCAGTGCAAAAAAAAAAAAATCTTTTGTAATAAACTAAAAAAAAGCTTGTATAAATACAAAAATCATTGTAAAATATAAATAAAATCTAACAATAGTGAAAAACAGAATAGAAAATGTTTAGATTATTAGTAAAAATTTGATTTATTTCAGTTTTTTGTCCCCAGTTTATACAAAAAAAAAAAAAAAAAAATAGGCGATAACAGTTTTTTGTTACCAAAAACAAATATCTGTTCTTATAAATTGGAAGCTTAAATAACTTAATAGGAATTATAAATAATAGAAATAATCAATAATTATTCCTTGTGTTATTTTATTAGTTTATTTTTATATTATGTAAAAGTATTGGATTAATAGCCAAAATTTAAAGAAAGTTAACACAATTATGAATAATACATTATCTGTTACAGTTTATATTGAGTTATAGAATTTGAAAATGAGTCTTTCAGGAGGACCAAATAATTTTAATTTATACAAAAATTTTCTATGTAGATGATGTTAATAACACACATAGATGAAATTATTAATTTAATACAGTTTATATTAAAGGATCAAATTTTGAGCTTTAATATAAGTTTTGTAATAATATGATGACTTTAAATTCAATTATTATTTTTAGAGTAAAAAAGGCCTTCATAACTGTGTAGCTAATTGGACAATATCAGAGTTGTAAAAGTGAAATAAATGCCTCATAAGATCAATTTTAACATTCACAAATTATTTGACTTATGTTCTAATAAAAAGGAACAGGTTATTTGGGTTACATACTTACATATCTATCATGTGCTAATTCTTTGGTTTTACTGGTTAAAGTTACATAGTTTGACACATTAGTTAGATTAAATCCTATCTAATATAAGCACTGTAATACAAAAAAAATCACATTCTCAATTAGTACATAAGTTGCATCTATTATTAATGGTAGGCATCTAAAAGACTCATTTATTAGGTTTTGACAATAAAAATAAATTTTAGCTTAGACTCATGTTGCAAAAAAAATGCACAACATACGAGGGCTATTCACAAAGTAACCTCTGATTGGCCACTGTGCAGGAAGTAGTGGGACTAGCGACGCCATTTTTGCACTGACGTACCCAGCAGGACAGTCTGCATCAAGCCACGGTCAAATGAATATTGTACGAGCACTAGTTTGGTTTTTATAGCATCTTGAAATGTGCGCTCCAAAAAAACTTCCGTCCAAATGCGAACAAGGTTGTTACAAGGTTTTTGTTTTTTTTATGGCAAAACAATATTTGTCAGCAGGTTTCATGGATAACTTTGTGATGAGCATGGACCAAGTGTTTGAAGTGAAGGAGTTGTAGCTGAATGGGTTTGTTTATTTAAAAGTGGACGAAAAAACATTCATGATGAAGAGAGAAATGGTAGGCCATCATTAGTTACACAGATAAACTCGTTCAGAAAATTGATGGAGAAATTTCACAATTTTCAAAGCTGTCTAATGAATTTCCACAGATTTCTAAGACTGTGTGATACAAGGTAGTGACAGAGAGGTTAGGTTACCGGAAGTTCTGTGCTTGATGGGCACCAAAAAATTTTACCGAGCACCAAAAAACTCGCACTTTGCATTTGGACGGAAGGATTTTTGGAGCGCACATTTCAAGATGCTATAAAAACCAAACTAGTGCTCATAGGACATTCATTTGACCGTGGCTTGTAGCAGACTGTCCTATCGTGTACGTCAGTGCAATAATGGCGTCACAAGTCCCACTACTTCCCGCACAATGGCCAATCGGAGGCTACTTTCTAAATAGTCCACGTAAATAAAAATGTTTAGAACTAATAACAAATTATAATATATTATTGAAGTCAGAAACATAAAAAATCAATGTTACAACGAGAAATATAGAATTATACCAACAAATATAAATAATTCTTTCTTTTCAATCAACAATCAGACAACACCTTTTTATTTCTATTTTTTTTTAACATAAATTCTTATTTTAATACGGAATTTTAGACTGAACATAAAAAATAAGGAGATAACAAATAATGAATTACTTAATATTAATTTAAATATGGAGGACTTGGATTAGCAAAAGAAAGTCTGTTAGTATAAAATCTTATAAATTATTATTATTATTATTATTTGTTTGTTTTGTTCAAAAAAGAAGACATTAAGATTTGCTTTCCAATTTTTTCTTTTTTTTATTAATTAATTTATAGATATACGTAATTTGTATAATTATGTATAGTGTTTTGTATAATACTTATAAATAAGTGTGATAAAGTGGTTATTTAATGATTGAACTGCGGAGTAAGATGATGGAGAGAAGGCTGTTAGTCTCATCCGTGTAGTGTATTGGTGTGAGTGTTTGTGTTGGAAACTAGTTTGGTCAGTCGGTTGGCCAGCTGGGCTTCATTCTGACGAACCACTTTTGGCACCACGTAGATACAGAATATACCAACCAGGTGCAGCCAGAAGAACATATGCCTAAGAGAATCAACACAAATTTATTAGAAGGTTGAATTTATAAAGAATATTAAATAAAGAAGGATACAATAGGACTGTCTAAAATATTGCCAGCAGGCCACAATCTGGTCTGGAGAGCCTATTTTACCAGCAAAAGTATTGCAGGTCCCACTTTTCTATGTTACTAGTAAGATACAATGAATTGATGGCTAAATAGGGCCCTCAAAAAAAAAGGTTTATTTTTTTTTTCAATTTAAAATAAAAAACAAGCCCTTCATTTTTTGACTAATTTTTATTATATTAGCTAAAGTACTATTTCTATATATTTTATTATATTACTAAACTACTTTTTTTTATTAATAGAGCTAAACTATTGAGAATAGTATATTATGTTACTAGGCTGTGAAGTGAGTTTTTTCTTTACCGCGGCAATTACATTTACTGTCGAGCGAAGCGAGACAGTAAATATTGCCAAGGTAAAGAAAAAACACTTCACAGTCGCGTAGCATATGCTATTTTTTTCCGAGGTAGCAGACAATGAAAAAACATTAAATATTAATAAATAATCAATATAATAACAACAAATATTAGTACATACTTAAGATTTAAAAAGAGGTTACACTATTATAAGAAAAGACAAATAAAACGCATTGACGTCTAGCGGAATTAAATTGTATTAAGCATTTCTACAAAGAATGCAGCGCTACTAACGGAAGTTTTGACAACTACCCGCCGGAAAATAAAAATCTTTTAGTTCCTAGGACGTAAAAGATTTTTTCTTTACAGCTAGGAGTAATGAAAAGATTTTTTAAGTCCAAGTAATGAAAAAATGGCTTTTAGCTATGTTTTTTAGGCTCTGAAGTTACTATTTCACAGCCTACCAGGGAAAATGGTTACTTAACTCTGGTACAAAAAAACATAATTCTACAAAGTATGGTTTTACAACTTGCACAATATCTTGGAAATTATATTAGCCGGATATGTATTAATCAGATATTGGCTCCGGTTTATAGGAATTAAATTAATTAATTTTTAAAATGGTTAGACAATCTTATCAGTTCATCCACTGATGGTCAGGATGAAACTAACTTTTATTTAAAAAAAAATAAAAATAAAAATAATAATTTTAAGTCTAGTTTGTTTGCCTGTGGACCTCTTTATCTGGAGTCTTATAGCTTTGGTGGGTGTGAATGAGTTCAAATAGAATTAAATTGAATTACATAATATAATTTATTATATAATATATAATCTTGTATAGTAGTTAAATTTTTTTGCATCTCTAACAACAACCCACTAAGACCAAGGTCAATCAGATGGCTGTAGTAAAAAGTGATGCGGGGTGAGCTCATCATCACTCATCAACCTTATATCACGATTTTATAAAATCAAAGGATCAATACCCAAATACAAATGACCAAAGCAAATATTTTGAAAAAAAAAAAAAAAAACACTTCACAAGGAAATTAAGGTATTTATTATAAAATAATTTGATTTAAAAAAGATGCCTTATACTTACGAATAAATCTTAACGCTTGCCCTGAATTCCAGCAGGACAAAGCTGAAAGTGGTATAAGCTAAGACTAATCGAGTTACGAGTAATGTAACAAAGTCATAGAAAGCTTTCTTAGACGGAGTACCCAGGAACAAAGGTCTGATATGACGGCGAACCTTTAACAAAAATAACATTATTAACCAATTTTATAAAACTTCATACACAGTTCTCTAAACAACTAGAACAGTAGATATTTTTTGGATTATATATCTATGTAGAGAGATGAAAATAATTTCTGCGAGGTAGCACAGTGGTTAGAGTACTTGCATAATAATTCTGGAAAATTTATCCCTTCTCCTTCAAAAATATATCAATGATATACATTCCTAATTTAAGTATTTTAAAAGTTAACTACCTTTTTCTCCCCATAACATCCAGGCTCAACAGTAATTAATATCATTTTTTTTTTTTTTTTTTTTTTCAATATTTAATTTTTATTACAATACCCTTCAATGTTAGAGCCATGCGATGCTTAGTACAAATATATTCGAGTAGTATCCCGGTGGCAACGAATCACCTGGAAATGATTTGTTATTAGGTTTGTTCCAACCCGGTTATTTGTACCGTCCTTTGTATCGTCCCGCGGATCGTTCGGGAATCGTTTAGGACTATAATTCGCACTGTATTAAAAACATTAAGGAAACCTAACAGTTAGGAAACCTTCCTGTTTATATTTGTAATTATTGACATTACTGCACATGTCATACAAACCAGTACATGGTATTGTCAGAGGATCGTTGGGACCGTACAGTGAACGGTTCGCAAACGATCCCTGCCGGGGTTGGAACAGTTTCGTGGACGGTACGAAACACTGTCACAAGTCGGCTTGGAACGGCTTTTATCTATTGCGCATGCCGGTGACAATCCCCCGGACGGTACACTGCTTAGTTGGAACAAACCTATTGCTAAGGCAACCACATTTATTCCAATTAAAATAAATGTTTGTTTTGATTTGTTGGTCTCCAAATAGATACAATAACTTATCTAAATAGATATAATAACTTCTCTAAATTAATTTACTTAATTTTACTTTTTCTCAAAATATAAAATTAAGCCTGTTGCCTGGGCTAAACGGCTTGTTAAATATAAGTGACAAAGATAAATGAAAAGTAACCTAATCACTGTTAAAATGCTCCTTTGACTCGTAAATCATCTGAGAAAAGGGGAAAAACACTTCAACCAATTTACCCACAGTTCCTATATCCGCCAAACACTGTGGAACATAACTCCAGTGGATATCAAGGGATTACTGTGAATATTATATTAACTTTTTCATTGACTTCTTAGTTATTGGAAACATTTTTGTAAACATAAATAAAATATAGATATGGCAAACACTTACAGCTCTTGAAGCGATAGTGAATATAGCTCCAGAAGCGAACGTCAAATAGTATCCAGGGTAAAATCCGTGCCAGACAGCAGATAGAGCGTATGTCCAGAAAGTAGAATTTCTTTTCACTCTATCATAAACGACGAACCGCAACCAAGCATTGGTCCCTTTATTCCAATGAGCAATACAGTCTCGCAGAGACAAACCAAACTACACAATAACAGTCAGATTCAATCTTATGTTACTGAAGAAGTATATTTAAACTGGAAGAAGAAAAATATTGAGAAGTAACAAAGTAGAAAGAGCAGAAGAGTCATTTTGTATAAAAAAAAATAAAGAAAAATTTATAAATTTAAAAAAGTCTATAATAATTTAATTATTTTTACAATTATAGAAATAATAATAATTATTTCTATTGCACTAAAAAACAGTGAAAATACAGTAGGACGACATACATCAAACTTCATAGGCGGTTTTCACACTGAGGGTGATTCTGAGGAGGCGAGACCAACCCCATCGAGTAGGTATTTATACTTTAGGCGAGTCTATCGCCGAACAGCTGATCATCCTCACCCCACTTACAACAGTGAGGTCGCAATGTTGAAACCACCACCAGCTATTTTATTGCTTGTCAAAAATTCATGGTATCATTTTTTTTTTTTTTTTTTTTTGGTCTCATCTACCATAGTTTTAAAGTTTTCTCTGAATTTAATCGGCCATCCCCTCAGTTCTCATTGAACGGGCAGCCAAAATCAAATTCCAAACAAACACATTTGATTCAACTGACTCACTCGGTGTTCAATGCTGATTCATGCGTTTGTTTCGCAGCATGAAAGCCGCCTTACATAATAAAATCTTCTATTAATGAAACCAAATTGATTTCTACTTCTTCTAGAATAAATTATATTTCATACATTTACTTTATATATTTAGTTTTATAAATTTATTGGGTATGAATAACTTCCCTGTCAAAACAGTGATAGGCTGATGAGGCATGGATCAACCTATCTAGATGGAGTTACTTTTTTTTCAAGTTTCAACCAGCTGAGGGTAAAGTGTCACTTTCATAGGCTTTAATGTGTTTCTACATGTTTTTATCCTTAGAAAGAGAAAGAAAGACAGAGAAAGAATAAATAAAAATAAAATTAAGAAACAAGTGTTTACCTCAAAGTCAAGTATGTCAACATTGGATATAAGATCCCACTGTGGTTCGCCGTATTTTGAGTAGCCGGCAAAACCCAAACCAGACAGGTTACAGATAGCGTCGGCTAGTATCCAGGCGTGGTAGTACTTGAACCTAATCATGCAGGTAGCTCCGGCCAAGTACACCAGCTGTGATAGTACACTTCTCTCAACGAATTCATCTTCTGCTCAACAAAGCAATAATTTCACAAGGATAATAAAACACAAGATAAGACAAATTAATTGCTAAAATCAATACATGTTTAAAATTTATAATAAAATAAAGTTGAATTTAAATACCTTTAACTTTTTGAATAGGTATATACGATGAGAATGTTGTAAAGATAAGGGCACAAACAATACTGATAATTATCTTCTTAGATGCTGGGTAGACAGGTGATGGCTCTATCACAACTTTACGAGCGTTTGAATTTGTATCCTGTATAAAGAAAAAAAAAAAAAAAAAAACAGAAATTTATTAAATCTAAGGGAGGAACCGTAAGCGTTAATGACATTTAAGGAAGAATAAACATCATCAGGGGGGGGGCTTTTATTAAGAGAGACTATTGAGATCGAAAAACAACCAAAGAATTTTAACAGAGGATGGTTTCACCCTTTCCCGGTCTAGGAAAACTTCTGGTCAGCACCTGTGCCAAGCAGAATGCAAGAGGCGGCAACACAGTCACTTTCCGACATCAAA
Organism: Gerris lacustris; assembly: GCA_951217055.1. Taxonomy (NCBI): domain Eukaryota; kingdom Metazoa; phylum Arthropoda; class Insecta; order Hemiptera; family Gerridae; genus Gerris; species Gerris lacustris. Next base: position 27,646,861 of record OX578282.1, read on the forward strand.
CATCACCTGCTCCACAAAGAAGCATCTGCCTGATTGCATCATCCCGGCAAAAGGATTAACCCATCTGAAGGAATCCCCGGGAAATCCAACATATCTGAATTTGTAATGCAGAGGAGGTGAAACATTTTACACTCTAAAAGAATAAATAGGTTTATCTCTCTGATAGGGATGTTAAAGATATACAGAAAAGTAATAAATACAATAACAATTTAGTTTATTACTTACGTTGGCCAGATGAGGCGAATTTTTTAAGAAGTGAGTGCCATCGATGAATTCCTTATAATCCCTGTAGAACACTATAGGGCCGGCCATCAAAGCTTGGAAGTGAAGCATATAACTGAAATACTCCAGCATCGTAGGTATCTTGCTATATAAAGAAATTAAACATCATTGAAACTTTGAAAATTAAGTAAATTCAATAGAGAAGAATGAAGTTGTATAAAGCAAAGAAATTTAAACAGGTTTTACAGAGAGCTGAGACCAAATAACAGTAGGAACTTAATCCCTCTATTCCAGGTCTCAAATCCTGGTTTTGGTTAGGCCCCTATTGATAAATCAATTATGTAAGTTCTTTCAATCAACAAACAGTGATTATAACTAATATCTGTTAATCATAAAGATTAGTTTGATTTTTTAAAAAATTAATTATTAAGGAATTTGTTTCATATCATTGGCTGGCACTATGAGAACTTAACAAATAAACTATAATTGGGAATGTAAAGTATCACAAATTTATAAAAAGTATATCAGGAATTTAAAAAATTCAGGAAATTTGAATAAATTACGATTTATGCTTGAAGGATTAAAAAAAAGTAGGAAGGTGAGGATGAAAAATCGAATAAATAAATTAACAGACTACACAGTGAGGAATTTTCACAGAGTAGATATAAAAAAATAAATAATGCAGCAGAAACGGAAAACAAACTAAATAATATAAGTAAGGATGGAAGGAAGGAAAGAATTGTTATTTATGACCAAGTGTATGCATGGCAAGAAAATATGGTGACAGAAGGGGTTAGACAGTATGAAAAACAGATACATATTTTATAAGAAACTTTTAAGGAGTTTCCCTAGTGAGTCTTGCATCTGACTTACCTAAAGCTGACTTCGTGTACTAAGAATTTGCAAACTCAATTCTATTGCCTGAAAGCTATATAGTTTCTGTTCCAGAATGCAGCTACCATAAAAATAATCCTTTCTTTTATAAAGTGTGAGAAACATTTAGTTCCAAGCAAAGAGCTGAAGCTCCAGCTAGATTACCACACACATATATATATATTTTTTTTAATTTATTTATTTTTTTATTGTTCAACTAATAGTGGTAATAGATAACTAAAATGATTAACTCCAGACAAAAATGACTCAGAATAAAAGTAGAAGAGCATAAAACCACTTCTAATATTGTTGTAAGGAGTGTTTTTAAGAATTAGCCAGAGAGATGTTGTTTCTGAGTGGTGAATAATGTTCTCTGAGCCAACAGATCCCTTCGTTTTTCTGCAATTTGAGGATTTGTTCCAGCTAGCTACATTAATAAATTTATAAATAATTTTGTGATATTCCATCAAAAATGAAGAGGAGAGGGTATAAAGTTCAGTTAAGTAACCAAAATCAAAGTTCATTCATAAAAATATGAATAATTAATTATAAAAGTATAATCATAATTTTTTTAACCATTTGACTGCGGTAGGACGCACCATGTGCATCACATATTGTCTCTTTAGAGAAACTGCATGACGCCTACGGTGCGTCATGGACAGAAAAAAAGCCTCTCTCCAAAAAAGGAGTGGGAGAGCCTCTGCCATATGATATCGGTTTGGAAGAGGGGTGGTCATGTTCGTACTAGTCCAAGGGTTGTGTGGAGTGAGTCGTTCTCGTTTCCTTTGTTTTTGTGCTTAGTAACGCGTGTTTTTGCTTTCTCTTTTTTTCTGGCCCCTCAGTACGCTACACGCATAAGGTAAATTATACAGCATTTTTTTATTGATAAAAGTAAGTCATTAGCTAGCATTACTTGTGTATTTACTCATTTTTAGGGATATTATTTGACAAGTTTAGATTTTTTTAACTGGGGCACTAAACATTGCTTTCTTCAAAATGACATGACGCCCACGGTGCGTCATTAATGACGCACCTGTTGCGTCATTAATGACGCACCTGTTGCGTCTCACCGTTTTCCTAACATTTTGCTCTTCCCATTTTTTATTTTATTTTTTCTTTCTTCCGATATATTTATAAATTTCTAAAATAAATACTTTAGATGGCTGGGGTGAAAAGAAACTTAAAAAAAAAATATATTTTTATACATATATCAATAGTTATGAATAATTAGTAAGGTCCAAGTGTTTACATGTTTCAATTACACGATACATTTTACAAACTTGTTATTTTTTTACGTATTGAATAATAAAATAAGTAAAAATAGAATAATAATACCATGACGCACACGATGCGTCATGCCCTTTTCAGTGACAAATTGTCCTTTCTGTGGCTGCATGACGCACATGGTGCGTCATAATGTTTTTGTTATGTTTATAAACAATAAACATTAGAAAAACAATTCTGATGCAATTTCATGCATATCTGAGTCTGGACTAACATAAATAAATGAAAAAAAAAATCCGTTCCCAGAAAGGACTTTTTTCTCTCTCCTATGCCGCAGTCAACGGGTTAAACATGTTATTAATAATTTAATTTTGTGAAGTGGTTTATCAGCAGTTTGGAGCTTGGTAGTCATAATAAATGAGATAAGGAAAGGAAGTTTCAAATTTAAATTATAATGTCTCTTATTCTTTTAATGTTTTATCAATCAATTGTAGCAAGGATAAAAATCAGTAATAAACAGGAAGGGGGAAAATGTAGCAAAAAAATTCTAATGGAGCTCAAAATTTAACATCTGCTGTTTTATTTTTTTGCAATTTAATAATAATTTGGGTCTATAGATAAAGATTATCATTTTATTTATTTATTATTTTTTTTTTTTTTGGCATGGGCTTTGTTAGCCATACAGCCATAAGATTATAAATTAGATGATAGTATATTTTCTTGTCGTTTCATGGATATTTTTTGTCTAATTATATGCTAAATGTTTTTAAAATAAGCTCTTTTCATTTAATTTTAACTCATATTTTATAAGTCAATTAGATTTTAATTTTGATTTCGGTAAAAAACTTAAAAATGGATTTATAAATATTGATTGATCTACTGGACAAAAGAGTTGTGTAGCTAAAGGGGAGGGATATATGATTTTGTATGCGCTGGAATAAAACATGTCTCTGCTTAGCAAATTTCTTACAAGACAACGATGAGCTCTAGATCTTCTCTTTCATTGCATGTAGTACAGTTAGGGTTATCAACTTTTCTTATTTTATGCAGATATGATTTGCAAATTCCATGGTTTGATCGCAAATGAATCATAAGAACAATTAGGTAACGCTGTTCTGATATTCCTTTAAACCACGGTGTCCTTCCAATGTGATTATTAATAATTTTATAAAACGATCCTGAAGCACATGATTGATTGACATCATTGATTTAAACTTTCTTAATTTAAAGATAATAATTAAAGCAAATTTAATTACAAAATGTAATTATTTAAAATTTATTTAATTTTATTCAAATTTAATTAGAAAATCCTAAATTAAACAATTTTAACAAAAAAAATCTAAAACTTAGTTTTACCTAGAGTTAATAATTAAAAAAAATCTATATAGTAATAGTAATTCCAGCACTTACAATTAAACCAGTAATGTACCTAGCAATTAAAAAATAAAAACATGTTTAGTGTTAATGTGTGTACTATAAAAATGTAATAAATTCTAATGTTGTAATGTAAAAAATATGAGAGAAAAAGTGCATTAATGTAATAGCGAAGAAAAATAAATAAATAAATAAAGGAAAGCTAAGAAAATAAAAAAAAATCAAATGATAACGAGGCTTTATAATATGCATAACGTTTTAAGTAAAATATTTGAGTAAGTTTATAATGTTTTAACTATTATTTGAGACTATTAAATATTTAAGAAGTAAAGGAAATTTTAAATTTAATAGGGTCTAAAATAAAATTATTAGAATCTAAATAAACATATGGATATACAGATATTTTAAATGATAATTTAATCAAATGTTACATTTATTTAAATTAATCTAAGATATGGCTTATTAAACTGAGACGTTTTAAGAAACTGATAATTAAACTAATATAAAATGAAATGTTGGAACCTAGATTAAGCTCAACAATTTTATTATAATTTATCTTTACAATGAATGTACTTATAGACAATTATGAAGTAGACAAATTCTTTATGGTTTTGACAGGCTTTATACAGTTTAAGGTCTCGTATCAGGTCTTGGTTAAGCTGGGGTGAATTTTCTTATGATACCTGTATCACAAACCTTTCTGACCTGGTATATAAAGAATAAAATCACTGTTTCCCACTGTTTTGTGAAGTTGACCTGTCATCACCTGGATATTGTAGTAAATTTAACAGTTGACATATTGCTGTGCAGTGCACTGCAATGTTTTAAAACCATTTCTTTTTTTTTTTGCCTGTTAGAAGAAAAACTTTTGGTTTTCCCAGCCATTTTATTACACAGGTTCAGTCCCAAGGTGGCCCAGTATGAAATTATTATATACCTATAATTCACCTAGTATGAAACTAAGTTAAAATATACCTATGGATAACCTAGTATTAAATTATAAATAATTGTGTTTAAATAGATGGGATATTTTACTTAAAAACCAATATTTTAAATCTAATAGCCACAAGAAAAAATAACTTTAAAATTATCTTCATTTTAAGTGCCACTGTCAAAACCCATTTTAGGGTTCTATAAATATTAAATAGACAATTATAAAATACAAACCTATAATTATAGGTATTTATAAATATCCATAATTATATTTTATCATTTAGAAAAACACTAAATTAAAACAAAAGTATTATGTTAACAGATTGTTAAATTTTATAAACTGCAAATAAAAGAAAGCTTAAATAAGCAAAAAGTAAAAAATTAATATAAAATTATGGTTTCATTTTATTGAGAAGATTTAATATATTATTATATGATTTATGTAACAACAACAAAAAAACTCAATTATATTAACTATTATCAACAGTAAAAATAATAATACATATTATATCTCTATGTGACCAGTAATACTATTTTTACCCTATAAAAGTTATTATTAAAAAATAAAAATATGTATTATCAAGGAGATATTATTATAAATTTTGACACGAATAAATTACAAAAAAAGGAATCAATTAAAAATAATTGAATACTAAAAAAAAGTATTTTATCTTATATTCTTTTAAATATATAATAAGAACTTGTTTTAATTTAATTTTTAATTTTGTTCTTATCTAGTAAAAAATGTTTATCTAATAATAATTGACTTGTATTTAAAAATACAACAACGTCTACAAATTGTTTTTTTTTTTAGCGTTCTTTCTTACAGAGAAATGTAAACAATGATTAAAATTATAAAAATAAAAAATACAATAAATAAAACCAAATGAAAATGAAATGAAAGAAGGTGAAGAATGAAGTGTACTTAACAAGATAAGATAGTGTTCCCAGTCTATTTGCATAGTAAACCAAACAAAAAAAATATAAATATAATAAAATAAAATGTGTTTTCTTATTATTTTATTTAATGTTAGTCCAATAGTAATAAATAAGAAAAAGAAAAGGAAAAGAAAACATGTATATTTTTATCTGCATAAATGTTTTTATGTATATTTATTTATTCTTAAGTCCGTGTAACAGTATAAATGTTTTTATCAATTTTTATCTTTATTGTTATTTAATTTCTTTTAAACAAATAGGTGTGTTTTTTATTTATTTTTCTTTGAGGTAAAAATGTTTTGGAGAATAGAGAATATATTCACTTATGAAAGACTGAATTACTAGTTGTATTTTCCTGTACGGACTAGCCTATTAGTTTAGATTGAGCTGTTACTTGTTTATAGCACATACTTCATAATAAAGGGTATTTATGCTATTAGATAGTCATAAACCCAAGTTTATTACTACCAGGCTTACCTATGGGTAGGCGTAAAGTTTCATAAGAGAGATTATATAGCAAGTAGAATTTTCTTGTATATAGTACTAGCAGATTAATATTGATCGGGCAGTCACAAGCTGTCACTCCATACAACGTGAACTCGACAATAAAGGATATTTATGCCACCTGTCAACCATATTATTGGCAGGCTTGTTTAACAGGAGTGTTTTAATGAGCATCTTTACTATGCCACATTGGTTGTAAGGGCCAAGATTAATTTTTCGAAATCATAACTAATATAAAGTTAGTTTATATTAGTTGTAATGGATGACTGAAAATTATAATATACACAACAAAAATAGCTTAGAATAAAGGGAAAAGAGCATAAAACCACTTCATGGCTATTACTATTGTTGTAAAGATTGCTCATTAAGAGTCAGTCAAACAAAGGGATGTTTCTAAGTAGTCAATAATGTTCTCTGAGCCAACAGATTCCTTCGTTAGTCTAATTGTCCTTCGATAACTACACTAACTATGAAATGTAATACAAGAAAAAGAGGAAAAGGTACAGATCCTGAGGCATGTAGGAGAATGGTCTTTAAAAGACTGTACCACATGTCACATAGTATCCTTAAGAGACTCTTCTAAAGGGCACATATTGAAGATTAAAAATTAATAAAAGAAATGTAAGCTTACTTGACAGCATAGTACTTCTGTTGACTAGATAAATCACTCTCTTTTTTAGTCAGTCCATCGTTCAAGCTAAAAGCAAGACTTGTCACCTTCTGTGTCATCACCATTAATGGTCCTGAAAAAAAATTATAATAGAAAATAGTCAGTGTTCTTGAAAGAGGATTCTTTAAGCAGTAAAAATACCACAATAATGGCAATTTAATTAGGGCAGCCACAATTTTAGTTATAATTTAGAGACAAGTAGCACAATGCTCTTTAAGCTCGGCCTTTTTTTTACTTCATTAACTTTACCCAACATAAAATGAAAAGGCAAAATAAATTAGAATTATAGAGCCACATAATGCCAAATTATAATTGTTAAAATTTAGTCACTTATAAGCATATTGGCATATCTATCTATTATGGCGATTTAATTTGCAATAAAAAGAAATCCATCCACAATTATCTTAGTTTGAATAGTTTCAGCAGTTGCAGGCAATAGAATGACAGTATCACAAGACTGATTGATTTTATTATTTATTTATATTAAAGTTATTATTATTTTAATACCAAGGTATTTAACCTTGGTATTAAAATATAAGGTGACAACACCTGGTAACTTTAATTGATAATGATGATCTTATATGGATGAATCATAAGCAGTAAGTTAATGTTACTCACTACATGTCCACCTTTGACAATATTATCAGGTTTCAACAAGGTACGCATAACGATATCTAATATTGCAATAGAAGCTATAATAGAAAACTGGGAATACCACTGTTTAAAAAATTACAACTTTGAACTAAAAAACTTTGAATAAATAGCCAAATATAAAATGGGGATATTAATAATGTATACATATTTTTTAATAGAAAATTCTAAGATGAATAAGTAAACTAATTCTCAATGGGACTCAAATACCTTAACTCAAAATGAATTCAGACTTATCAATAAGATGATACATTCATTCATAATGGGCACCAGCGGTATATTCAAACAGTAAAACTAAAAATGAAAGGGTTATGAGTACTCCTTATGAAAGATTTAGGATTAGGACAAGAGATCTCTCAAATGGTCTGAGGTTCAGGTGATAAAAACCTGTAAGGACATGAATATCAAATAAAAGTATTAACCCCAATGCATAAGAAGGTTCCCTGATGACGGTCAGCAAAAGTTTTATTTATCTTATTTAAATTAATAATTTCCACTAATAGCTGTAAAATTTAACATCAAAATGTACCTTAGCAGTCTGAAATAATTAATTTGGTGAGTGAATGATCTGATTTAATAAACCTTCATCTTAAAACTGGGACATTTTTTATTTCAATCCAAACCAACCTCCAGTGCATATCTTAGAATAAATAGTGACTTCATAGGTCAGTTATTTATTATTCACTACAGGACAAAGAGACTGAGTAAATAAATAATACTCTTTGCGGTCTTTGCATCTATTGCGCATATTAAATTATTCAAATAAATAAGAAAATGTAATTTCTCAAAGAAATGATATATTTAACATATTAACCATTCAAAACAAGCAGCTAAACAGAAATGGCCAAGGCATTGACTAATATACAGTACTTATTTAATTAAAAACAAAATATTTTACCTGTAACATCAAGCGAGTATGACCCAGAATCATACATTAACCGATGTATGTGGATGCATGACAGATAACCAAGAGCTACCACCATAACCAATCTGAAAAAGAAAACAAAACGTATAGATATGCTGGTAGAGCAACTATATTGTTCCTGTAAAATAGAATTTTAGTTTAATTGGCTCAGAAGAGTGAAACTCTTTTCCAATAAAACAAATAAGTTATCCCCAATTTTTTTAATTGAAAAATTAATTACAGTAACCTAACTTTAGTAACAACCATAAATACGATTACAGGGTAGAAAAAGAAAGTGAAGGACTTGTGGGCTTAAAAATTATTTTTTTAAATTTTTGTGTACTGAACAAGTGGGCACGCATGTATGTATGTGTATGTATATAACTATATATATACCTACACTTCAGTAGCTTTCACCCTGGGCATAAGGGTTTTGAGGATGACCTACAAAACCCTAAACATCGTTTAATGGGAAATAATCCAATAAGAAGAAAATGTGGAGAACAAATATTAGGAACTATAAAGGTTGATTGTTTAGGGAAACAGTAACAATGAAATCCCCTTTTATCAGCTACACAGGGTAAGCGAAGTTGATATATGAAATAGATTACTAATTCTCATTAAACTGCTATCAGAATCAATAAAGTCGTGAATAGCGAGAGCTTAGTGTATTTATCATAGAATACATATTCTACAATAATAAATATTACAAATTATACTTTTACAAAAGAAGTTTTATAAGTACCTTTATTTGTATATAACTTATTGGGGTAATTCACATTACACAAGAGATAACTTATTTCAATTCAAATATAAAAATAATTCATATTCAAAAGTGTCCCGGAGCCGGGGAGAAGGTTATAGGGCCGCGATCGGGTTTGACGTGTTTCGTTTCGGTCCGCGGTTTTTGCCTTCGATGTCGAGTTTTGAGTAAGTGCTCTGGCCCGGCCCCGTTTGGAAATGTGCGCTACTTCCTAGCGGTCATGGTGAGTAAGTTACTTTTTATAGCGCCGTAATTATTTCGTAAAAACTTGGCACTTTGTATCACGTTGTTGGGCACTTGATGCATCAACGGTCGCAGGGGAGGTTTCTTTTTTGAATCCCTCTACCCCCCCTTGCCGCGTGATCGAGTGCTGGCTTTTCGAATGCGGCAGCGCGGTAACCTTACCGCCTTTTCTAACGGGGTTTGGGTCGTTAGTCTACCGACCAAACTCGTTCGTGTTGCGTCTGTGTGCTCTTTGTTCTCAACCTTTCTTTTGTGCGATCTTTTTTTCTTCACTTTCTTACCCTTTCTTTCTCTTAACCCTTTCCTTTCACTATTATTCTCCTCTCTTCATCCTTTACTTCAATAATCCTTTCCTTTTCCGCCGTCTTCGTTTTTCCCGAGTGTACTCTAAGCCACGCGAGTGTGATTAGGTACCTCATCTAACCTCTTCCGCGTCCCTATTTCCGTGTCTTCTTCTTTCAATTATTCTATCTTAGTTCCGGTACGTAAGTACAGGTTTAATTTTATCTATCTTTTTGCTATCTACTTTACTTTTCTTTTATCTATTATCTATTCAACTTATTTTTACTGTATTATCTATTTTCGTGTATAACTTTCTAATATTCTTATTTTTATCTTTTCCTTTCGTCTCTTTTCTTCCTCTTTCTTTTTCACTCACTATGAGTAAGGCTATTGACGCCAACAAGGGGGAGTCAAACTCTGACTCAACCTTTTCCCAGACAGGACTTGTTCTGTCTGGGGGGTCAGGCGCCTCGGCGCTCTGTCCCTGCAGTACTGGGGCCAACCCTTCACAGGGGTCTGGCTTCAGTAACAGTATCCCACAGTTCCCTCAGGGAGCTGGGGGGCCTCCATTCCCCGCTGGGTCTTACCCCTCACAGGGTTCAAGTCTTAGTGGTGGTGCCTCTCAGTTCCCTGTGGGACCTGGGGGGGTGCTCAACACCTTTTCACAGGCCCCGATGGGTCAGTGGATGGGTAACAGCCCTTACGGATTTGGCCAGTTCCCAAATCCGTCTCCGTGGAGCTGTTGGCCGATGAATCTGGGTCCTCAACCATATTGGCCAGGATTCAATCCCTACATGGGATTTCCACAGAACTGGAATGCTTTTCCCCCCCAGCAGATGATGGCGCAGGGACAGGCACTGTCGCAGGCCCCGGGCGTCCATGTCTGTCACTGTGGGGGGAACCAAGGTAATGTGGTGAACACCCCTGCACTTTGTCAGGGGAATCACTCTGGCCCTAAACCAGAGGATGACGGTCAGTCAAAGAAACTGACATTTCAACGCGGAGGTAGCCAAAGCTATGCCTCGGCGGTTAAGGAAGGTAGCTCTTCCAAGGGGACAGAGTCCTCGACGTCTGCGGGTTCCAAGGTCGGAGGGAACAAGGCAGACAAGAGTCAGACCTTGAGTCTTAAAAGGAGGGAAAAAAAAGCTGTTAAATCGCTCTCCAAAAGACTTAGCAAGGTCAGGGTTGGGGGTCAGAGAGCTGAGGAGGGACAAAGTATGGAGGTGTGTCCGGAGGCTAACCCCCCGCCCGCTGGCCCTAGCAGTGTAGATCCCTCTAGAGAACAGAAGAGGGTTCGAAGCTCTGAGACTACCCCAGTTAAAGGACAGGAGGCAAAGCGTCGTCGTGAGACGGCAAATGAACTGGGGGAATCGTCAGTTTCCTTTGGAAAAAGTGTCCCTACCTCCAAAAAAATTTATTTGAGGAGGAAAGGGAACTCAAAACCCCTCACGGAGACAGAGGTGTGGGAGTTTTGTAAAGCGCTAGGCAGTGCCTGCTTTAAGGCCGAGCAGAAAGGCCACAAGGTAGAAGGAGTTTATGGCCGGGCTGCTCGGGGACATATTGAAGTAGGGGCAGTGGAAGAATGCTCGCTCACCTGGGTGAGGCATAGCCTTAAGGAGATATGTCCGTGGAAGGGGGTTGTTTTAGAGGAGGTAGAGTCTCTACCTGATCTCGTCAGGATTGGGATGTCCCTGCCAATTCTTGACGAGGACAACCCCAAGGATTCTGAGATCCTGTTCAACCTGAGGAGTTTCAACCCTGGTCTCATTACCAGGGACTGGCGCATACTCAACAGGTCCAAACGACGCTTCGGAGAGAGAGTGGTTGCGCGCGTTGATCCAGGTTCAATTAAGTTCCTGAAAAGTAAGAGCATGGCTCTTATTTACAACTGTGTTAGGTTCCAGGTGTCACTACTAGACAGGGACAAAAGCAAAAAACCCACCGGGAACCGACCAGGGAGGATAAGGACGAATCCTCAAGGCAAGGAGAGGAGACCGCAGTGCGGCCGTGAGAAATCTCCTGCAACCGAGGAGGGGGAATCCCATCCTTCCCCACTCGTCAGGGCAGCAGACGAGGGGAAGACGGATTCTGACCAACCTTCAGCGCCCCCTCCTCCTCCCCCTATAGAGGAGGATACTTCCACACTAGTGATGGTCATGACAGAGGACGAGGACTCTCTGTTAGGCGGTGATCAGGGTGTGGCAGAGGAGGTCACCATTGACAGCAATCAATGAAGCCTCCCCTAAGAATCTCCCAGGCCAATCTTCAACACGGTTCCGCTGCTACCTCCTTATTCTGTAAAAGGATGGTGGAACTTAATATCAACATTGGCCTGATTCAAGAACCCTATGTATATAAGGAACAAGTGCGAGGACTGGGTATTACTGGTGGTACCCTCTTTTCTTGTACTGACGGCGTATCGCCAAGAACTTGTATTGTAACTAGGAATATAAGAGCTTCAATAATACCTGGTTTCTGTTTTAGGGACCTGGTAGCTATAAAGGTGGACGGCAGGCAGTTAGGAGGAGGCAGCAAGGACATTATCCTCTGCTCTCTCTACCTCCCCTATGACTCACCGAATCCTCCTCCTTCAGAGGATTTTATAAATCTAGTTCGTTATGCTAAAAGTAACGGCCTTTCCCTCTTGGTAGGATGTGACGCAAACGCCCACAACCCAGTGTGGGGTAGTAGCAACACCAATCCTAGAGGAAGAGCTCTCCTAGAGTACATAGTAAGTGCCGAGCTCTATATTCTGAACCGTGGAGCAGTCCCTACCTACTTCACGGAGAGGAGGAAGGAGGTAATTGATATCTCACTATGCACACAAGACATTATGGGCAGAGTAAGGAACTGGAAAGTGGACCAGGAAGAATCTCTTTCGGACCACAGACATATCCTGTTCTGTGTGGAGGACGCAGCTCCGCAGACCGTTTTCTACAGAAATCCCAGTTCCACGGACTGGGACCAATTCAGAAGACTACTTGGAAGTAACCTAGACACTATTGGGACGTGTCCAGACAGCTGGGAGGAAACTGAGGTTTTTACTTCAAATCTTACTAGTGCGATTAGGACTGCATTTGAAGAAAGCTGTCCACTGAAGGCAAAGTCAGGAAAGTCTTCAGTTCCTTGGTGGTCTCAGTACCTAGAGTCATTACGCAAGCGCGTTAAACAGTCTCTAAATAAAGCCAGAAGAGCAAACTCGGAAATTCTATGGGCAGCACACAAAGAGGCCCGTAGGAATTTTAAGAAGGAGTTAAAAAGAGCCAAGCGCAACTCTTGGCGGAACTACTGTAGCGAGATTGGAGAGGCGGCACCAACAGCCAAATTTCACCGTATTCTCTCTAAGTCACCGGCAGTGGGTAATGGTCCCCTTCTTATAGAAGGGAACAACTTTACGACCTCTGAGGAAGAGGCGCTTAAACATCTAATGGGAACTCACTTGGCAGAATGTGAATTCACAGATGGAAGTAATGTAGGAAATCAAAGTCAGGTTGTCCCAACGGAGGGGGACAGGAGTACAGCTGATTCTATTATTACCGAAAGCAAGGTTAAGTGGGCTGTAAATAGCTTTGCACCGTTTAAGTCACCAGGGCTTGACGAAATAAGTCCCAAGATGCTACAAGAGAGTATGGACTTAATTCTTAGGGACCTAGTAAAGATCCTAAGGAATTGCCTAATTTACAGGACTATTCCTAGAAGATGGAGAGAGGTGAGAGTGGTTTTTATTCCCAAGCAAGGGAAGCCAGATCTCACCTTAGCTAAGTCTTACCGACCTATTAGTCTCACTTCGTTCTTACTGAAGACTTTAGAGAGAGTGATTGATCGATATATCAGAGATTCCATACCTAACATACTGAGCAGGCAACAGTATGCATATCAGGCAGGGAAATCTTGTGAAGCAGCCCTTCATCACCTTATCAGGAAAATAGAGGGAGCCCTTACCTACCAGTCCCTGGCACTGGGTCTATTTTTAGACATAGAAGGGGCATTCAATTGCGTCCCAGTCGAAAGTGTCTGTCGAGCCGCTCGGATACATGGCGTTAACCAAGTGGTGACTGACTGGATTAATTCGATGCTGACTATTAGGATAGTCGAGGCTCAAAGGAATAACACAAGCGTTAAAGCAGTCGTCAGGAGAGGGTGCCCCCAAGGGGGGGTTCTCTCGCCCTTACTTTGGTGCCTAGTCGCAGACGATCTTATCCATTGTCTGACGGAAGAAGGATTCTACATTCAGGCGTTTGCTGACGATGTAGCAGTACTAATCGTAGGAAAAGTAATTAGTACTGTCTTTGAACTCGCACAGAGAGCTCTGAGTATCATCGAAAGATGGTGCACGAGAAACAGCCTTGGAGTTAACCCAGGAAAAACTGTTGTGATTCCCTTTACAAAGAAGAGAAGGTTAGACGGCGCTAGGGCACTGTATCTGGGAGGAAAGAGTCTAGAGCTGTCGGATTCAGGTAAGTATCTTGGAGTTATTTTAGACAAGAAACTTACCTGGTCTAATCACCTGGAAAGCAAACTCAACAAAGCAATGGCAGCTTTCTGGGTGTGTAGAAGAGCTATAGGCCCCTCATGGGGTCTTAAGCCTAAAGTGATACACTGGATTTACACGGCCATGGTCAGACCAATTTTATCATATGCCTGTGTCGTCTGGTGGCCAAGAGTACTACTGACCACTACAAATAAGCAACTAGAGCATCTTCAGAGGACAGTGTGTCTTGGAATACTAGGAGCGATGAGAACAGCACCGACCCTAGCTCTGGAGGTACTGGTGGGACTTCCCCCACTAGACCTATATATCCGATTCGAGGCCATGATGGCCTCATATCGGCTTCACTGCATTGGCCTGTGGTGCGGCTACAATAGTCACAGAGGCCATGAAAAGGCATGGGATCTTCTGATAGACAGGTGTCCTATGGCATTAATGATTCAAGATTATTGCATTGCTAGATGGCAATTTAGGAACTCTTGGAGTTCTTACTTCCCCTCGATGCAGGATTGGGAGGAAAACAGGACGAACATTTCTATCACGGGAGAAGACGTGTGGTACACGGACGGATCACGAATAGAGGAGTTGTCAGGAGCTGGGATCTACTGTAAAGACCCAAGCTATGAGGAGAGCATAAGTCTAGGAAAATATGCCACAGTGTTTCAGGCAGAAATATATGCTATCCTTGTATGCGCTCAGACTATTATGAGTAACACACATGAACCAGATAAACAGATATATATCTGTTCCGACAGTCAGGCAGCGATAAAGGCGCTGGCTGCACCCAAATGCACTTCCAAATTAGTCTTCGACTGCAAAAAAGCACTAGAGGCTATTTCTTGCAGAAACAAGGTACAAGTGCTTTGGGTTCCGGGTCATAAAGGAATCGAGGGAAATGAAATGGCAGATCATCTAGCAAGACAAGGTTCCGGCTCAACTCCCTTGACACCTGAACCCAGTGTGGGCATTTCTCGGTGCAACATTAAGACAGCACTGAAACTCTCCTTGGTCAGAGAATTTCAAGAAACCTGGGATAAGTCACCCAGGATGAGACAATCCAAATTATTTATAAGTGGACCCTCTTCAAGACTCGCCAAAAGCATGTTGAGTCTAAATAAGAAATCTTGCCATACTGTGACAGGGTTCCTAACGGGTCACTGTCGATTAAACAGGCACCTACAGCTACTAGGATTGGCTGACGAATCAATCTGTAGGCTGTGCGGGGAGGACGAAGAAACTCCCCTACATCTAATTAGCCGCTGCCCCGGGCTGCTAAATCATAGATGGCTGATCTTCGGTGAGGCAACCGTTCCAATCAGGAAGTTGAGAAAAATATCCATCAACAAGATAGTGGCATTTTGCCAAGGCATCAGAATGTTGAAGGAGTAGAGGGTCTATGAATTAATAGAGGGAAACCTTCTACAACCCGGGTTTGTTCAAAGGATCCATCTGGTGGTCTATGTCTCTGGGATTTATTTCCCCCCGGCTGAAAAAAAAAAAAAAAAAAAAAAAAAAGTCCCGGAGCCGAGAACAAGATGGAGCTATTGAGATCGAGAAAAGTAGGAAAACTTTTATTTTTCTGGTTCCAACTTCAATCTTAATACCGATATCTTCTCTTAGGCATTTCCACTTGTTTTATCTGTACTGAAGATGACCACTAGCATTTGAAAGCTGGCTTTGTACAATAAAATAGACTTTACTGTTAGTAGAGATACGTCTACCTTTATTCTTAATTTGAGTAGTATATCTTTTGTTTCAAGCCCATTCAAAGTATCATATCTCATCGTATAAAAAAATTGTAAACAAATATCTCTGAAAGGGTGTCACATTCAGAAAATATTTCTATATGACCAATTTTATTTAGCCGAAAATTTCTTACTTAGCTATAAGATTAATTCCATTAAGTAAATTGCAAGAAACTGAAATATAAATGGTGATGGATAATCGCCATCAATTAATTGATTAATTAAAATATGTATAATAAGCATTGATTTGGTAACATGACATAACTTCAGTAATAGTCCTTTGTTAAATTACCAATAAAATAAAGGAACATACTAAGTTTCAAATCTATTTGTTAATGAATATAACAATACTACAAGTCTAAAATAAACTCCTTTGTTTAACATAAATTAGATAAAGGGGAATTCTCAGCTGTCTAGATGATGATAAATAATACAAGATTTCAAGTCTTGTAAGATTGTTCATACACTAATACAATAATAGAACATACTCGACTGCATTATCATTTGTTAATGAATGTAACAAGACAATGCCTAGAATATATTTATTTATTTTAAATTAAATGAAGGGGAACAACCATTTATTTATTTGATAATGAATTGACCAATATTTCAAGTCAAGAATAAATTCCTTTGTTCAATCACCAATAAAATAAAGCGACTTAGTTAGCCTATCATTCATTTGCAATGATAATAATAAGACTAGCCTACAGACATACATTGTGTGCCCATAGATTGAGTGCACGTGGGGTGTAAATGACAAAAAGTTTTAGCTATTTTTCAACTAAGAAGTTGAAAAAATGAATATAATTAATTACATGTACAGGGATTTACTAAATTGTCAAAAGAAAGTATTTATATTATATCTAAAATATTTACTTACAAAAATTTTTCAAAATTTATGATAGATTGTCAGTTTATAATTTGATTCGCCAACTTTGTTTTTTTTATTTTTAAAAACCACAAAGTACAAATTCTAAATTATCTATTAAAGATAAAGTATCTAATTGAAGCGAGCGTAAGCGAGCTTCTTACATTCAACAATCTATGCATCTTGTCTGTCTGTCTGTCTGTCTGTCTGTCTGTCAGTAACGTTTACGCATGTGACGATAACTTGAGTAAAAGTTGGCCGATTTAGTTGAAATTTAGTATACATGTTCCTCTTACTAATACTCAGGCTAAGTTCGTTGGATAGCGTGATCCGTCCGAGAGTTCGCGCGCAACGCTCGCGTAAACGAGAGGTTCAAAAATTAAATTGGAATTTCAGGACGGGAAAAGATTCTATCATCATCTATTCGGTGAGACGAACATTTTTTCAAATAACATTTTTTAGTAAAACCAACAGCGACACCGCTATGATTTAATAAAGATCGCTAAAACTATTAAAGCGGGCCTAAACGTTTATAATAGAGAAAACAACCTTTTTACCGATATCTTACGTTCTAACGTAACGATTTTAATAAAACTTCATATACACCATCTAATGCACAATTGAAACAGGCATGCAAAATTTCAATTTGATACATGCAGTAGTTTGTTTGTAGCAAAGAGATACATTATATAATAATTGAAAAGAAGATGTCTGGTTAGAGGAATAGTAAGAATGCGGGGTGGTTCCCTTACTAATAGCCGCTGTACTACTATCATACCCAATATCTATAAACTCATCATGATTCATGATTATCTATTTTTGCAATATTCAATACATATTTATTACTATACGCTCGCTTCAATGATAGAGCCACGCGATGCCTAGTATAATAAACATAAATAAACAAATAATATAAAGATTATTCAAATGTACTGCCACCAACCATTACACATCGCTCAGCGCATATTTTATAAGTAAATATTTTTTGATACTTTTAAAAATAAAGGTACTTTACTCTTGACAATTTTTGAAAATTCATCGTAACAACACCCTGTAAGTTAATAAATTGGACTAATTTGTTCAACTTCTTAGTTTAAGACCAAGCAGGACTGATCAGTGGGGTATCCAGCGGCTAGGTCTGGAGGGGGCACGTGCCCCCTGTGCCCCCCCCCCCTCTGGATATGCCACTGGGACTGATGCCCAAAGGCTCAAATTTCAACTCAAACTTTTTTTGTCATTTCATTTACACCCCACGTGCACTCAATCTGTGGACACACTGTATATTGGTTAAAATATAAAGATAAAAGATTACTCTCAGTAATTCAATAATTTTATAATGAACATAACATTACTTTAAAAGCCTAGAGTAAATGCATTCGTTCAATCATCAATCAAATAAATTGGCATGGTTAGCTCAGAATTCATCTAATAAAGAATATAACAAGACTTCAAGCCTACAATTCCCTGGTTTAAATGATAATTAAATGTTATATGTCATAGGTCTTTACATTTACAACGTGTTAAGGTAGTAGGATGGATTTAAAGTTAGCAAGGTAACACTTAAAATAACGACTTCTTAAATAATGACGATTCAAAATAACGACAATCTTAATTATATTTTATAAATAGCTAATTTAAATTTACCTCTGCATAATATGAGGGTCCTGAGTTCTAATGACAACATAGCAGAGAGATGGTAGACCAGCCAAATGAATAGCTTGCCTGCAAAAATAGAAAACAAAACATATGAGTAATGAACAATAACATAAAAGTAAACAACAATACAAGTGGAACAATAAGGAAAGTAGCTTCTACAGGGAGAAATAAGGGGGGAAAAAAGAAAAACAGAATCAACAAACAACATCATTGCATCACCCAATATTTTTATTTCACGAAAACCTTCTCGGAAATATAAATTAATTTAAATACAATTGTTATTTATATTACTTCGTCTTAAAGAAATAATTTTATTTGTAATGGTTCATTTATGCATTTTTTTAATTTTTTTTTATAGATATTTGTATTTGCAAGAACAAAAATAATGTTTATGAAGTGTTTTTTCTTTCTTCCTAGAAAACATGAGGACTGCTGATTACTTACAATACTCATGCTAAAAACAAAAACAAATCCATATTAATTAATTATCAAATATTCACCAAATTCACATTTACCACCCAAATGCATCATAGTATACCTTACAAATGACAATTTTATATGAATAAAGCTATCCACAAATAATCAGGGTAGGTATAAAAATGTTAAAATTAAGTCACAAATTACAATTTGACAGTAAATACATCAAGTATCATTTGATTTGCGTTAATTGCCTCGAATATTAATGTTTATTTAGTTATTTTCCTTCAAAGTAACTCAAAATTTAAAAAATTGGTCCAAAAAAAATATATAATCGAAATCGGCACAGCACTGAAGGCTTCAGGAGTCAGCACAGACAATAGACATTTCTAAAACCACTTTTTTTAATTTAGGAGAACAAAAGCCTGTAAATCCATCATCAAATTTTTGTCCCATCACAATACTAGGTATATGAGAAAGTAGGCTTAATACAATAATTTAATATTTAGACGGTTTGTTTATTAGCAATCTGAAAAATATTAATCAATAGTCCCTTTGCTACAGCTAAATAAATTAACCCTGGCATTACCTAGAGGATAGATGAACAAACTTTGTCTAAGTGTTGAGTTACATTGTGTAATGTATGACTAGAGCTGATTCAGTTTGTTATCATAGTAAATGCAGTCATCAGTCACACCATACTATTTACCATACTAAGGAGTATGATAGAAAACATGTCCACTAAAGAGTACTATCTTATCTTATGTCTTTACAAAGGTTCATTACACAGAGAACACATATAAATTACAATAAAACCAAACTTGATTAGAATTCTCATTACAAGGATAAGATAATAATGTAGTTCAATATTTAAGAATGTATTATTATTTTTAGTGACCTAATAGTCACACTAAGTTTTTACTCAAGAAAGAAGAACACAGTTTTTTCTGAAGATATCCTAAAAATTATATTAGAATTGTTTAATTATTAGTAAAGTTTAACCTTTGTTCCTGATAAACAGCCTTCTTTAATAATGAATATAAATATTATAGTGATTTTTGATGGATTTATGTTTTGAGGTTCTCTGAGTCCAAATAAATGGTGTTTAAAAATGTTTCAGATGCATGCATTCTAATGTTCAACACCACATACTTGTCACTTTCAACTACTATATTAAACTTCAATGACATAAGCACACAACAGAAAAAGGTTGTCATCGTTATATATTGACATGAAATTATAAATTCATACATCAAGCCTTAAACAAACTATGCTACACCATTAGAAATATAAACAAGTAAATAAAAGATAGGAAGACGAAGAATATAAGAGTTAATAAAGCATTAGGCCTCTAGCAACTAAAGTGGCTTCATATGTATATACATAAATAAAAATCTTAGTTGGACACATGAAAAATTTTCTATGAAGCTATACTTCCATATAATATTTATTATAAAGGGAATTAACATTCAATAAAGGGTTATTTATTAACAACAGGGGATGGTAAATATGTATATGCAAAAGAATTTAAGAGTTTTTGGGATCAACCAAATGTTTTACTTTGTTAATATCCTATTAAATAAACAGCTCGGTGCGGAAAGGCTTGATGTTCTATTAGCAATTTTAAAATGGATGGTCAATGGCTTCTCAAGTATCAAACCTAGGAAGTATGTAGTGGTTTTTAGATCTAAATTCTAGCTATGTTGGTATTTGGTGCTACAATATTCCCTCAAAATAGAAAAAATGGTTAAGTCCCAGAAAACGAGTGTAGAGTTAAATTAAGAGATAGAACATGCATTCAACGTGGCTGGGGGAGATGTGAACAGAGAATGATAGAAATAGGACAATGCTTAAAATAGAGGGAAAAATGAGAAGAGGAAGAAGCAGGCAGTTTAAGTTTTTGAAGGATCGACAGACTTTTCATAATTAGAGGAAGTGAATGGTGTATACAATGATAGAATTAGCAATTGAGGCCAAGTCTCACTAGGACAGCAGAGCAAGCAAAACTAAAGTAAAGTATATTCCCTCAAAGTTATAGTGCTACAAAAAAAAGTTTCTAAAAGGCTGGAAATAGTCTCAAATTTTGTTTAAGAGTGTCTAAAGCAACCTTACCTATTGAATTTGTTAAAAAATAATTCCCATTCTAGCTCATGCATACAAAATTAAGTGGCAAAAAAGGAGAGATACCAAAAAACTGTGAAGAGTAATAAACATCTTTTAAATGTTCCTCCTATATTATAAGTAACCAGGTTGTTTGTTCTTTTTCTTCTTGGGCTCTAGAGATCATTAAAAAAAACTTTTCTATTTTTTTTTTTTTTTTTTTTTTTTTTTTTTTTTAAACAGTATAATTTGTGCAAATTTTCATCAGGCCTTTATCTGAGCAATAAGAGTGGTATTCATTTCAAAACTCCTATTTAACTTTTTTGACTCGAGAGTAACAGTTGATTAGAGTGGCGGTTCTCAACCCACGTACCCCTTTTTTGTATAATTAACTGTGCGTACCCCCTAAAAACAATCCTTTATTATTATAAATACTATTTTTATTAGATGAAGTGTTGTTTAACTACTGCTAATATTGTCACATCATAGAAACAGCTGTAAATAAATAGCTCCAAACAAGATGTTTTAATTGACATTTTATTAAATCGTTTTTATTTATTAGACAGAAAGGTTAACAAAAACATTTTTTTAATTCACCCCGTACCCCTTACACATTTTCACGTACCTCCAGGGTACGTAGAAAAAAAGTATAATTAGAAAATTAATGGATTAACCGAAGAATAGTTAGTAAAGCTGTTGTGATTAGACACTTATTGGTTAGCCAATGTAGCTTTATTTGGGTAAGAGTTTATTTGTAAATAAGCTCAATATGTAGATTATATAATTTTTTTCTTATTGCCGATAATTTTAAAATTAGCATAATTGATAATTAAAATAAGAAATATAAATTATCAGTCTCAACATATGGTGTTAATTTAGTGAAGTCTTCTTGAATAACTAATGTTAAATGATAATTGTTTTTATCAGTTTGCTATAACTTTAAACTTTATACATTATTCATAGTTACACAAATAATTTAAATAGTTTCCTTGACATATTTAAATTTAAAAAAACTTTTGAGTATTTTACAAAACAGAGAGGTTCCAAGAGTTTATATGAAAACAATGTTAAGCGAGATAAAAGTTTTAATGTAGAGATAGTTTAACAATGCTTTAATAAGATAGTTTCTTAGGTGCGTCACAAGAACAGCAAATATGCAGGTTGATAAGCAACCACTATAAATTATTAAAAATTAAATTCACAAAAAATTTTAATGCAAATTATTAATAACATATATTTTTAAGATAAACCATGATAACAATTAAAAACAGTTTAGACAGCTAATACTTTTTAAGTGAACATTTCTTAGATACTTCATAAGAAAAGAGCATTTAACTTAAATTAATTAAAGTAATAAAAAGGTGTAACACAAGTTTTTTTTTTAAAAAATACAAATAATTTCAAAGAGTTCTTATGATGACAATTTCAATGAAGAAGAATTTTAAAAGGCTTAGAGAGTTCAGCATTGTTTTTAAAGAGTGATTTTTTTTTTAATGAGAAAGTGCAGAAAAGTTTCAGCCTTAATTAAGCAAACAATTGACACAAAAAGGTTACTGCTACGTACCTTATTAATGTTTTTATAAAAAAAAAAAAATAAAATAAAAATAAAAAAATAGTCCTATTAGAGAAAAAAAGAGTAAATACATTCTAAGAATTTCAAATTTATCGGCACAGCTCTTGGCTAAAACAACGGAAGAACAATAATCTAAATAAGGAATAATTATAACTCACTTTAATTGGATTTAATCAGAGAACTGACGAGTGGATTCAATATTTGATTTTTTTTGCCCTGCTTCTATCAATACAATATGAATTTGCTATTATAGGATGGTGTGATCACTAATTTTACTCATAAACTTGATCAGTGTGAAGCACGTTTCATCTCATGGATTTTAAACCTAAGAAATACATGATCAAGTATACAAAGCTAAATAAAACTCAGAAATACTTACATTCCAAAAGCAAAGTATCCGAGAACAAGTCCAATGATGAGAGCAAAAGCATGTCTGGTAGCTGGTTTAGTAACAGAGGGATGAAGTACATTTCTGAAGACTGGTGCAAGGGCAAGGGCTACAACCTGAGTAGCAACAAAATTTAACTGAAACACAAAACAAAATACAATTATTAGAATGTCTGCATGCATTCAATTGCCTTAATTTCAATGAATAAAAAGTTAATTCTTCATGGAATTTGAACTTATCCTATAATAGGATTAGCTAAATTTGCACATTCTTGGTGTGATGGTTAAATTATAATGGTAAAATTGATTCTCTAACTGAAGGAGTAAAGCCCAAGAAATGGTGGTTGGATTATCTCACCCATTAAACTCAGCTTGGGCAAGGCATTATTAAAAGCAACAATTTTATCCAATTTCAGCTTAATTAGTTGATAACTATACAGTGTATCTATGAGTCCTGAAGAGGAAAATTTTGTGGTTTTTTTGGGCATTAGAGAAAGTCATTCTTTATAAAAGAAATTCCCCCTTATTCCACTAAAAATGTTATTACTTTCTTGATTTTTTGTTTAGGGTTTAAATTGTTTAAAAATACTGTTATTTACTGATTTAACTACCGTTATCCCTGATGGGATAAAAAAAAAATATATATATATATAATAGAAACATGGTTCAGAATTGCAAAAAAATTGTAAATATTCAATTTATAGTAGAGCGTCGATTATCCGAACTAATGTTTTTTGGGGTGGTTCGGATAATCAAAATTCACTAAAAAATTAAAAAGGAAGATGCAAAAATAATCAACCATGTTTATGCAAAAAGTATCTGTGTTTTATTTATCTAGTACATAGTGAAAAAAAAATATAAGTTGTATCACCTAAGATTAATTTGTCATAAAGAAAGTTGTAGGTAATACTCGTCTGCTTAATTTTTCACTATGAAACTCGATTAGTTGTAAACAAATGTTAGTTTCTGCCCCGTTAAACTGAATTCATCGAAATCTGGTTTCCCTTTATACAGCTAACACCACTCTTTCAAGGAAATAATTTAGCGGTGGCTTTTGATTTTTTTTTTTTTCCATGAAGCTAGTTCGGATAATTGAACATTCGGATAACTGACGTTCTACTGTAGTTTATTTTCTAAAAATGAATAAGTTTATTAGAAACAAATATTTTTAAAAACAAGCTTTGATTCTTATTGTTCTCAGCAATTCCTTTCATTTGATACCCATATCATGGGTGTGCTTAAAAAATAACTAGTCCGCCATCTTGGGCTGCCCGTCACATTGGATTTAGATTGAAGTCAATTAGCTAACCATGCATTGTCATCCAAACTAAACGTGTATGCAAAATTTCAATTCAATTGGTTGAGGATAACTGCTTTAAAATTCAGTTGCAAGATTTGACCCTAACATACATACATTGCAAGTTAAATAAAAGCTTTTAAAATAATTTTATTTGTATTGACAAACAAAATTATCAAATAATAAGCTCACAAGAAAATTACAGATATTTTGTTAAGCATCGTAACAAGTAAACAATAATTATAATATTTATTCATAATTAGAAAACAACTATAACAAAAACCTCAACAGTGTTAGAAAAATCAAATCAAATAAAAGACCATTAATAATTTATTGCCACATACTTGCACACATTTTGATTCTATTTATTCATTCTCTACAATCATTTTGCTAATATTGACAAATCACTTGTGAAAATTTTTCCTTTAACTTATCCACGCTCCTAACATTCCATCATATTTGATTATTATAAAAATTCAGGGTAAACTATATGTTGGTGTTTATTATTGTTTATTTTAGGAAAATTAACTAAAATAATTAAAAAAAGAAACTAAAATTTAATATTAATGATTTTTTTTTTTTCAATTCTGAACCACACTTTTAAATAATATTTTTACATACTGTCAATAATAACGGTAGTTTACTCTTGGTCATTTAAAAATTTTCAAAAAATCGAACAATCTGTGTAACAATCAAAACGTTTCAGTGGTTTAATAACAAGCAGGAGTTTTTTTTGTTCATAAATAATTAATTTTTCTCGAAAGCCTAAAGCTAAACAATTTCTGTTTCTTTTAAGCTCTCTATTGTGGGGCTCACTGTAGGTATAACTATTAAAAAATGATTGCCACTTCTCCAGAGATTAGTTGTTTTTATTGATATTTTGTGAAATATATTCAAAGTGAATAAATCTCAAAGAGCAAATTGATTTTTTTTAATTGTCAAAAAACAACAAAACCACACAGAGTAGTCATCTATAGTAGTTATTTGCTATAAATCAATTGTGCTGCCCAAACTTTGTTTAGTGACCAAAGAGTACAAGATGTTTGTGACACAATAATTTGGTGTAATAATGCAAATAACACTATAATTTATAGAACCAAATTAAGTGATTACTGGTACGAAGTTGGTGATTCCTATTTTGGTATACTAAGAAAGCTCATGGTTACTAAAAATTCCTGACATTACTATCTTTCAGAAAACATCTACTCATTTTCAATAAAATATAATTATTTATTAACGAAATCATACCACCATTTTAACGTGTTCATACCAGACACCATCATGATGCAATTACATGCTTATCCTCTTAGATAATTTCTGCTCCAAAAAAAAAAACTATGGCCCAGCCTTCCAATTCATAATTTAAGAATTAACAATGGAAAGAGAAAGAATGTGTGTGCAAGAACAGCTGATAGTCTCAGAGTAGGGTTCTAGCTCAGCTTGAAGCTAAATGAAGAACTAACGTGACCTAACATTCTAACCCTGCTCAACATGGCTATATTTATCACTGAATTATTTTTATCAACATTCGATGAAATTTTGACATCAACTTGGCAGCACAATTGTATTTTCAATATAGTCCAGTCTCCAAGGAGTGGGAAAGGGGGTTTACCTCAAAACTTAATTAGTCAAGACCAATTTTGATGGCGTGTTTTTCCTTTTTTTTTTTTAAACAAACTTTCTTTTAACAGTGTATAGTTATTGGCAAAATAGCATTAGTTTTCTGAGATTTTACATTTACAGTTTACACAACAAAGGAAAAATTTTACATTTTTTTTTAGGGGAAGGGGTATTATGTTTAAACTAGACTTTTTTAAGATAGATGTCTCCAAAAAAATTAAAAATTTAGCATAATAAGGTTAAAGAAATAAACTTTTGTGTGGTATAACAAAAAAACTAAGCGATTTCAGAAAAAAACGGCAAATAAGAAAACAATTATTTCTTTTAACAATTACATGTTTTTGCACTAGTTCCAGGTTTTGAGGTCAAAGTGCTTAGAGACTGAAATAATAATCTAACTTGAGAACTATTAATAAAGTAGTTATTTTAATAAGCCCCTCAGTTGAGCCTAAAGTTGGACCATATTTTATGAGTAAGGAGAAAGGACATTATTTGTAAACTTTAACTACATATAGGAAGCTTTAAGTATAGATTCTGAAGAATTGCTCAAAGTTATAATTATTTAATAATTACTAAGATTAGACATAACGCCTCAAATTATTCTATTGTAGTACACCTAATCCTTTCATCAATGGACAGACTAAGTTTGTTTACATAATACTGCTGTGTAAATAAACAATTTATTTCAAAAACCACTCAAGTAAAAACAAACTTAAGGCATTCCAACCTTACCCCTTATTATCATTGTGTTTTGTATATAAACTTAAATGTGTAGATTATCCAATTAAAATGGTCAAAAGCACATCTGTACTATAAATTAGCTTTTGTGTAGTTTTTTCTTGTACTTTTGCAACCAACATGTTTTTTGTTCTCTTTGATAATTTCATCAACTTTAAATATGTTTTAAGGATTAACGACTGATTTAGAAGAATATAGATAGATCAAGTAAAATAAATAGTGTCAGGGATCTCCATGGTTTTCATTTGGCCTCCATAAAGTACCATTTGTGTTTATATAGGCTCCATAACTAAAAATTATCCTATTAGCATTCTACAGTTGCTATCAGATATAAACATTAAGATATCTATGAATGGTAGTGGTAGTGGGATGATGTAAGTCTAAGCATGATGTAAATAGAACTTGTAGGTTGCAGAATGATGTCATAGGAGGTATTCACACATGAAAGCATTCAAACCCCACCTAATAGACCTTGAGTATTAACAACATGCCATATCACATGATGTTCTTTTTTATACTAATAACTTTTTAATATAACATGGCAACAAAGTATCAACTTCCTTCTTAGAACAAAAATACCTATTTTTGATATCAAAGAGTATAACAAAGAGTCTAAAAACCATTAAAACAAATTGCTTTATAGAAAGTTAAACCATTTCTGCTACAAGGAATCAAAATCAGTGAAATATTTCTTGCACATTTATCAGAACCACATGCCAATGGCGGTATGCACACCATTGATTGTTCTCTTGTTAGTTAATGTAAAGACATATTTTTTAATAAGTAGTTACAAATTTATACCTAGTTAAGAATAAGACTGGAATAGATCAATTAGATTGGAACTTAGTCAAAGTGAAAAAAATCTTTACGAGTCGAAAAGCCACAACATAAAACTTATGATAGTTTACAATAATAATTAAATTCTTTACGATATTCAAATACTTTTTAGTTAAATGATTAACAAATTGATTATGAATATGTATAAGGAATATGTTGAGAACTGATCTATGCCGTATTCTGCGAAATTTCAGTAAAGTGAATCATTTGGTTGAAATAGATCAAAAAATAATTCGGCCAAATTTCATCATTTTGTTGTTGTCAATTTAAATATATTTTGTTTTTCCTCATTCTTAATTTCTTTTTGTTTACTAAATAGATAGAATAATTTAACCATTTAGTTATTTTTCTTCAGAAATACTTTCTAGTTTTCTTTAAATCCTTATTAGCACATTATTAGGTTCTTACAGGAGGGAGAATCTGCCCACTTTACTTATCAGTCTAAAACAAGTCTCACCTCTGTGGGATTTGAACTCACCAATTTCAGTGTTTAGACATTGGTGTCACGCAAAGTTGTGCATATGCTAACAACTCAGTGCTAATCCCTACTTTCTAGTTAAATAGCAACAAATTGTTTACGTGTGAGTAAGTTGTAATAAGACATCGTATTTAACAGTCATAATTCATAATACAATTACTTTATCACAAAAAATACTTTATGGCTATTAACAAATTGTTTATGAGTGAAGAAATGTTTACTGTAATCTCATCATATCAAAATGTAACATTTGTCGATGAAACCGTAATTATTAATAGTAACTGTGTATATTGTTTTTTCTTTAATCAGTTTGATTGTGATTTCATTTTGTTTGAAATGTATTATGATTATAAAAACATTTTTCTAATGAAGGAAATCATTTCAATATTTGAATGTATGAGCTATTTTTTTCTTGGAATATGACTGTGAGATGCACTTCAATCGAAAAGTAGATAGTAGTATGGTCTTATCATGAATTAGACACTGGCAATGTAAGTTGGTTATTTATACCGAGATCAGAACATACTCATTCAGAATAAAACTGGGGGAAAGAGAAGAAATGCTACCTTAATATTTACATGATGATGGCCAATATGGTATGGTCAGTGGCGTAACTATTTGGGGGCCCCCAAATCCAATGTACCAATGTCGATGAGGACCCCATTTAGAGCATAATACAACAATCTAAGTACCTTGTAATCATACTTATATACCATTTTAAGAGGACCCCATTCAGTTCTGAATGCAAATCCTTCTTTTTTTTCTTATCAATGCTCTTTTGCGAGGGGCCCTCAATGCCCTAGCTATGCCACTGGGTATAGTGGAAGGCAAACAAAAAAGTTTTTAGTCAGTACAACAAGCTATAACTCATTTTAAAGGTATTGAAGAGTAGGAAAATAATACATAACTATTATTACAAAAGTTTAATCTTTGACAGCATTTAGAGCAAAAAAATATGACACAAATGAGGGTCTTAAAGAAAAAGTGTATGCTTATATGGTAAGTTTTAAATCTATTTTAAGGTAGATTAAGAATTATGTAAGTTTTCCCCGAAATATGTTTCCTGGTCTATGTGAGTTCTTCATACGCTGCATCACCAGTCGACGAGCACAAGAAAATTCTTAAATTCAGAGACTTAGGAATTTTAGTCATTTTAAAGCTATAAACTTAAAAAGTTCAGGGTGAATAATTAACTTATAAGCAGTATTGAATTGAAATATGATTAAGGATTAAAAAAAAAGCCAATATTTCGAAAAATCCTAAGATAAATAAAGTAATCCACATGAATATGTTTATTACTATAAGCATTAGTTAACACTATTGAGAAGTAAACTATTCTTATTAAAATAATAATAATCATGAAATATCTTGAACAATGCCTAAAACATTTCATTGACAATATCAATTTTATTATATTTTCATTTATTTCTATATAATTTAATAATAAAAAATTGAACAAATTGGACTGATAAGATTATTTGATATCATATCTCTTTAATATTCGATATTAAGGATAATACATTATGTTCCATGGCTAACCTTGATTTGTTTAAGGAGACAGGTTGACAGGGTTTAGAAGCATTGAACCAAAGTAAGCAATATAAAGTATCAACGTAGCTAGACTTCATACTTATCTACGTTCAATTAATCTTCTCAATTAAGCACCAAGGCTCATCTACACTTACCAAGGTTAAACTATAATAAATGACTCTAATTTAACTCTTGCAACATCGTTTATTAAATTAATTGTATGCAATAAGATAAAAAAAAGATAAATGAAATAAAAATAGTCTGCCAATTAGTGAGGTACATAGCTTTCTTCTTATTCTTATTCTGCTTCTCACATTATAAATATTTCTTCTTCTCCTCCTTCCTAATTTTCTACGATATAGTAAATCTCTTATTACTATTGAAAATCAATCGATGGTTCTGCAACAATAAAAAGTAAGGGGGCCTGGGTAGCGTGTAGGGGAGAGCAATTGGCTCTCAATCAATCAGATTAAGCAGATCTTAAGTGGTCAGTAGTTGGATGTGTTACCAGTGACTACTGAGATCTGGGTTCAATGCCTGGACCAGGGCTCCCTACTCAATATCCACCCAGCATTGTTTAAACAAATGGGAAACTACTAGAAAGAGTAAGCGCCCCTAGGTTTTGGCCTAGAAACCATAGTCGACACTCTCGGTTTGATAAAAATCGGTGTGAGAGACATGGTTCACCGACCAACACTTCACACCAAAGTTGAAAAAAGTTTGAAACACCAATAGAAAGAAGTTATGACAGGGCTGTATCTTATAAGTGTTCATCATCCTCCTGGTAATGGATACTGTAACAAAGAAAACTCTCGGTAGAAAAATAATAGGGATACAGCAAGGCATTCTTATGGGAAGATTTGGATTTTGCTAATGATGTGTATCTCTTATCTGTAACAGAGATAAGCAATCTAGATTGTCTAGACAAAGAAGATGATAAATTTGGATTGAAAATCAAAAACAATATGAACAATGAACAATTCCAGGATACAGGATTCTACACTTCTCTGTAATACTTAAAAATAATATCAGTATAGTATATGATAAAGTATCAGAGGAACAAATTAAAAACTGTAAAAAGGAATAAGTGGATCTGGCATGGCAATGCATTTAGAAAACTATAAAATGATATTGAGAAGCAAGTACTTGATTTGAAACGTTTTAGTAGGGATGGGCCAAGAGAAACCTGGAGACACTAGGTATTGCAACTGCAAGGAAAGTCCTAGGGAGAGATGCCAGCGAAAATGTAAGGCATTCATCATGAGACTCATGAGAATCCAATAACTATAGGACTTATTATTTAAAAGTAAATATTCTAGGAGTCTCACGTTGATCTCTGACATAAAGTAGACTCACCAATTATTTGTATTATTTAACTCTATTTATTCTGCAATCGGTACTGATAATGGCCATATTAACGCTGAAAGCTGCTTTGTGAAATAAAAATAAACAAATATTCATTTACATGGAAAGACAAATCATGTTATTCCTTTAAGATGACCTCCATAGAGGGTCCTACAAAGTGGCATAACTATTGGCCTGCATTGAGGGCAGGAGCCCCGTGCCAGGGGGCCCCCAAATCCTAAAAAACATTATCACTATCTTTGTGTCTATGGGGTCCCCTTTAGAGCATAATAAAATCTAACTTGGAATCAATACAATTTTTTTTTTCTTCTCACTAACTTTCTATGCCGAGGGGCCCTCAAAAAGTTCTTGCAAGGGGCCTCAATGCCCTAGCTACGCCACTAGTCCTACATCTAATAATAATAAAGTAAATATTGGTTTGATTAATGGGTTCGAGAATTTATTAGCGTGTCAAACCACCTTAATATCAAGGACCAAGGATAAACCATTTGGCCTGATAAACTAAGATTATCCTTTGCAAATGTATTGCCAAATAATATGTGAAGTTATCAGGAGAGAGGGAACAGGTTGAGCTACACTTTACAAAATAAGTATAGTTAAATATAATGCAAGGATCTCCTTCAAATTAAAAACAAGGATATCTTTTATTATCATTGATGATCTTGACATGTTTGCCTCACCAATATATCACAGCCAATAAATCAGCTGAGATGGAAGACAGTGTGGTTTCAATCAGTATATAAAAACAAATTTCTTTACTGAAGAGAAGTTGAAATTATGTGATATTCTACAATCTTTGTAACTGTTCTTTTTTTTTATGTAACTCTAAAACACTAGAATATAGAGTGCAAATCAAAGCAAAAACAAATCAACATTTAAAAAAAACTTTTTTTTTAAAAAAAAAAGTGTCGGCAGTGACACTTCTGGACTTTGAGAAAAAAGACAAATTTGGGGAGAAGACTTCTAAAATATTTTATGGATAGCTTCTCATATAAAGAGGATGTCCTTCCCACCTTAACCTCTTTCTAGCCTCAACAACCATCTTCTACGAGGTAGTACACTTCTCTTACTCTGATGTAGAACTAAGAGTTTGGTTTTGTGATTTTATACTAGGACTTGAAAGTAGTTGTGATTCATGAAAACTTCTAATGATGAACTTATATGGTACAGAGTCCTCTTTGGAATCTAAAGATCTAAGATTAAAAGCAAGTGGGGTGTGGCATTAGTCTACATTCAATTCAGTACAGATCCTCTTATCTGGTCTTTGTTAAACTAGCCATTGAGCACTCTTGAAATGGTACCCGTGGCACAGACCTTTCTGATATGGTATATAAAAAGTCTATTTTGTGATATCGGTGGATACCAGTCAGTTAAAGTTGGTGGAACGCTGTGCGGTAGGATTGTAATCTTTTAGATGTATTTCTCTAATGATATTTGCTTGTTACATAAAAAATTTGGTTTAACCAGTAATTTTGTTATCCAGTCATAGGTACCGTCCCTGGGAGGTCAGTTAAGAGGACTTCTACTTTATTACCTTTGAATGATTGATTTTAATTCATGTGCTTGGTTTTCTCACGAATTAGGTCGCACGAGATACAAAAATACCGCACCCTAAATTTTTCCCATTTTCGAGGTCTGAAATTCAACAAAATTGGAGAACTCTGAGTAATTATAACTAATACTTAAAACAAATTAATTTTTATTATTTTATCGATAATCATTATATATTATTTACAAAACACCAAAATATGTTAAAAATCAAGTTTTAGGGAGATAAATGTCCTTAAATTTTAAGGGAGGGAGGAAGTGTCAAAGAGAGGAATTGAAACTCAAAAATTATTGAATTATCATTACCTGAGAACGTATAATGATACTTAACCCATTCAATGC
The DNA here is from genome assembly GCA_951217055.1 of Gerris lacustris. Classification (NCBI taxonomy): domain Eukaryota; kingdom Metazoa; phylum Arthropoda; class Insecta; order Hemiptera; family Gerridae; genus Gerris; species Gerris lacustris. The sequence goes on from OX578282.1 coordinate 27,679,433, forward strand.
GTAATCCAATTCATGAACCTACCTTAGTTACTGTATATATCTAAACAATTTTAAAAGTTAATTTAAAAATAAATAAAAATTAAAAAAAAAAAAGTTTGGATCCACTGTGGATACAAACGTGAGCAGGCCTGACGGAGCCTTGCAAGATGGTTCTACTCGAGGTACGGAGAATAGAGCTACAGAGGGCTGAAAGAGAGGGCTTGGATCCACTGTGGATCCACCCGTCAGGCGCGTTAGCACGGCATGGATCCACAGTGGATCCACCCGCATTGAATGGGTTAAATTACATTCAACAGTTTAATTTAACTTAAAACTTAGGGATTTTAAAATGAATATTATTGTATCCCAAGCATAAATAATATCTAATTAACTGATAACAATATAAGTGAATGATGATACTGTTACAAGACTTAATTTGAAGATTGCCTAGACCACCAATGCTCTAACTCTTATCAGTTCCGCATGCTCATTGTTGAGAAGATTGGGGTACAAAATTATCCCTTGGGATAACTGAAGGGTGAAAGAAACTGTCTCTCTGACTCTGACTAAAGTAATACCTGTTTATTTAGCTTTCGGCCTTTATAAGGCCGAGCATTAGAGCTTATTATGGAAGAACAACAGTAGTGTCAAGAAGGCAATTGTTTTCTGACACTCAGTTTGGCCAACTTATGTGAAGAAATAAATGAAGCAGCTAGGTGGTTATCCTGAGGGTATCCAGCACCATATTTTTTTGCCTAGTTGGCCTAAACTTCTAGATGTCTAAATCTCGGGCTCTTATTGGCTGCACATACCAGTTTTTCTATGCTCTTTTTGATGCTACTGTATTGTGATATCAATAAATAACTACATGCTACAAGTGAGTAGGTACATCCATTGTCATTTATACCAAGATTAGACTCGGTGACTTTACCCGACAGAAAGTCTCTTAGAATCTATTAACTACTGCTTTTACTGTTCTATTTTGTACATTTCAAGTTCCGCAATCAACTTTGCCCTATCAAGAGAAATAATCCCATTCATTCAAATGTAAATGTTTCTTTATAGTAAATAATTTGAGGAGTCACCCAGCAAACAGAGAAAAACAATATCCATAATTAGCAATCATAGAAGACTATTCTTCGATAAACATCATTATAATTACATACATATGATAAGAGATAACTCTGTTACAACTGATTCACTCATAAACAATTTATCATTAAACTAGAAAGTAAATATTTCCTTATCATACAAGAATTTTATCATTATTTATAAATGTGATAAGAAATTATTTTGTTTTGAATTCTTCCCTCATAAATAATCTGTTATCAATAAACTAAACAAGTATTTCTCCACCATACAAGGGATGATATAAATGATTAGAGCTTACGGGTTTTACGACTTTATTTCCTAATAAATCATTTATTATTATTTGACTAGGTACTTTTGAAGAAATACCTAGGTCAGTAAGCAAGCTCTAAAAAGATATTTGCCAACTAAGTAAAATAAAAAGTTGACTAATAAGGATCAAAATATAATAAGCATTCATGTAAATTGCATTTTTAAAAACAACAACAAAATAATGAAACTGGCACATCTATTTTTTGATCTATTTCAAACAAGTGATTCACTTCTTACAGAAAATTGGATAGGTTTATTACAATACTCCTGCAACAGTTAATAGCCGGCATTTAATCCTTTTTATTATTTTTATTAAATTAATAATACTTAATACAGTTAAACGGTAATGATCACGGGATTATGTTCTATATAATTACTGTGATAACTTATCAAGAGTTAATGACCTTTGAGGAAAACGCTAACTTTCAAAGAAGAAGCATCATTTTTATAACGAAAAATTTTACATATTCGTTACATATAGACAAATAATAGTCAAATTGTTAAATAAACAGGATAAAAAAGAGTAAATATATAGCAAATAATTAATTAAGAGTAAAAAAAGGGACAGATGTTTCTTGATTTATGAAGGTTTTCGTTAATTTTTCTTATGCTTTTAAAAAAGTAAACCTATCTTAGATAAATAATTTGGGTCTTCTTATATATTATACATATATTTGTTTATAATTTTAGATTTAAAAAAGTAATCAATAGAGAAATTAAAGATGCTTCGGCTTCAACGAACAGTATTGACTTCAATTCGAAGGCGGCTAGTAATAGAGATGAGAAAAAGTACCGATTTATACATTTTACAAAAGTAATTATTTTATTTATTTACCTGATCCAAAGGTATTCCAGTGTCTATCGAAACGTTCATTAAAATTCGGCTTCCGGTTAAATAAGGATTTTCCATAAGGTCCATTTTAATTCAAATAAATAATTTAACAGTCTTGATTTCTAGGATGTGAAAAAAGGGATCTTTTCAGATGGTCGTCGCTAGGCAACAATCACCGAAAAAAAGGTTATTTTATTCTTCGTAATGTACCCGGCGCCAATTTAAAATCATTATTCAATTTAAATAAAGCCGATACAGAATTTAAAATATTTTGTCCGTTACATTAAATATATATTGCGTAAATAAAACAAAAATGAAATTAACGAGGAGTGCACTTTGGGTGAACAGTCTTCTCTAGCGAACGAGGCCTGACTGACTTCACGGAGTAAAAATAAACTGCGGAGGGATGATAGGGTTCTAGACTCTAGAGGTGGTAGAGAGGACTGGAGCTGTGTAGAACCAACGCCTTACTCTCATTGGCTGGAAACTAAGGAGTGGGGCGAGGCAAGGCCCGTGGCGTGATTTTTAAAATACTCCAACACACTTGCATCCAATAAAAACTAGATTTATTTTTCTGTGGTTATTTTTCTTTTTCTCTATTCTATACACATCTTGACAGTATATTCATTCAAAAGAAACGATGGAATAAATACAGTGGACTGTTTAATAAAAATACCCAAAACAAAAAAATTGTAAATAGATAAAGTAGAAAGTTTTAAGTAGGTATATCTCTTTTGATGTACCTGTATGAAAGATAAAATTTTTGATTTAACAAATAAGTATACAGACTACAGACAAATTACTTGATGCTGCAAAAATTGAAATTTGTTATAGTTTTACACATCCTAATGTCCCTTGAGTCCAAAATAATGGTTTTTAAAGAATCTCTGTAGTATGTATGTGCTGATACGTGGAGCCTAAATTATTGTGCCGATTTCGATGAAATTTGGCATATATGTTCAGATAAATTATACTTCAAGGAGTGAGGAGATATTAAGAAATTAATTTTAGCTTTCAATTTGGGGGCACTACCCTCCAAAAACGTGTAAAATCATATCCTCAAAAACGCTTTCGACGATTTCGTTTAAAATTTTAAATAGTAGTTATTGTCAGCAAAATGGAATTTTGCAGACAATTTTTATAAGTTTTAGTTCCTAGCCGAAGGCGAGGATAGGCGAAACAAATTTACTGCAAAGGTGAAGCCGAGGCAGGAAAATGTTAATTACCTGCTAAGACTAAGGTGTAACCGAAGCAGGTAATCTTTAAACGAGTCAGGAATGTTTCCTTTGCTGCATAGTTACATATAATATTTTATCTACTAACGGCAGAAAAATTAGACTAAAGATTTTTATTATTATAATTTTTAAAGGTATTTTCAAAAAAGATATACATATTTAGCAGAATATTAAGCTTGAAGTTCATAACCTGCGATGTAGTAACCTTTTCTAAAAATTTTGCTGCCTGTTTGTAATTTTGTTGACACTTTGAACTTTTGCTAACACTTTGATATTTTGCTGACACTTGATTATTTTGCTGCGTGTTTTTTTTGACATGTTACAAAAGAATTAATTTTGTTGCCGTGAGATAAAGTCATTTTCCCGGGAAAAAATATAGATCCTGAAAAATAGCTTTAATTGCTAAGAGCGAGGGATCGGGTTCGATTCCCCGCCAGGGAGGAGTTATTTTTATGGTAAATGTTGATCAAATGTTCAATAATAGTTTAATATTATCACGAAAACCTTAATCAACTAACAAATGGAAAACACTGGGCCAAGTAATTATGTACTCTATATGAGATTTTATTCAAATTCGTATTATCATAAGTTAAGTAATGATTTGAACATTAATAATTGTTTAATAAACAGTCAATTGTTAATTAGTACATAACTTTGATTACTTTTAAATTTATACTTTTTAGGATTTTACTATCAAAATATATATATAAGAATGGAGATATTCGTGGCAAAAATTTAATGAGACTCATGTATGACCGCCACGCTTGTATAAATGTTTATAAGACAAAGGAAAATACGATTTCAGAATATAATTAAAAAATGTGCATTTCACCTTTTTCCGCAATTGAACAAAAAAACCATAGAAAATGCGATACAACTAGTAGTAAACTTTCTCATGAACGAATACATAATTACTTTACTCAGTATCTTTCATTTATTAGTCATTTTGATTTTCGTAGCTACATTTAATTTTTATTGAAGATTTTATCAAAACTTATAAAAATAACCTCTCCCAGGCAAGCGTATAAAGCAATTTTTTTCGGAGAAACAACTTATATTTACTACATTGCCCTGCATTTTCAAAACCGCTTTGAAAACTTTTTGGTTTGAAAGCGAAAGTGCTTTCATGAGAAGTTTCCAAAACAGTTTTCACAACAATTTTGAAAACTATAAACTCCCAGATTAGTTATAGTTAAGTCAGGTTATCATATCTATGCTCATCATGCCTACTGCGCATATCTCAATTCTGTTTTCAATTCAATGCCCTTTTTTCATGCAATTTTTTCAAATTAGTTTCAATACAAAACCAGAACATTTACTGTTGCGACATTGAACTCAAAACGTTTCGTTTCCATTGGGTTTTGAATACCTAGCTCAAGAAAACGTAATAATGGTCAGATTCGTATTAAAAAGCAAAGAGGATTTATTTTAGCTGTTTTATCAGGAACTAGATTTTTCCAGGGAGAATGTCACATAGATTTGTATACATATTATGTTTTTTGAATTTTAGGGGTGGGTGCCGCCACAATTGGAGAATGATTTTTCTGAACCTGTATACCAAATTAATGGATACCGTCCAAGTAGTTTAGGCTTCACGCTTTTACACTGACTGCAATCGACATTTCTTAAAAACCACTTTTTTGAACTTAAGGGACATCAAAACGTGTAAATCTATCAAAATCTCAAAATCGAATTTTTGCGCCATCTCAACACTTACTCTTTAAATATACTACATATATGAGAAAGCAATTAATAAAAAATAGACTGCCAATTAGTGTGGCACATAGCTTCCTCGCATCCTATCATGTACTATAACAATTATTGTTATATTACTTTATTGTAAAATTGTTTATTTTGTAAAAACTATTAATAGTTTTAGCGATCTTTAACACTTCATAGCGGTGTCGCTGTTGGTTTTACTAAAAAATTGTATTTGAAAAAAATGTTTGTCTCATTGAATAGATGAATTTAGATTTTTTCCCCGACCTAAAATTCCAATATTAAATTTAAAGTTCACGTTTACGCGAGCGTTGCTCGTGAACGCTTGGACGGATAATGTTGTCCAACGAACTCGACCTGGGCATTGGTAAAATGAACATGTCTACCAAATTTCATTAAAATCGGTCGACATTTACTCAAGTTATCGTCGCACGTTTCATAATTCACGGACACACAGACCGACAGACAGACAGACAGACAGATAGACAGACAGACAGACAGACAGACACGAGACCAAAAATGTTCCCTGATGTCTGAAACGGATTTCTGTCTTGGAATTTTTGAAATCGGAGGCATAAAAGTTTTTCGTTCTCAAAAGTGAACACAATGCTTCCGTTACCTTCGGTAAGCTCGGAAGCAAAAGGTTATGATTAAATAAAAATATATATCTATTATCTATATATATTTGAACTCAACCTCACACAGATATAATGTAAGCAATACTTTTCAACTTATCCTGTTTTTATTTTTCTTAAGTCTTAAAATTTTTGTTTATAGTTCACAATGTCTAAATAACCTAAAAGCAATAAATTATAATGAAAATAATGTAATTACACAAAAACTACATGGTAACAACCAATTACAAATAATAATTGAGTTTAAAGTGGGACTCATTGATTCATTGTTCTATAACTATGGTTCCCATAGCATTTACCCTCGAGGACAACTTCGAGGCTTGTGCCTCGAAATCAAGAGGCTCAAGCTCGTAATGTTTCATGTTTTTATTTCCACAAATAAATATACACTACAATACCTAGTTATATTAAACATATTATAGATCGTATCTTCTCTTAGACTTAGAAATTTACCATTAAAATAGATTACTAATAATATAGAACACATACATATTTTGATCATTGTAATTTGTTATTATCAGAACTATTAATATAGAGATCATTGCAATTTTTTATTATCAGAACTTTTAAATCAGGAAAAGATGAAGTCTTTAAATCAAAATTAAAGGATAAAAAATGAAAGAAGGATAAATAAAATATGAAGGTAAGAGTGCAAAAGTACTATTATGTATTATGCAATCTAATCAAAGAGAAATTCGATATTTTAAGAGGTACAACAGTATAAATTAAAATTCTTAATTTCAAATGTGTTTATAAGGTTTGTGACAATAGTGGATCGTATAATAGGAAATTTTTAATCATGGATAAATAAACATTTAATGTCCAAATTATTTAACGATATTTTTTGTTTAGTGACTAGCAGTTCCGTCTCCGTCTAATAATGCTGAACTTCGTTTCTGGCGGTGAATACCGAGTTTAAAGTAGGTTTTTGTTAAGTTTTGAAACGATCTTAAAGCCTACATTTATATCGGTGACTTTTGGCCTCTGAAATAATGTAGAATCATTATCTCTCATTCTTTTAAAAATGTAACTCAATTTTGTTCATATTGGGATAATGATGATGGCCATATTTAACAAGTGGAAAGACCATTTCTTCAAATGATTTTTTATATATTCTGCTGACTATTCTATTTCTTTTTCTATTCTAATTTCTTACAGAGGTCCACTTATAACTCTCTAACGGTCCGTTAGGTCCCCGAAAACTCTATAGAAAGTTCTAAAAATTCTGTTATAACTTCTGCTCTAACGAGTTGAATAGCTTACAAAACAAAACAGGTTCAATGAACAGTGGCTCTTCAGGAACTGATCCTAAACTGCATTTATTGTTATGGCAAAAAAAAAAAAAAATCAATTGGAAATCTTTGGTACAATGGGATTAGACGAATTGCATATTAAATACTGTTATCCTCAGAATCTCCTGCAAATATTGTCACCTATGGACATGTTATTGTAGTAACGTGCGTCGTTACTCAATTAAGACAGAAGAATTTAAGTCTTGCGTCTTGCGGCGTCATCCAAAAACGTTTTGGACGTCAGTCCAAAAAAAGCCGCTCCTGTGACAAGAGTGGTACACCCCAAGCCTCTCATGACATTCTGCCCCTATCTCTAGCGTTTTCCCCGTCTGTCTCTATGAACCCACTTTCACTAGTAACTAGACGCTCAAACGGTGCTCATGTGACATTGGCCTAGAATAGAAAAGAAGTTAGCATCAAGATAGTAGCTCACCCCACCATTAAATTTCCGCCTAATGCAAAGATTTTAGTTTCGAAGATTTAATGATTATAATGATAAGTGAAAAAGACTTACAGTAGCCGCTATTTCAGCGCGAATTGTCGGATCAAAAAACAATCTTTTTTGTGGTTACCTAAACCATTAAAGCTGGGTTCCCTTAGCTTGTGATTTGGCGAGCCTCTCGTGCCTAGAGGGTCGTGCTCGTAGGCGTGTGGTCAGTCGAATCCTAAACAAGCGACCACGAGCCATATCAAGTTTAGTATGTTCCCACGACTCGAATAAAGACACACTTCGAGTCAAGCTCGCCAAGTTATAGGCCGTGGGAACCCGGGTTAAAGAAAACAACCAAAGAATGTCCAGAATGAAGATCGATTTACTGAGAAATTGTGATAAGATGATGCATCTTAGATCAACTTAGATGAACCACATCATGAACTATCATTGTGGTTGATGGTAACCAGTGGCGTATCCAGGGCGGCACATGGGGCACGTGCCCCCCCCCCCCCCCCCCCCCAGACCCAATAGGGTAAATAAAAAAATTACCGCCGTATTTTTTTTTTAATACATATTTTTTACATTCAATTTCACCTCAGAAATGCAAAAAAGCACTGTTTTGAGAGGTCATATACGCTGATTTTCAAGATTTTTTTTGTTTATTAGTTGTTCCTTTTTTTTGGGGGGGGGGGGGGGTGGCGCTGCTTTGTTGAATAAGTAGTTCCCTTTTCTTGTTACCACTACGAATACCCCTCCCCCCAATCTAAACTGAATTAGAATGTGCCCCCCAGACCTAGCCACAGGATGGTAACTGGTGATTGTGGTAAACTACGTAAAGACAAAGACTGCTCGAAGATTCACATTCGAACACACACTACCGCAGGGTCTTCAAGCATATGATATGTTGTCTTAAAATATCACTATACTCAATAATTTTAAAAAAATACAATATCAGAATATAAACTTATTTCCTACCGAAAATATTGATTTTTAAAGCAAATTTGTTCAGCTAAAAACTAGACTACAGCTATAATGCATTAGTTCTTATTTGATTTACAACATTTTCATTTAAAACCCTTATCATTGATGAATTATAGTTTATTTAAAAATAGCAATATATATATTATTGGTAATAATTTATTATACATTTCTCCAACTACATCGGAAGGATAATCAAAAATGACAGTTAATATTGATAAAATCAAATATTAGATCTCTTTAGACTAATAATTCCAACCTAAAATCAAATATATTTTCATAATGCTCAAACTTACTTCAGAAATTATTAAATTTGAAGCCTAAAATGCTATTGTTTATAGTATCGATATATGATTTTTATTCTACTTTTCCAATAGACTATCGATTGTTAAGGAAAGTTTGTTCTCAGTTGACTGTAAATTTCTATAGAGTTTCCCCTAAGGGTAGTCCCTACAGGACTGGAGTCTGGAAACCCAGATAAGGGGCAACGGCCCTTCACTTAGAGCTTTAGCCTAGACTTGCAAGCATACTAGTAAACAACTTCGCTTCCACTGCCACTCTGTTTTCAATCAGTTAACGCAGAAAGATACCACGAGTTTATATTAAGTTAAAATTTTCCAGATAGAGAATGGCAATACAATATATATGTGAATTTTTTAAAAAGATAATGCACTTAAAACAGTAAAGAAAATAAGAGAATAGAGGTTCATGCTATGTTCGTTAAAAGAAAATAGAGAGATCAGACTGAGTGATAAAATATTAAATGCACTTTACTTTATTGCTTTTCGGTTCTACAGAAATATTTACTTTTAAAATATATGTTTAATATATAATAATGTATAGTTTTTTAATGTAAAAAAATAATATACTGGCAACAAATACTCGTAAACTGATTATAATCGTTTAACTAGTAGTTCTGTGAACTGTAGACCTACAAATCGAGAAATGAATTTTAGCTGTAAATTTGCATTCCCCCAAAAAACCCTGCTAAATCGTGGAAAACAAATTATTTCTCAAAAAAAAGATTTTGATAAAAAAATTCTAAAATGTAGTCTATTTAAATACGAATCTAACCATATAAATCGTTTCTACAGCGCGGATGACGAGAGGCTGGGTTCGATTATCCACTGGGGAGAAGTTATTTTTATGGTAAATTTTGAAAAATAAAAATTAATACTAATTAAATGTTACAATGAAACCTTGAAAAAATTAAAAAATGTGACGTAATTATAAATATATGTTAAATATGACGTGTGTGTGTAAGTATAGGTATGTCTGTGTGATGATTAGATTCATTAAGAGGTATAAATTGAACGTAAATAATCTAGTTTCGTTTTGAGATTCTTCAATTGTTATTAAATACATTGTTTAAATTTGAATATTTATCAGGTGCGATATGAAGTCTTAAAGAAGGACATCATAAGACGTAGATTGTAGCTTGAGTTACTGGGTTTGCAATGTTGATGATTTCAGTTTGTACTTTAAGATTATTGTGGAAAGACATAGGCTAACTATCTTTTTAGTAAAACGGAGTTACGTCGAGTATAATAGGATATTATAGGCACTTAAAACACAACTAATTATTTAAAAAAAGAGCTTTCTGGGCTCATTCTAAAGAGGTTAATTATTGTTTGGAACGGTATTTGTAAATGTAAATGAGCAAATCCTTGTTGTGATGGTGTAACTTCATAAACACCCTTATTCCTAATAAAACACAACTCAGATTAGAAAATCAGTGGGACTGAGAGCTTAAAGCTATTTCTTAAGAACTATAATGTCCAATTACAAAAGATAACCAGGTTTAAGGTTTTGAACCTCAAAATATGACCACATCAACTGTTGAGTCAATTATAAGCCTTCTTCAAGTAAGTTAATACTCTCGTTTATCGACAAAAATCCGTCCAACACTTTTCTTATTAATAATTTCTTCGTTCAGACGACAGATATACTTTTAAACCGCCTTACTGGTCAGAGGACCTTAAACGTGTGAATACTACGTATATAAATAAGTAATAGGAGAACATAATAGAAAATATTTTTAATATTATACTTTAGTGTTATTATTTAATTTGATAAATGATAAAATATTTTTATTTTAAAAGTAATTTGCCTATTATTATTTAAATAATTTTTTCAGTACAAATTTACCATATTGCATACTGTTAATGTTAAATACTTTAATTTTAATTATTAAGGTTTATTATTTTAACATTATTCACATTACTTAAGTGGTTTTGAAAAATGTAATACTTGTATTTTTAATTTTATTAAAAAAAAAGGCCAGTTTGAAGTATCTGGAAAGTATGTTCAGACAAAGGGTTAAGGGTTGAGAAAGAAAAAACAAAAGACTTGAGGGGCCTAAAGTCTTTCAGGTGTGGTCCACTTGGTTTTGCTAAATCTTGACTTCTCCCTTGTCCTTTTCAAAGAGAATTATTATTAAAAATTGTTTGAAGTGTAGTAAAAATTGAATTAAAAAATCATAATAGTTCATATATATTTATATAAATTTCTTTCCTTACATGGGTTGGCATATTGAAGTATTTTCTTTATTGCAAAAGTTATTTTCAATGTTTGAGTATTTAAAGTGTTTGATTTGTACCTGTACCATTCTATATAGTATCAAATAAGCCGTGATTTTATTGTTATTATTATTTTATGAATTTATTTCAATTCAATCCCAACTAAGATGATCTTAATCTTCGTCTCTTTATACGTAAAATAATACATGTTAATTTATCAAAGCAGCTTTCGTATTTTATAAAGCCATTTTTAATCAGTGCCGATTATGGAAGAGCTAGAATTAAATTATATATAAAAAAAAAAACAATAATTTATCATGTAACTCTAGTTCTTCCATATTCGGCACTGATGATGGCTTTATAAAAGTCAAAAGCTGCTTTGATAAATAAGTATGACCTCCATCAACGCTCTTATACCTGAAGGATAATCATAATCCATTTCAGAATAGAGGGTTTGGTCATTTTACTGATCTAGTCGATATTATTTGTCAGTCATATTTGTGTTTGCTCATTGCGATTTCAAGTGAGCATGATGGGATCTGACTACATAAATCACCTAATTATCGCTTTAAAAATTTGGTTGCATTTACCGAGATTTAATGGTACTCTCAATCTCTTTAAAGCCGGCAATACACATAAAGGTATACCTGACAGGTAAACCTGTGCAGGTTACCTGTACAGGTGAACTGGTGAGTGTGTGCTATCATAACTGTGCAGTTGTGTCATAACTTGATACCACACACTCTCCGGGTTACCTGCACAGGTTACTTGTACAGGATTACCTATCAGGTATACCGCAACGTGCATGGCCGGCTTAAGTTTATGAAACTTAGAGGAAAATCAGTTTAGGTTTAGGCAAAGCCAGTGTTTAGCGTCACCTGACCACCACAACGCAAATCACCAGAAACCAAAGTCAAAACTCCGAAACTCCGAGGAGTTAAAAAAATCTCTGGGAATTTAAAATCCCAATGCCTCCTTTGAAATTCCCTAAATTTGATTCGAACGAAACATGTATTCTTGTGCATTATAAAGAAAATATCTTAAACAGATCAGTCCGAGACAACTCAGACAAACTTTTTAACAGCCCAGTGTATTCCGTTTATTAGTTTTCGTGTTTTCGTAGGTACATTTAATTATTATTGAACATTTGATTAAAATTGATCATAAAAATAAAATCTCCTCGGCGAGGAATCAAACCCGGCCTCTCTCCGTCCGCGTTTAAAGCTATTTTCTCAGGAACCAGGAAACTTACTTATTTCCAGATTTTTCCCGGGAAAACGGTTTATATCGTTAGATTTGTATTTAAATAGACTACATTTTAGAATTTTGTTAATTAAAATCGTCGGAACCATTTTCGAGAAATACTTTTTTTTCACGTTTTTACAGAGGTTTTGGGAAATAGCGCCCCCAAATTTGGAGCTAAAATTAATTTCTCGATTTCGCCTTGGGGTATGATTTTTCTGAACGTGTATGCCAAATTTCACATAAATCGGCCCCGTAGTTTAGGCTCCAGGCATCTTCACAGATAGACATTTTTTAATAGCCACTTTTTTGAACTCAGGGGATATCAAAACGTGTAAATTCATCAAAATCTCAAAAACGAATTTTTGCGCCATCGCAATACTTTCTCTTTAAATGAGAAAGTAAAAATATTGAAAGATAATGTCGGCTAGGAAATGTTTAACAATTATAATTATTATAATATAAAAACGAGGGCATAGTACGGATAAAAGTTATTAAACACCTCTAAGTTTGTATTTATAAAATAACCTTAGTTAATCTAACAGGTCTGGTAGTAAAATCCAATAATAGCTTTTCTTTTAATGTAAACTTCCCTTTGTTATAAACTTTTACATTTGGTTGGTATGCCTGTGGTTTTCTTTCTAAATATTTGTCTAAAATTCTTTAGAAGCTCAATAATAACTCAGAAGAGGTTGAAATAAAAAAAACGTACTTAAAAACGAATGCTATTTTGGCTGTATATAAAATAACTCGGAAGAAAGCCATACATTTTATTTTTTCCTTTTTCAGGTTATACCTATATAATCAAAATATTTTCATAAAGTTATAAGGACAGACAGAGTCAAATAAGAATACTAAATCTAAATATGTATATGAATCAATACAACACAGGCGGTGACATGTGGGGCGGATTGTCGTGGATAAAAATAGAATTCTAACAAATAAATGGCGCATACATTTTAACACATTGCGTCTAAATTTCGTTCACGCTGTGTATTTTCACAATTCTTTATTCAGGGATATTTTCTTCAATACCCGGAGCTCTGACATTGCTTCCAAAGAAACCCCACTCAAAATTGTCACTGAGCCAATTACGGATTGCAATATTTCACGGTACTTCCCAGGAAAATAAATAAATAATATAACTATAACTCCACACAAAATTCTCTTTTTAATTTTATACAACTATTATTAATTAAACCTTATAGTTGCAAGTAATGTTTTGATGAAAGTTAAAACAAGGCAATGTTTTTTGTTGAGTTTACCTTAAGTGTAAACAACGTTTTAACATCCCTAAAACAGAAAATCAACGCATAGCCCGAATTCTTGCTCCTAGAAAGTTGACATTTGGTAAAAGCTTCTATTACTCTCTAAAAATAGTAAAGGATTTAGGTACTCCCCTTGGTTAGCGTATACTCGAAAACTCTCGTCTGAAACTAAGCTTATTATTCATACGAAACTAACTGCCAAGGTTTTTTTTTTTAATTTTTAATTTTGCTTCCGGGCTTACTGAAGGTAATGGAAGCTATGTGATCGATCTGAACGAAAATATTTCTTGTCTCCAATTTCAAAAATTTCAAGATAGAAATCCGTTTCAGACATCAGAGAAAATTTTTGGTTTCGTGTCTTTCTTTCGGTTAATTTTTGCGAACCAACATTTCTTAAAAACTACACGTCCGATTTTAATGAAATTTGTATGGTAGGTCATAATTAGCCCATTGTTGGTCTCATATACGTTTCAACCTTCTATGCCCATTTGTTTCTCTTCAACATGCGCACAAACATACATTTATTTACACCTATACCTTCAAAAGTACTAATCTGATTATTATGAAATTTGGATGGTTTGTCGAAAGTAGACCGCAGATAGCACCAGATTAATTTTAACTTTTGGTAATTTGCTACTTTAATTTAGGTAAAAAATCAAAACAATTTTGACCTATTAAAAAAATGGGGGAAACAATTAGATACTCGTAAATTAGATAATAATCTAGGCTTATAAAAGCATAAAATCAATAATGTACGTGATAGGATGCGAGGAAGCTAAGTGCCACACTAAATGGCATTCTATTTTTCAAGTGATATGCATACTTGAAAATTAATTTTGCTCTAAGTAATATTGATAACTAAGGATCCACATTCTACATACAAATATTATATCAGGGTACACCTAGCATCACAACTAAATATTGATAACATTGAATTGAATGACATGGATTATCATGGGAGGCTACCCAGCAGAAGTGCTGATTTCGTGCGTTATAATAATTCAGTACATCCTTTCAGTGTGAATTATAGTTGCAGGTCTCGAGGCCAACGCCTCTTCAGCTGACGAGGATGATGGTCAGGGATATGGAGGGATGCCATGGATCTGAACCTAAAGAATTAGGTTGGTGATTTAAGGTTTCATGGATTATACAGATGGAAGAAGCAATGTCATGTACAACAAAAATTTTAAGGTCGTATTGAATTATAAGGTTAGTGGGGAATTTGTGATTTTTCGAAAAATCTTTGATTGAAGGGATTGGAGTCAATAAGAATTTTAACGTTTGGTGCTACCCCAGAGCTCAATTCCATTGGTGTAAATAGATTTAAGGATTTATCCAATAAGAATGTTATTATAAGGTAATCGTTTAATGTTTGTTAGAGTGATAATATAAAATATCGCGACATTTTATATTACTATGAGACTGCTTGAAGGCTAGCCAACCGTCTCCAACCATTTTGGTTGAAGGACCGGGTATGGAAAGAATGGTTTAAAGCGGGCTGGATGAAGTAAGCAACCAAAAGCTCAGCCATCGGACTTCACCGTCTAAATGGTAGGGGATATCCGGATAAGCATTATCCATTTCGGCCGAAGAACCTCAATTCTAATCTTACTGATCTTTGGCTTAATCGTGCTGATGATTTAAATGGTATTTGATTATAGAAACTTATATAACTTTCATGTTTTATTTCATGTTCATTTGTTAACTTCTTTTGCGGTGGCGGGCCATACGATGGAGTCCCTGGAGGAGGATACAGTTAGATAGTAAAACAGCGGTCATTTAAGGATATGTCAAGAGGGCAATAAAAAATAAAGAAAGAATAGAAATGGCAAAAGGAAAACATCTAATCCTTCCTCTGGTAGAATTTCTAACAGCATACATTTGAAGTTAAAAGGGAACAGAACTAAACCTATTATATATTTAGGGTTAGTAAAATATTCAGTTCTACTTTCCCCAGAGTAAAACCTTTTATTTTTAGAGTATAAACTGTTATCGTGAAACTTAAAAGTTATTTTAATTTGTTTTTTATTTGATTGATCTTTCGTAGAAGAGCTCATTTAAGTTATAAATCTTTGTGTTTAAAGTAAACTAAATTTAAGCTATTATTTATGAGACAAAAAGAAATAATTAAAAACTTTTCAGTGTTCTTCTTGATTAAAAGTTTTGTTTCGTTTCTTGAAGCGTGTAATTATTTGGAGTTCAACCTACTAGGTTATTTAATGTGTTTCTCTATTAAGTTTTATACAAAGTTAAGATTTAGTCCTTTATATTATTAGTTTTCTTAAGGAAAGACCGCATCCTGAAGAACGTGATAAAATGTTTTCTCTTTCAAAGCAGCAATAGCATAAGTTATCGTTTAGGCTGATAACTTGCGGTGTCATAACATTTTTCGAATTTTCATCGAAGTATATTCTGAATTCCAAATAATTCGACTTAATAATAAGACTTCTTAGAACTTGATCCACCATTATTAAGCGAAATGTTCGATAAAATCAAAAATGTAGCCTATTTTGGTCAAATACACGTTTAAAAAGGCGCGCCCACACTATGCCGATCGGTATCATTCGGCTTGAGCCGATCGGCAAAGCCGAATTAGTGTGGACGTGCCGGTCGGCTTTGCCGACGTGCCGAAAGCCGAACCGAATCGTGCCGAATTTGCTCGGTCCTGATCAAAGAAAGCCGAACCGAAGTTAATAGTGTTGACGTGCCGATCGGCCTCAGTCGACAGATAGTTTTCATATAGTTAGGTTCTCAGACTATTTTCATTTCTACTACCGTGCGGGTACTCGTGAGATGGTTCGGTACCGATCGGGGCGTCCACACTACTAAAGTAATGGGGACTTCATGTCGACCCGAACGTACTGTACCGAACGTGCCGACCGGCCAGGCCGATCGGCCCCATTCGGCATAGTGTGGACGCGCCTAAGCTTACAAAAAAGAAGTTATTGACAAAAGCTTTTAAAATATTCTTCCTAGGATTGGATAAAAGCAATTTAAGATTGACTGCCCTTTTTTAACGATCAAAATCATTATTAAACATTGGGAGTTAATGGAGTCATAACAACAATCAGATAAACTTGTTATTGTTTTATGTTGGCATCACAATGCACCACACCCCTGAAGATGCTTCCAGTAATAGATAATAATTCCAGTAATAATAATTTTATTATTTTCGATTGAAAAATGAACTGCGTATGTTTCTGACTTGATTGATGCTTTCCGGAGGAAGCTTCAACGAAATGGTAATGAGATTTTATAAAATGAAGGAATGATAAAGACAAAGTTATTATTAAATATTTAGGAATGCGACAGGGTTCTGTCTGCCAAGTTTCCCTACCTAGAGAAATGTATTTATACTCCATGTAACAAGTACGACTTTCAAGCTATCTGGATCTTAACTGAGGTTATCATTACATACTAAGAACAATATCTATATATGGACAACTTGGTACAATCTCTAGCATTTTGAAAAACGCGAGAGAAATAGATGCCCTAGTAGTTGTATATTAAATGCAAGGAGCAAAGAAAAACGACACTACGACGAATCAGAATAAGCGTTCCAAAAGTTCTAGTCTGCTTTACTGACAGAGACCAACTGCAAATACGGCGATATAAGCTGACAGCATAACATTTTTCCAATCGATTTCGTTAATGCAAATAAGTCGAATGTAATAACAGCTTAAGCTCATCGCATATATGATAATGCGTACCTCAAGTTATACTACAAACAAATATAAAACACCTCTACGAAATTTGAGAAATAAATTGAATATTTCTTATCTAAATCATTTAATACACGACTAAGATAATCTAACTACGTCCTATTTGAGATAGATATGTAACATCTGTCCGGCAAGATGCCTTATCATCTGCTAACTTATTAGTCATTAGACTAATATGGCATCTGCTGCATAAGATGTAAAGCCTTAAATTAATAAGGGACTAAAAAACAGAGTGAATAATTTTATTCAGAGAGCAAAATTGATTAGTTAAAAAAAAATAGCTTATGCAAGTTGTTAATATACGAAGCAGTTTAAAATCCCTATAGTTGTAGGTCATCAGCAGTTCACTGACGATGAACTTCAATAAGCATTTGCTATTGTGTTATGTTTTTTTAAAAGGATTAGGTAATTTCTCTCTTTGAGTTTTATTCACAAGCGTAATTTCCACTAACTCTCGGTAGAATAAACGAATTTTTTATAACAGAGACGCAAATTATCCGATGGAGTTAACAAATTTATCCACTAGACCTCATAACGTCTAGAGTTAGTCTACTCTTTTCATCATATCTACATAATCATATATATCCTCATAATATAATCTATTCCTCTATACTAGTAACTGGAATTCTGCATTGGTAAATCGGCTCAAGGCATAGCCCATTCATTTATAATTGTTGCTTCCGAGCTTACCGAAGGCAACGGAAGCTATGTGATATTCTGAAGGACGTATATTTTTATGCTTCTAAATTCAATTCCTATATAGACAGAAATTCGTTTCAAACATTAGGGAACATTTTGGGCTCATATCTGCCAATCTCTCGGTTGGTCGGTGTGTCGTTTAACATTTATGTGAACCACATTAATATCTTAAAAACTTCTCGTTTGATTTGGATGTAGGTCATAATTAGTATTAGCCCATTGTTGGTCCCATATTAATTTCAACATTCTGCACCTATTCCTTTCTCTTCTGCATGCGACCAAAATTTTGCTTTCGAGCTTACCGCAGGTAACGGAAGCTATGTGATCGTTCTGAAGATCGAACTTTAAACTTTTGTTGGTCGAAAGAGATATTCAAAATAAAATTATGCTGCCCACCACTGACATTTTTTAAAAACAATTTTTTGGACTCAGGGGAAAACGAGTAACTGCATCAAAGTCTTAAAATTAAATTTTCTTCTCTTTATTAGTATACTACGAATGTGAGAAAGTAAAAAAGCGGGATGACCCAAAAATAATATGAACTGATAGTGAAAGTTAAATATTAGACAGTAGCGTAACATAATGCTTTTTAGGGTCTATAAAACAATTAAAGAGCCATATTCACGTATTTATACGAATGACTGGGGCTCCATTCACTATGAGAATTTGCCACAAAACCTCGGATTGAAATGACTCACTTAGCATCTAAGAAATCCTAAACTGCTATTACTTTATCCGTGAGAGAATCAAGAGATAAACGAATCTTTCTACACTCTAGACCAAAGTATATGCATGCAACAGTATATCAAGAAAATGATCTTACATTTTCGTCTTATCAGCTTTCTAAAAGGAAGAATCAAAACTAAAGTTTGTTGAACAGAAAAGACTGAAAAGCAACTAAATAAAAAATTATTGAATCTTTTTGGACAATCTCTTAAACTATCTCATTTTTATAGAAAAACCATCAAAGGGTGAGAATATAAAACCAAAAACTCACCTGCTTGCTGAATAAAAGAACCTTGAATATGAAATACAAGTTACTTATCAATCTCTCTATCCACAAGAAGAAAGGATACAAAGATTTTATTATGATATGGATTTTTTTTTTATTTAAGTTTACTCTCCCTTCAAAGTGAAATCTAAACCCTTCACTGTTTTCAATATAAAGAAATCGACCAATTTTACTTCTTTGTTTCGTGTTTCTCTGTTTTTCAAGTAAGATAAACATTGAAATTGAATTTGACTAGAAAACCACATTGGATAAAGTGATAAACGATTTATTCAGTTATTGTATTGAGTTCATTTATCTTTCACTTTCTACTATTGTTTTTGTCGCTTAAAGGAAATAGCGTGTGTCGCTGTGGTAACAGCGATGGTTGTTTTTAGTTAAAGCGAATGCAGTTTTTGTATGTTAAGTACAAGTACAACTTATCAGTGTGCATATCGTTGGTTTTTCTTTATTGTTCAGAATTTCACGCCTGCGATTCCGGCAGCGACATAGCAAATTTATGAAAGGTTATAAATCTTATAATTAAATCCCAAAAACATTAAACGAAATGTTTCCTGTACACAACATATCATAATATTAAAAGCAGTAATTATAAAAAAAAATATTGATAGATATTAATGGGGTGGTATAAATAAACTTTGTTGCTTAAATAGTAAATGACTCAGCGGCGTAACAGCCTATAAAAGGCCATACTTGTCCTGCCCATTGGGTCAACTATAATATATATGTACTGAATGAAATGGTGTTGTTGGATCGCTTTATCAGCTGCATAATCCTTAAAATTGGCATACATATCCAGGTAGTCGCCCCTTCGCATAAAGTCAGCTACCCATTTTTATTACGATTCTAGGTGACCAACGAAGTGGGGTACGTAAGGGGGGTGTCTCGGAACTTTTCCTCACCGAACATAAACACATAAATGACAACCAATTAGCCAGCTGATAAAAAAAAAAAATAAAAAAAATAAAAAAATGAATAACTCTTTCCTATATCAAAATAGTGTACTTATTTGAAAAATATAAACTCATAACTTTTAAACTATTCCATTTAGTTTAATCGGGCTTGTTGAAATTTGTTAACAGCTTCCTCTTTGTTCTCCAGCTGTCTTATGTTTATGTTTAATAGCTGCTATTGATACTTCATTTGTTGGTATCAGCTAAATAGCTCCGACATTATTTGGCGTTTAAGTTACAAAGATCAAAAGTGGTATTGAAAAATAACGGCAAATATCCAAACGAAATACAGTGAAAATGTTTTTATTATAAAGAGGTATATAATCGGTGAAAATGTTAGTGCAATCGGAAAAAATATTGTCTTTATTTTAATTATGAATTTTTGCTGACCCAGCAAAATGGCTTAATGCCGTCACATATTATTATTAGTCGAATGAGTGGTTCGTCCTACCCGTTCTAGCAGGGAGTACTAGATTACTACTACTACTTTTAGCGTGTCACAGAGACAGACAGATTCATTCAAATTATTTTAAAAACACGCAAAACGGAAAATTCCTCTGAAATCTCGATTCAGGAATTTTTGGGTGAAAACAATACTCCTATACACACAAAAAATGTAAAAAAAGAAACTTAATAAAAAAAAAAAACATGCGTCGTTTTCAATGACTTCAAGGAGTGTCCATGCTAAATTTGAAGATAACCGAACTACGTGCTTGGCCGTGACTGTGAAACAGACAAAATTTGAAACGGTCGAGTTTCTCAAAACAGAGACAGTATGAACGACGAATAAGAATTTTAGGTGGATGAGATAAGTTTTAGATATAGAATTGGGAGATGGTGGAAAAATAAATACAGAGTCAAAAGTTCTATAGTACAGATTAGACTAGAAATACTCAGTTTTTAATACTATATACAGTAGAAAATAAAGATATGGAGGTAAAATAGAGATATTGAGAATATACATAAAGAGTCAGATGATATATGGAGATATATATGTACTATCTGTCAATAATATTCCAACACCTGATGCCCATCCCTACAATAAGGGTAGGTGTTGTGATTCTTTTAGCTGAGAGGAATAGGTAAAAATAGAGTTAGAGATAAACCATTATTTCAATAAGATATAAAATTGAGTTAGGTGAAATATACGTATAGAGTTAAATGACAAGTTTTTATAAAAAAAAAAAAAAAAAAAAAAAAATATATATATATATATATATATATATCAATATAAGCGAGACGAAGAGTTACATATAGGTACAAAATGAGGATATAAGGGTATGGAAAGAGATGGTGAGGAGAATCATGCTCTTCCTCACTATTAAAAACCTTGTTCAATATCTTTATCTTCTCTCTCTCTCCTTTCGAAACCCAAGCCAAAGCTATAAACTTAATCTTTACAGGAAGTCCTACTGACGTTTACTTCAAGTCTTTAAGTATTTCACCCTCACTCTCTTCCCATATTGATCTGAGTATTTCAAGATACAGGGCTTAGGTAAAATGTCGTGACTGAATACACTTGAGATAAATCTCAACTAATATATATATATATATATATATATATATATATATATATATATATATATATATATATATATATATATATATATATATATATATATATATATATATATATATATATATATATACACATATATATATATATATATATCATACACACCATCATCATATATATATATATATTTCATATTTCTCTAGTTAGAGTGGATGTTGCCAAATGGCGAGTTTCTAGCGTAACTTTCTCTTGTCTAGTTCGTCTGCCGTAAAAATTTCGGTTCCTAGGTTTGAGAATACATTTCACGCTAAATACTGGGATTATCTAACGTTTCGCGCAGAGGAAAGTTTATATCTGGCTTAGCTTAATTGGTAGAGCATCATACTGGAAATATGAAGGTCCGTGGTTCAAATCCCGGAGCCAGTGCAAATTTTTCTCTGTCTCTGTCTCCCGTAGTTTAAATTGTTTGAATTATATGTCGCTGCCCGAAGGTTGAGATTTCATATTTCTCTAGTTAGAGTGGATGTTGCCAAATGGCGAGTTTCTAGCGTAACTTTCTCTTGTCTAGTTCGTCTGCCGTAAAAATTTCGGTTCCTAGGTTTGAGAATACATTTCACGCTAAATACTGGGATTATCTAACGTTTCGCGCAGAGGAAAGTTTATATCTGGCTTAGCTTAATTGGTAGAGCATCATACTGGAAATATGAAGGTCCGTGGTTCAAATCCCGGAGCCAGTGCAAATTTTTCTCTGTCTCTGTCTCCCGTAGTTTAAATTGTTTGAATTATACGTCGCTGCCCGAAGGTTGAGACTTCATATTTCTCTAGTTAGAGTGGATGTTGCCAAATGGCGAGTTTCTAGCGTAACTTTCTCTTGTCTAGTTCGTCTGCCGTAAAAATTTCGGTTCCTAGGTTTGAGAATACATTTCACGCTAAATACTGGGATTATCTAACGTTTCGCGCAGAGGAAAGTTTATATCTGGCTTAGCTTAATTGGTAGAGCATCATACTGGAAATATGAAGGTCCGTGGTTCAAATCCCGGAGCCAGTGCAAATTTTTCTCTGTCTCTGTCTCCCGTAGTTTAAATTGTTTGAATTATATGTCGCTGCCCGAAGGTTGAGATTTCATATTTCTCTAGTTAGAGTGGATGTTGCCAAATGGCGAGTTTCTAGCGTAACTTTCTCTTGTCTAGTTCGTCTGCCGTAAAAATTTCGGTTCCTAGGTTTGAGAATACATTTCACGCTAAATACTGGGATTATCTAACGTTTCGCGCAGAGGAAAGTTTATATCTGGCTTAGCTTAATTGGTAGAGCATCATACTGGAAATATGAAGGTCCGTGGTTCAAATCCCGGAGCCAGTGCAAATTTTTCTCTGTCTCTGTCTCCCGTAGTTTAAATTGTTTGAATTATACGTCGCTGCCCGAAGGTTGAGACTTCATATTTCTCTAGTTAGAGTGGATGTTGCCAAATGGCGAGTTTCTAGCGTAACTTTCTCTTGTCTAGTTCGTCTGCCGTAAAAATTTCGGTTCCTAGGTTTGAGAATACATTTCACGCTAAATACTGGGATTATCTAACGTTTCGCGCAGAGGAAAGTTTATATCTGGCTTAGCTTAATTGGTAGAGCATCATACTGGAAATATGAAGGTCCGTGGTTCAAATCCCGGAGCCAGTGCAAATTTTTCTCTGTCTCTGTCTCCCGTAGTTTAAATTGTTTGAATTATATGTCGCTGCCCGAAGGTTGAGATTTCATATTTCTCTAGTTAGAGTGGATGTTGCCAAATGGCGAGTTTCTAGCGTAACTTTCTCTTGTCTAGTTCGTCTGCCGTAAAAATTTCGGTTCCTAGGTTTGAGAATACATTTCACGCTAAATACTGGGATTATCTAACGTTTCGCGCAGAGGAAAGTTTATATCTGGCTTAGCTTAATTGGTAGAGCATCATACTGGAAATATGAAGGTCCGTGGTTCAAATCCCGGAGCCAGTGCAAATTTTTCTCTGTCTCTGTCTCCCGTAGTTTAAATTGTTTGAATTATATATATATATATATATATATATATATATATATATATATATATATATATATATATATATATATATATACATATATATACATATATATATATATATATATATATATATATATATATATATATATATATATATATATATATGTATATATATATATATATATATATATATATATATATATATATATATATATATATATATATATATATATATATATATATATATATATATATATATATATTTGTATATTGATATGCATAAGTCTGGTTTTGAGCAAGCGGTATTTCTAGGCAGGCTAGCTTCAATACTGAAGAAATGAAAAGAAAAAAAAAAAAAAAAAAAAGGAAAATTGTGGTTCCGTGCACATTTAGCTTTTTCCCTTCTGTTCCCTTTTACTATTACTCTATTTGAACCGTTTATTAATTTTTTTATTCTTTCGTTTTCTTCTGCTTATTGCAATTTTACCGTATTATTTATAGGGTTTGAGGTCCGAGTGTAAAAAAGGGGTTATGAAAAAAGTGGTAGGTATATTTGTTAAAGTTAAATGTATTTCTTTTCTCTTTTTTAATTTAGATTATTTTTATTTACTATATGTAACTTGGACGTGTATAAAGTTTTTTGTGTTTATTTTATCATCGAAACATGTTAGGGCCCAAAAAACATTTTTAATTAAACTTCAACTGTCTTTAAAGCCAACAGCAAAATGGACTTTTCTTGCCTCTAATTTTAAGTATCTGATATAGTTTAGGTTTTAATTTGTCTTTTAGGTATTTAATCAATTTTAATACTAATGAATCCATTTATTTTAGGTGGGTCATTTAGGGATATCATTATACGTATTTATATATGATATCTTTACGTAACTAAATTAGCAGGGGAAGAAAGCTAATAGGAAGAAAGCATTATTAAGAACCTTAAGCTAAATGTTAAAATGTTACCTTAAATTTAAAAGGTAAAGTCTGTATGTATATAAAGCCCGTAAGTAGCCGGTAAGTCTGTAAGCTACTGTAAGTTTATAAAATTATATAAACTTGATATTTATTATTAATTATAGGAAAAAATCTTAATTATGTTGGCGGCATGAATAATATGACCAGGAGATAGTCCAAATATATAGACAGTTTAGCCTGAACAGAATATGAATTAATTCCTTCATCCGAATATTACTCTAATTGATCCACCTAAAACAAATTGAATAAATAAATAGGGACATCTTCAAACAAGTTTGTAGAAGCGCCTTTTTATATTATATTGGGATCTCAAATTCTCATATTTTTATTTTTTACTTTTCCTCACTACCTATAGTTATAGTAGGAAAAGTATTGTTTTTTTTTTACATTGGGAATACAATTAAACATAACCAATGCAAATGACAAGAAAGATTAAAAATATTCGAATTCGCCTTCATGTAATAAAGGGTTGCTATTCCTACAAAACAACTCAGTAGTGAGTTCTAAAAACACCCCAATTGAAGAGTATTCGCAGCATAACACCCAATTTAAGAGTAAATCGTCGATTGAGGTAGAATCGATTTCTTTTTTAAAAGCTTTTATTTAACTTGCAATGTTTGTATGTATATATGTTCGGGTCAAATCTTGCAACTAAATTTTAAAGCAGTTATCCTTAACCGATTGAATTGAAATTTTGCATACACGTTTAGTTTGGATGACAATGCATGTTTAGCTAAGTGACGTCATTCTAAATCCAATATGGAGGAAAAGTTATTTTTTAAGCACGCCCATAATATGGGTATCAAATGAAAGGGTTTGCTGAGAAGCTTGTTTTTAAAAATGTGTTTTAAATAAAATTTAAAACACTATTATAATACTTCTGTTTCTTGTTTGATTTTGTGTTTACATGAATTAGGGTTTACAAAGGCTACCTGTTTCATCGCGTCACCTCAATTGGTATTTGGTTGTTGAAGCTATAGACTGGACTTACAATTCAGAAAAAGTGTGGAGGTACTTAGTCTTTTAAAATTATTATTAGATTTCGATTTGTAAACTATTAAGTCCCAAGATGAAACAGTTGAAGAAATCTCTGTTATCTAACCCCAATAGCTGAAGAAAATCATTAAGAAAACAAACACTAAAATGGGTAAAAAGTAATCACAGTATAGCCATATTTGAAATTATGTCACCTTCAATCTATGACCTTTCATGATATATAATATATATATATATATATATATATATATATATATATATATATATATATATAATTTAGAATACTTGATATTTGGTATTGATGGTATCGTAAATTTCTATAAAGTGTGAAGCTGCTAGAATATTCTATATTATGGTCAGGTTGTCGTATCTGTTAAGTGCATTAAATGAGAGTCAACCACAGTCAAAACTTACCTCTGTGGCACAACAGCCCACCAGATACAGCCCAGCAGAACCAGAGATTTACTCCTATTGATAGGTGATCCGAGGTCAACGCGTCGACGGGCACCGCCGTATTGAAAAATACAAACGATATTACTAAGATATCGATTAGAGATCCCACAGGGCACAGGCAATATATTTTAAGAGTTCAGAGTAGAAAGACTTGCCATGCCATTATAAAGTAAAACAGATAATGTTGGCGAGGAGTTTGCAACACTACAGCTGCGATAAAACTTTCCCAACCCAAAAACAAGAGACATTGTAGTTCTTAAAACACACTTCCTCACCCCCTCACAGTAATCGTTATCGTAACAAATTGTGCTTTTTTGGCAGCCCCTAGGCAATTCAATGAACTATCGCAAATTTTATTCTTAATAAGCAAATGAAATTCTTTACCCATTTTATATCCTAAAATTTGTGTTACAAAATAATTACTTAATTCAAGTTTTAAATTTTCTTTAAGATATAAAGAAGAACTATAAGGATAATTTGATAACTGTTTGGGATTAAATAGTATTGTGTATTGTTCGTGTAATAGCACAGAATTTTATGGCACTGTTTTAAACAGTTTTGTTTTGTTATTTCTTTTTCACTATAAAGATGATAAATTATTTGACACATCTGTCCAAAACTGTTGAGCATGTAAAAGTTTCGTCCTTATATATATATATATTGAATAGGTTGCACAAGATAAATTGTTTTCTCAAGGAGTGAATGAAACCATAACGACAAATTGGCTGCGGATCTAATTTTCGAATCAGTAGAGCGGTCACAATAGGGTCTGGTGACACCCAGGACACGGTCTCTTACAGAACACCCTGCATCTTTTCCATTCACATAGGAGAATATTCCTCCTCAACTGTATCTTTCTTATTTATCATTTTAAAATCTTAAAAGTTAAAAGGAGAGCTAGAAATAAATTGAAATTTTAGTACAAGAAAGTACACTGTTCTTATTTGATGTCATGATTGTTTCATACAATTTTTTCAAATGACGTTTAATAAGCTTATATAATTAATCTGATATTTAGAAGATCTAAATCTTGAGCACTTACAGAAGTAAATAAATATATCGTACTAATAATGATTTAGGTAGGCTTGAAGACATTTTAAATCTAATTTTTGGTGGAAAAGCCTCTTACATCCAAGAATAGAGTTTAGGTCTAACTTTAGAGAGCAGAGTCGGAAAAAAGGAAGGGGATTTGAATTGAATTAAAAAATGGCAATCCCCTGAATATGAGGCGAGTACTTTAGTAACTAATATAAGAAAGTAAAAAAGGTTCATTTTTATATCGAAGATGCATACTCTAGATGGATACTAAAGAAAACAACGATTATTTTGGTATATAAACCGAATGGAAGTTATCTTCAGAATTTGCTTACCTTAGTTACGGATAACAAAACGCACTTTACAGAATTTAAGTTCACACAACTTTTGTATTACTATTCAAATTCCAATGGATTTAAAAACGAATGGAAGACAAGAAAAAGAATATTGCATACTGCAGACCATTGCAAGGAATTAATGGCTAAACGGCCTACGCAAGAATGAAAAAGTTTATGACTTGGTAGTTACAAGAACTCTCAATCAACAGCTACAGGAACATCTTTTATACTTAGATTTGGTCAATAATTAAATTGGATGTTAAACCTATTTTAGACCAATGAAGCCGGAAATTGTCAAGGAAAAGAGAGGGAATAACAAGGTCGAGAAGATTTGCAATGTAAGAGAAGAAGTCAAGTGGAATTAACTCCTGACTAAACTCAGGATAAGAATGCAAAATGTTAATAAGGAGGATATCTGATGATATATTATCTGTGTGTTATTATTGTTTCATTTTTGCGAACCAACCTATCTTAAAAACTATTCTTCCAATTTTAATGGTGGTCATAATTAGCCTATTGTTGGTCCCATATAAGTTTCAACCACCGTGCACATTTTTTTCTCTTCCACATGCGCACAAAGATACACCTATATCTATATCTTCAAACATACTCATTTGATTTTAATGAAATTTGGATGGATTGTAAAAAGTAGCCCGCAGATATCCCCAGATTAATTTCAACCGCCTGCACTCTTTAATTTTGCTAAATTGATATTTTATTTCATGTAAAAAAACAAAACAATTTTGACAGATTTAAAAAACGGCGAGATAAATAAATAAATTTGACAAAAGCATAAACTCATAGTCAAGGAAATAGAGTGCAAAAAGTGTCTGACTACCATCAAGCTAGAATTTTGTGTACAAGTTAATATTTTGGTGCCTTTTATAAGAATATATGGTCTGCGGGAATAGGCATCTGAAAAAACCAAATAATGGAGAGCGATTATGTCCCGCCAATTGTGGTGGATAATATGATTTTCATGATCCTGATTACAAAATTAGTTACATGGACTATCTTTAAACTATACGAAATAGAACGCGAGGAAGCTATGTGCCACACCATTGGCAGACTATTTAATACATTTCCGTGGTTCATATTAAACTGAACAATTAGGGAGCAGAAGGTACTTCTATAACAGTGGAAGTACCATCTCAACCTTATTTACCATCTTTTGTGGGACGTTTTTATTCCTATTTTTTCTTTGTTTGAACAAAAAAAACGTCATAATTGCATTTTTGTTGAATGGATGATGTATGTACTAATACAAATAACGTCATTCCCTAGAGCTGCAAGCAAGCGTAAAATGAATAAAATGTATGAGTAACTACATTAGTTGGAGTAAAAAATAAATCACTTAAAATAAATATTTAAAAAAGTAAACTAGTAAACACTTTAAAAATGTTTAGCCACTATATGCAATGAGATTACAGCAGTTATTAGTCGGCCGGCCTTATTAACATAATGTATAAAAATTCGTCATGCGCTACATTTATTTTAGAACAAAGAAATAATATTATTTCACAAATACTGGCTGCGAGGAGAAATACAAACTGCATCATTGGTTGGATTTTATTTTTAAAACATATGTATTTGTAATTCAAATTACATAATATATTATTCATTTACTCGCTCATTGAGTAGAAAGTCAATGACCAAAACGAAAAAGTACAATTAAAAAAATTTCCATTACATCTGTGCACTAATTAATTTGAAATAGACTGGAACGCAGAAAAATGTACCTTTGTAAATGCGAAAATAGAAAAATAATTTCCTTAAAATATTCAGTATAAAAACGTGTACTCCTCAATCGTATAAACAGGAATAGAAAAAAAATAGACTACCAATTAGTGTGGCACATAGCTTCCTCGCATCCTATCATGTAATTTATTTTTATATTAACATTATTGTATACTACTTTATTGTTATATTATAACAACATTATTTTAAATAATGTTGATGAGGGTATGTAAAATAAATATAACGAAAGGAAAGAGCAGTGGCAATATTCAAAGTGTTCAAATTCGTAAAGCAAAACTCGGTAGGAGTGAGAGTAGGTTTATAGTTTGTTAGCAGTTCTATAACGTGTGCACAGAAGTGAATACAACAGCGTACAGATAGAGAAAGAAGCCTGGTCGCCTGGTCTCGAGGTCCCTAGGCTCGCTGTGCTATTGAATAGGTAGGTCAAATAGAGAGGTGGAAGAACTAAGCCACCTCCTATTCCCCTCGTCTATCTCCCTCCCCACGTTCTCTTCTTAATAAAACTATTAATAGTTGTAGCGATCTTTAACACTTTATAGCGGTGTTCGCTGTTGGTTTAATTAAAAAATTGTATTGGAAAAAAAAAGGTTTGTTTCATTGAAAATAGATGAAGTTAGATTTTATTCCCGACCAAAAATTCGGATTTTAAATTTTAATTTCACGTTTGCGCTAGCGTTGCGCGCGATCGCTTGGGTGGATAACGTTGTCCAAGAACTCGTCCTATAGGCATTGGTAAAATGAACATGTCTACCAAATTTCATCAAAATCGGTCTACTTTTACTTAAGTTATCGTCACATGTTTCAGGGGACGCGGACACATATACCGACAGACAGACAGACACACAGACACGAGACCAAAAATTTTCCCTGATGTCTCAAACGGATTTCTGTCTTGGAACTTTTAAAATTGGACACATACAATTTTTTCGTCCTCAAAAGTGAACACAATGCTTCCGTTACCTTTGGTAAGCTCGGAAGCAATATCCAAATAAATTTTTATGTTTTTGCATAAAATTCACAAATGACAACGTGCATAAGACAACGGCTTTTAATTAAATGCACTTGATATTATAAGAAAATAAACTAATGAAAATGAAGCAAAAATGTGATTTAAACTATTTTGAGAGATTTTATTTTATTTTTCTAAACATGTACCATGTCGCCTTTGCTTTGTACAGAAGCGTTGAGCCTAAACTACTGAAAAACTACTCCGTTTTAAATAAAATTTACTTTGTATAAATTATTCTCTACGATTATGTTAGCGACATTATACATACTTCCGAGAAAATTGATTTAGCTCATGAGTGAACTATTGATGTTGAAATCAGTCGGAGTAGCACTTGTTATTCTGAGTTCATTGTTCGTATTCAATTTACTTGCATTGTACTGAAATGATTTAAGTGCTAAACGTAGACAAATAAAATAATCTTTAGTTCTAAGAACGCCCTGGCCAATTGAAAAATAGTAATACATTTTTACTCATATTTTTCACAGTAAGTGCATATAAGGGTAAAACATTTTATGTTTATTACAGTCGATCACCTGAGTAGAAACACTCATAAAGTCAATAAACTATATTATCTTAACTAATAAGAAGCTTAAATGCAATCAATAAGTTCTTATCTCACTTTTTCCTCAACAG
Source organism: Gerris lacustris (assembly GCA_951217055.1). Taxonomy (NCBI): domain Eukaryota; kingdom Metazoa; phylum Arthropoda; class Insecta; order Hemiptera; family Gerridae; genus Gerris; species Gerris lacustris. Next base: position 27,710,062 of record OX578282.1, read on the forward strand.
GTATTGTGTTGTAATTTTATTTCTATAAATAATGCAGTTTCACAATACAAAATTGCATTTAGTTTAAAGTGCAAAAAAAAAAAAATTAAAAAAAATTAAGCTGTTTATTAAACACCTATTTAGTTTCCCTAACAAAGGTGTGTCTTCTAGAATACGATTTACTAATCATCACATATTTCATAAAAAATGTCAAGAGAAAAAGTATTTTTCCATATTATGTGTCTGATAATATGGGGTAACTGATGAAATATTAATTTGGACTTTACTAAGTGAAATAGCGATTATATTTGCTTGAATATTTATGCGATCGTTATTCGAGAATGGATAACACTAACTGTAACAGCAATCCCTGCCACTAGAAGTCTATGAAAAAACCCTAAAAAGTTTTAAATCTATTGTTAGTATATATTATTACCTATGTCTGTGGAGTGACAACATACCCATCAAATTTAAAACATAAACATTGCAAACAGAGTCGCTCGTCACTGATTTGGTTGACGTCTTTTGTTGGAACCACTTACCAACTGCTGAGGCTGAGTTTAAGAGGTTTCTATGGTGGTCATCCCACCCTGGGTCCATTAGTGAAAGGACAATTAGTCAAGTTCTACTCTACGAGGCAATTTCTTTTCATCTTCTTCCAGAAGTGAAAAATGAACCAACAAATTTACTACCGGATTGTTTTCTTTTCTTTACAGGAAAATTTACTTCTCAACAAACTTTATTTACAGACTTGAATGTAATACCAAAGCTAATAACCTAACTGGACTCATAATATTTTCTATTTTTTAGAGTTACGAGAAGCAAATCTCAAGCTTTTTTCTGCCCTTCAACATTATCCAGAAGCCTTTGAGAATAAACCTAAATCTTATCCATTTTTATTTATATTCTTAATAAAAACCTGTATTGTAGTACCTTCAAAGCAAATTTAACTTATGATCGAAACTCCCAATATTAATATCTCGCCATTCCCACTAAAAGAATACTGCAATTGGTTAATATCAAAAACTTTATCTGTACATTGCTCCTTCATTATCCGACTAGATACCCTCTACAAAACGTGACTTTTGGATACCCTCTACAAAAAGCATAATCAAGCAAAGAAAACTTTAGTGCCTTAATTACCTTTAACTTTCTCTGACAACCATACTGATGTATCACCATCCCTAACCAAGATACCATATCATCACTTGCTGGCTATTTTCAACTTTATCAACCACCGGCAAAATTGGTCGGCGGTATGTTAAGTGCGATTAGTGATTTCTTAAATTTTCCCTTTCTCCAGCCATCAAGTTCCCTCTGGGTTTGCTTTTAATTCTGGTTAAATTGACTAAGGTATTCATTACTCTCTTTTTCTTCCTACTTTACTTAACCCTACTCTTTACCCAGCAGTATTTACTTGGCATCTTCCAAAGTAATGTCTAACCTTTTATCAATTCAACTTTATCATCATCATCCAACTTAAAATTTTATCAACATCATTATTGGATCCCAGACTTATCATTATCAACACCGAGTTGATTTCGATTTCTGTGTTGATTCAGTTTTTTAGTGAGTATAAATACATTTATCAACTAGATTTCATCATATCAATGTATTCATACACCCTAATATAATCTCTTCCTCTACAAGTACGCTCAACGCATAACAACTCATTCCTTTATAATTTTTGCTTCCGAGCGTACTGAAGGTAACGGAAGCTATGTGATCGTGCTGAAGAATGACAGTTTTTTGTGTCTCCGATTGCAAAAATTCCAAGACGGAAATCCGTTTCAGACTTCTGGGAATATTGTTGACAAAAATAGGTAGATTTTGTTTGTAAAAATAACAATGCATTAACACCGAGAGTAATCCTATCACCATGTGTTTATCCTATTTTTCCAATAGTATTTTCCTGATTTCATTTCGAGGTAAAGCTATCGAATATGCAAGCCTAATTTTCACTGTATTGATTCAATAGTGGCTTCACGCTTACAAGCACAATATAATATAAAAGACAAAAATTTGAAAAAAACTATTTTCAATTGAGAGGATCTAAAAATGTCCAAGTGCCTTATCACAATACTTCAATAAATAATAAAAAGTTCTAATAGGTATATATGAGGGAGTAAAAGGAATATATGTACTCTATATAAAATGCTTTATAATATTTGCAATCTCAAATCAACAGATGAAGAAACCACCTCTTAATATATATTTTAAATGCAATAAGCTTTAAGTAGAAATAAACGATTTTATTATTTTAAATAAAACGGCACTCTGAAACTTTTTATTACCTTAATAAGCCCTCTTAACATTAATTATCTTTATATGGTACTCTCTATAATTTCCAACTAAAATTACTCATTACTCATAATATATAAAATTGCACTCTCAAGTATCTGTAAGATTCAGTAAACGGCAACCCTTTCTCATATTGAATTTAAAATAAGTGTCAAAGGTCAAGAATTTAGAATCTAAAATAAGAATGATACGAATAGACTACTTCACCTGAGAGGAAATTCTCAAAATAAATATTTATTTTGTTTGTTATCAATTTCAAACTCTTATCAATACAAATTCAGTTTATTTAATTCGTCCTGATAAAATGAAAAACGGAGGCATCAGCTGATTTTTTTTTTTTATTGATCGATTGATTAAAAGCCTATCTCTACGGCTTATAATGAATTTGTTTGACGATAAGGCCGTTATCCCTGATATAAAACAATGCAAATATGTTTAGATATGATTGAATAATTAACTATACAAATGTCATTAAACAATTTTCTATAATGAATTTGATATCTCTTATCACACTGTTTAATTGGCTAATAAATTTTTGCTTTAACTTTTTTTTTTAAACAAAATTCTATTTGAAAAATTGATTAGATAAAGAGTCACTTATATGATCTGCTTATATAATAGACATATTTAGAAGATAGCTCAAAATAGATCGTTAGACTTTAACCTTATTGAACATCTGATCTTTGTATTATAATTCTAGATAAACCTCTGTGATATATATTTGATACAGACTTTCTTTTATAAAAAAAAAAACTCCATTTAAAAATAAAATTAGTGTGTCAAAGTGATGAATATAAAATTACAAGATAAAAAGAACTTTTTATATACTACTTTTTTAAATTTTCTGTTGAATCATATGTAATGTTGATAATATAATTGTCATTGTTATAGTTATAGTTATATAATATAATGTTAGTGAAAAAAATACATAGTTCCGAATTTATTTACTTCACATAATAATGACAACCATCTCTTTAGATGGTTTTCCTTCCTTTTATAGGTTTAACATAAGCTCTTTAGCTTATGTTAAACCTATAAAAGGACAAATCTTTGTACCACGGATCTCACCAACACCGAATCTAAACCGTGCCATTGATATGCCCTATGTAGGGACAGTAAGAGAAGAAAAATGTGTACAAGCAAAAAAGTACAGATGCAGAAAAATTAAACCTATACCCAGGGCCGTTTATACTAATAGGCAAGACTAGGCGGCCACCTAGGGCGGCAAACTTTTAGGGGCGGCAAAAGGAAGGAGGAAAATTTAATGCTTAATCAAAAAACGAAAAAACTGAGTAAATTAGGAGGGGGAAAAATAAATATAGGAAAAATTAAAAATCGAATTGTTTTCAAAAGCATATACCGAACAATTACGTAATAAGTGTTTACTTTGACTAAATAAACTCAAGAGGAGACAAATTAAGAATTCTTTTGGTTGAAAATTGGCCAAAACAAATGGGATGCATTTTTTTTTTTTTTTTTTTCTATTTATTTATTTTATTTTTTGTTTTTTATGAGAAATTAAAATTAATCTATCTGGGCAGTTCCATGAGCCAATAAAGATTCATGGGACTAGCCACAATTTTATTAGAAAAAGACATTACTTACCAGCTGGGCATTAGACATCTTATTAAAGACTTTCCCTAAAATAAAAATACTAAACAGCCAAAGAAAGTTAAAAGAAAGAATCTAAAATACTACTAAAATTATAAGAGATATTTAAAATAAAATAAAATATAACAGTCATTATTTAGTTATTTAATTTTTTATGGGATTTACGTTAAATTCATAAAAATTATTAATATATTTAAACATTAATTTCTTCTGGATGACAAAGGAGAAGGGGTTGATAGTAATAGGGAGGAGAGGGGGGGATTTTTTTTATTCGGATATCGGGGGATATCGCCTAGGGCGGCAAAACACGTAGAAACGGCCCTGCCTATACCTAGGATACAAGTGTAAACTAACCTGGTTGTCATACGTCAATTAATTTATTTCTTTGTTTACTTTTCGCTGTCATTCAATGTTAGCCTCTTAGAATAATACTATATATAGAAGGAGCATAGAATCGGAATCCTAAGCAATTACTGATAAGAGACTGAAGCCAACTTTTGCCGAGAGGTTGTGTCCTTAAGACCAGGCTGCCAACATAACAACACTCATTTTTTTCATTTAAACAGGAGAAGGTTGGCCATGCTTTAGTAACTATTCAAAGCCCGCTCACAAACATCAAGAAGACAAAACCCTGCCATTGGCTATTGTTTACGTTTCACTCTGACGTCATTTTTTACAACTCGCCCAGCATGATATAATAAACATTATGTTTAGCATATTTCAAGCTAAAACAAGATAAAACACAAAAAAATATTACAATAAACTAAACTGACTATCAATAATTATAATTTAATAAAAAATTAAATTAAAAAACCGAAGGCAAATAATTTTAGAGTTATGACGTCACAAATTACAAAAATAAATTTTTAGATCGCGGATTAAGGGACACAACCAAAGTTGACTTCAATGTTATCAGTGATCCTCCTTCTATATATTGTATTATTCTAAGGTTAGCCTCTTAATAAAAAAATCACAAATTTGAAACCCGTCAAAATGAAGATTGTAAATACCATGGGATATGGCAAAACAAATAAAATAACTTGCGGATTTTTCCCGAACTAACTTTCCATACAGCAAAATTTGCTGAAAACCAATTAAATTTTGCTGAAAGATGGCTAAAAGTATTAAAATAATGCATTGTCATCGTGTTCTGAGCTATGCTAAAAGTTTCAAATGTCTAGCTATTCGGGAAGTTAGTTAGAAATCGATTGTCAGATTTGTACCGGACAAACAAACAACCAAGAAAGCAAGCTAATAAAAACGTAGTAAAAATAATTAACAAAAGTTGTAATAAAATACATATATCATGCGATACGTGAATTCGATAAGCGATTAAACTTAGAGAAACTGACGAAGAAGATCAAATAGGTAAATAAGACCAAGAACATGGAATCAAGAAATCAAAAAGGTAGCAAAGACGGCCTTGAGGTTCAGTGACACCAAAACGGACCCCATAAACTTGAAATAAAGCTTTCGCGAGGATGTGAACTGTTATCTGGATGGTGTGGTTAGTGGTCAGAACTGAAAAAAAGTCCAGTCATGCACCATGACTTAATGAGCGAATTTTCAGAGTACAGTAATTGTTGTTATGTACACTTTTGTCATATATATATATATATATTCATATAAGAGGGGGGGGGGGGGGGGGGGTAAATGGAAAAACAAGTTGTTATGCTATTTTAGACCCTAAATTGTCAAAAGTTGACCCCTTAATGGACTCCAAAAATAATGGCCAAAGAACTCATCCTTTCTTTGGATATTATTGACATTTTGACGTTTGATTGGATTTTTTAAGTGCATCCTAGGGTGAGATATCGTCCGGAGTGTCACATCCATATATACATAGATTAAAAAAGTGTTTTCAGGAATCGATTAAGAATGGTCTAAAACGGATTGCCAAGGAGAAAATTTTATAAAATTCGCATTAAAAAAATGTTGAAGCCATTGCACAAGAAAAAAAATTAATAAGCAGCACAGGACTACACATAGTGTAGTCAAGATAAAGGATTATTGAGAGCTTTTAAGATGGATATAGAGCACTCGAACTTTGAGAAACAGTAAGAAAGCACTTCCATAACATACTATTTTAGAACATAATCTGATAGTCAACTCAATTTCGTGAAAAAAAAGTACTTAAACTGTTTTGACTAAGCAGTGCTGCCTGCGATGAAGTATATTGGCAAAAATTTATTTAATATAAGAACTGGAAAACAGAGATCAAGCTCAGTAAGTGGAAGCGGACCATAGATAGTATAGGCTGAGGAAGGGAAATTATGTCATTAAATATAGTTATTAAACTGGAATCCACAGGCGACGAGAAGACAAACACGGTGAGAAACTGCTCACGTTGAGGTATCGGGGGGGGGGGGGGGGGGGACCTAGATGGATATTAAGTAATGTATAGAACCACGAGCATAAAGGATATCTGGGTAACTATTTACGATGCCACATTAAAAGGAAATTGCAGCGAATATTTCAATAAGTTTAGGAGATCGGTTTTATCTAATCAATACATTGTAATACTATATAAATAATTGGCTTCTGACCTGTAAAATATAATTCATGTATTAAAAATAAATTTCTCTTTAAGTAAGAGTTATTAAAAATGTTAAAAAGGGGGTGGGGGCAAAACCTAGATGGATATGAAGTAATGTATAGAACCACGAGGGTCAAAAAATTAAGATGGCATAAAGGATATCTGGGTAACTATTTACGATGCCACATTAAAAGGAAATTGCAGCGAATATTTCAATAAGTTTAGTTGTTTAGTAGATCGGTTTTATCTAATCAATACATTGTAATACTATATAAATAATTGGCTTCTGACCTGTAAAATATAATTCATGTATTAAAAATAAATTTCTCTTTAAGTAAGAGTTATTAAAAATGTTCATTCTCCGAATTTTGTCTCAGAAAATATAAATGTTTTGATAACAAGCTTTATAGAATGTAAATTTACATTTTCTATTTTTATAAAAAAATTCAATGAATAAAAATCGAAGAGTGAAAGTAAAATTAGATAATTGTGAAATGACAGTAACAAAGATTTTATAAATAGCTATTATCAATTAAACTGGTAAAGATAATTGTTAACCAATTATTTAATGATGATAAAACGCATATAATTAATATCTCTTTAACATTTTGCCTCATAAACATGTTTTTCAGTCTTGGTAAAGCATGGATTAAGAAAGCATTTAGCTCGCTTCAAAGAGGTTCAATGCAAGGAGAATAATTTATTTTTGCTTGTTGCTTACATGTAAAATATATGGTCATCGAGTATAATTTATATATATTTATATAATGTATATAATGTATTTATATAATGAGTAAAAGTTGAGGTGTACATAGAATTATGGTTTTACCTAAACCTACCTAATTAATTTTAATAATAATATATTAACAAATAAGTAAATATGTCATAGAAAAAGTGTTCAGTTACAGAATTATTTTTTACCGATCTAAAAAATTCAATTTTTATCCTTAAAAATGAATAATGAATGGATGGACGTGAAGAATCAATGATTTTTTATTCGAAACTAATTTTCAATTTTACTGACATAATACTCGTAATAGTCCAGGAGATAGCGTGCAAAAAAGTGTCTGACTAACATCAAACTGGAATTTAGATTCAAAATTACCCCAAATCAAAGCAGTCACCTTTCAAGTGCCTAAGTAACATCAACTTAATTTTTTGACTTCTAAGTAATTTAGCAGTCAGGATAATAAAAATCACATTGTCCACTAAAGTGGGCGGGACATAGCCGCACTTCACTGTTATCTTTTGTTTCAAATAACCAATGCCAAGTTGTGTCCCGCAGACGAACTTAGCCAACCAAATATTCTTAAAAGGAACCAAAAGATTAAGTTGTACACAAAATTCTAGCTTGATGTGAGTAACACACTTTTTAGCACTCCTTTTGCATCTCCTGGACTATATGATGATACAAACATTTTTACTCAGTAAAGGAACATAATAATCTAGGTATTTCTGGTGTTCAGTTTGATTTGCTGCGCTCTTTACCTAATCGATAATTGTCTTCCTAAACTTGAATAACATCCTGAATTTGAAAAAAGTGAATGGACCTGACATCTGTTGGATATGCGGTGAAACAGTTATTTTTTTATTGATTTTCTTATACCGTGTCCATAGCAGCGGGTAAACACACCCCGGTGTGTATTCTTGAGAATATAACGAACACACAAAGTATTTTTAAATATAGATTATATAGATTATTATTTTAATATCGTATTCAGTTAATTAATCAAGTATATTGTTAAATACATTTGTTAACTTGTTTATTTCTTAATTAAGTTTTGATGAGGAGAACAAGACGATCACTGCAATAAAAATTATATACATATTCGGTGCTACAGCTTATTCTTCTACAATAAAAAATATGTTTTATTAAAGAAAATTAGCTGATTTAAGAATTTAAAAACAATTAGAACCTGTCTTGAAATGCATCGGAACCGCGGATATCCACCAGTTAATTCGACTCTGAGCTTGGTCAAAGCTGTTAAGAACGAGGAAAATATCCGTGAGATATTCGTGAAAGAGTTCGAGGCCAAGAGAAACAAGGATCGAGAGCTAAAAGATCGCGTTGATGATTTAAGAGCCAGGTGGGCTGAATTCAAGGACAGGATAGAAAAGGCATTCCTCGAGAACTCGTCTGACGAAAAAGAGCGACTAACATCTCAGGTAGAAATTTTAAATAAGGCTTTGATAGTAATTTAAGTGTGATAAGTATAAAGAAAGTTAGGTTTGATTATATAGGTAGATAGAAAAAGAGTACTTTTAATTCCATTTACTTAGCGACTTCAGATCGGCTCCAAACACGATAGCTTTACATTCACTTACACTTTCGGTAATCAAGAAGAAGTAATCTCATTTGAAAGTTGCATTCTATGTGCAATAAACTAGAAAGTTGTAATCCCAAACAACAACTCTACATTCTAATATTTACTCTTGTTAGATGAGGGTACTAACAAGAGTACTCTCATCAACAAGGGTACTCTCATCAAGGGTACTCCATCAACAACTACCATCAACAAGGGTACTCTCATCTTTACTCTAGTAAAGATGAGAGTACACAAATCGATTAAAGAATATAGAATATCACAAGTGAATAGTGCGAAAAGAGTACTGAGAATATATAAATAAATATGGTTTGCTTTATATTTGTTTTAAACGTAAATTTAATTACTTTGTACTTCAATAAACATTGCTATGGTACGCCTATATACTCTACTACAAAGTACTCTTTGGCAAGTTTTAGGCATCCACATGTTAAGAACACTTTTACAAGCAAGTATTTTTTTAAAAATGAATCAAATTTATTAATTAAAATTGCAATTAAATTATAATTAAACACAAAAAAATGTATTTACTATGATAACTTGCTATATGATGTTCTGAATACCTGTTTACACTTGTGATGCGGCGCATATAGAAAACGTGCAGAGTAATTTACATTTTCCACTTATATCCGCCATTCTTTTTTTCAATACGGCTACCAGTAAATATGTTGTGATGAAAACCCCACATACTCTTAATCTACCTGAAAAGAGATTTAAAATAACATGCATCATTTCATATATAAGCATAACCGTTATTTTAAACCCCCTCATTTCAGACATTTTTTTTTTTTCAAAATGCCTGCAAAATTGAAAATTTTGTAACAATAGTTACTAATTCTTTATCTACTTTTCACTGCCTTAAAAACTATGGTATAACATGCTGAATAAAAACTTGTCTTTAGTCGTCCAGCATATTGACAGCTTTGTGGCAAATTTGGACTGTTGAAATTTCCAAAAACAATTCAATTGTCACAAATGATGAGATGTGCCAAATTTTGTTCAAATCAGTTGATTGTTACGCCAGTTATCGTAGACAACTTTTACAAACTTTTAAAATCAACAATTTATAGTTAGTATAGTACACAATGTCCGTAAGATGCCGTTTTTATAATAAATCAATTAATCATCATTTCATATTTATATTTTCTTTAAAAATGTCGAGGAATTCTATAAAAGCTTTAGGATCTCTGAATATGCTATTCATAAAAACTACTCTTTAAGGTAGAACATATTTCATAATTTTCTAACGTCTGTTAACTCCCACACATCATGCATTTTAACTCCATTTGTATGTTCTTTTCTTTCCTTCGCTGAATAAGATCTCTACTAACTTCTAGCACTACATTTAAATGTACTGTATTTAAAAACTTTTCACATTAGTCTCCTTAATAATACTACTACTTTGGTTTTTGACATTCATTCGACACTCAGCTATATGTTCGGTCATTAAAGAAATCTTTTGCTTTTAAATCTTCCTTTGTGAATAATAAAAAATTCGGTCCGAGAAAACTTAAAACAAACTTACTCATATACGAGTTCATAATTACTCAGCCCAGTGTTTTCCTTTTATTAGTTTTCGTAGGTACATTTAATTATTATTGAACATTTCATCAAAATTTATAATAAAAATAACTTCCCCTCAGCAGGGAATCGAACCCGGCCTCTCTCTGTCCACGTTAAAAGCTATTTTCTCAGGAACTAGATTTCTGGGAAACCAGCTTATATCATTAGATTCGTATTTAAATGGACATTTATAGATTTTTTTTTAATCAAAATCGTCGTAACCGTATTCGAGATATTTATTCATGTTTTATTAGAGTTTTGGGGGTAGTGCCCCCCCAATTTGAACTTAAAATTCATTTCTCGATTTAGCCTCGATGTATGATTTTCTGAATATAATGTGGTTTAGGCTCCAGACGTCGGCACAGACGACAGACAGACATTTGTTAAAAACCACTTTTTTGGATTCAAGGGATCTAAAAAAGTGTGCATCAAAATCGAATTATAAGAAAGTAAAAAGAATATATATTTCTATGTCTCTACCAACTAATAACGTCATGTAATTTAAAGGTTATGTACTTAGGTAAGGTTGGTATCAAAGACGATGTTTTGTCTGAATATTTCTTGCTGTGCATAACTAAATGTTCTAGGTATTCTATTACATTACACTGGACACATAGTGCAGAGTCTCTCTCTTATCCTAATCATATGTAAATGTACAGCAAATACCGTGATTTATTCGTAATCTTCAAATCATGTGCTTGCATTAACTTAACTAATTCAACTATGGCTTAATCCCAATGTTTCTAGTAAGAATTATAGAAACGTTTTATTTTATATTCTACTGATTTTATCACGTCATTATATCCAGTTTTTATTTTATTCAATATTAATTTGATGTTGTTGAAAATATGCTAATTCTGTTTCACGCCTACTCTGCTTAATTAAGTTATCAGGTGTTTCGTTTGATACGATTCCTGCATGTCCCCTCTACCAGGATAAAATTACAGCCTTTCTTCCCTATTTCATGAGATAGGTTTTAATACTTTTACTGAGTAATGAGTAATTGTTCAGACTATAGTATGATCTATTGCTTACGGCTTCAATAGCGCTTAGGCTATCCATAAGTCTAACGTATTGTCAGAGTGATTTATCTTTTATATGTATCACATCTTCTAAAATAGCAATTAATTTGGCAGAATTAACTTGTTTAATAACAAATAAGAACAAAAGTAGGAGTTTAAAGGCAGAAATCGTATACTTTCTTCAGCTAGAAACATATTAACAACAATTAGGATCCCATAACATTTTACTCGACAGTGTTTAAAGTTTTTTAAAATCAACTCCATGTTTAGAATTAGGTGTTAACTTAATAAAAATTGACTGCTTATTGGTGTGGCACATAGCTTCCTTGCATTCTATCACCGTACTTATCGAATATCTTATAACCGTACTTTATTGATTTATTATACTTTTACAAGCTATTATTGTCTAATTTGTTTAATTGTTTCCCCCGTTTTTTTAATCTGTCAAAATTGTTTGGATTGTTAACATAAATTAAAGTATCAATTTAGCGAAAGTTAAAGAGCATAGACGGATCAAATTAATCCAGGGCTGTCTGCGGGCTAATTTCGATAAACCATAAAAATTTCATACAAATCAGGTAGCTATAGGTGCAAATAAATGTATGTTTGTGCGCATGTGGAAGAGAAACAAATGAGCGCAGACGGTTGAAACATATATGAGACCATACAATGAGCTATTTATGACCTACCATCCAAATTTCAATAAAATCGGTAGTTTTTAAGATATGTTGGTTCGCGAAAATTGAATGACAGACCGACAGACCGAGACGGAACCAAAAATATTCTCTGACGGATTTCTGTCTTGAAATTTTTGAAATCGGAGACCTAAAAATGTTTCGTTCTTCAGAACGATCACATAGCTTCCGTTACCATCGGTAAGCTCGAAAGCAATAAAAATAACAAATTAGAGATAATATTTGTTGAAGATATATGGAGCTAATTGTCATATTAGAGGATAATATTTAGTATTACGGTAACTTAATGTTCGTATTCATGTTGAAAAACGTACACTTAATTATAAAGATTTCTTTTTAATACCAATCAAGACACATGTCACATGTTACACATGACACATGTATTAGATCCTTAAATACATTCAATTCAAGGTTTAAAATATAGAGTTTACGCTTTAAAGGTAGACATTATTTACATTTTTAATTGAAGAAAGAATAAAATTTAGCTCGACATTTTTTTTTAAGTTATTGTTTATTTCATAATATCAAATTATCGAGTTGTCTCTGACTGATTTTGCATTTTTTTAAAATATTTTTTCGTTGATTTGTTTTTAAAATAGTCTGTCACCTAGCTTCCTCGCGTCCTATTTCATATACATAGATGATTTTATGCTTTTACAACGTATTTTTATCAAATTTATTTAATTTTGCCCCGTTCTTTGAATCTGACATTTTTTTTTTCATGAATTGAAGTATCAATTCAGAAAAATTTAAAAGAAAATATAGGTAGTGGGGTAGGCAAATGGGCGCAGAAGGTTGAAAATCTATGGGACCAACAAAAGGCTAAGTATGACCTACCATCCAAATTTCATTAAAATCGGAAGAGTAGTTGTTCCATGATGTCTGAAACGGTGTCTGTCTTGGATTTTTTTTAAATCGGAGACATAACAATTTTTCGTTCTTCAGAATGATTAGATAGCTTCCTTTACCTTCGGTAAGCTCGCATTCAAAATAATATTGAGAAAGTTAAATAAATTGTTTCCTCTATTTCTGTCACGTCAAAGGTACCTTAATGTATTATTTGTCTAATTTACAGGTTAAGAGTGCAGAAAAGGATCTGCAAGAGCAGTTAGAAAAGAACCGACGTATAAGTGACGGCATCGAATGCCTCCTCAGGATCTACTGCCTTATCAGAAAGTATAATCTTGATTCCCAAGGACTTAGAACAAGAATAGAGAACTTAGTCGAGGATATCAACAAGTATATAAATAAAGGACAAATTGTCGGATATTATTCAGCACTAGCAAACAGCTTTGATTTAATACACAACTCCTACATCAAATACTTGAACAGAACAATTGAATGCAAGAAGGAATTACTTATAGACGATACATCAGCTAAAGACAGTATGATAAACGCTAGAAGACTTCTTGAAAAAGATCTAGAAGATTCTAAGAAACTTTTAGATTCGTGGGAGAGGAATGTAACAGCGGTTAAAGATCTCGGAACTGATGTTAAATATGCATCGTCCCACATCAAAATCTGTATTCCCCATTATGTAGAAATTTATCAAGATCTGGCGCCTCCCGACAAGCCAAGAAACATACAAGAGCAGGTTGAACGTATTAATTACATCTTCCTACACATGAAGGCCATCATTCGTCAGTTAGATCGAATCAAAAACAAAAAAATAGATAAGATTGCAGAGCAGTAACTGTTTATATTTAGACGTTTAGACTTTTTTTAACCAATCTTATAGCAAATGAAAGTGTAATTTGTAAGCAACAATTCATGCCAATTAAATCTGCTAAGAACAATTGTTTAAGTTAATTACTAATTAATTGGTTAGTTACAAATTTGTTTTAACTTTTAAGTTGCATCAAAAGATGTAACGAAATGATAATAATAAGGCCAACTTAACCAACTTAGACCAAACTTAAGAAGACGGAATGAAAATTACAGGGGAAAAAATAATTCGATTTTTAATGTGATTAGTTTTACAGATAAGAATAAAGAATAAGCTAATTCTCAAAGATAATTAAATCCTATGCTCACGTCCACAGCCATTTTTGAGGAAGAATATCAAACCTAAAGTAAAGCTTAAATTAGTATAACTTCTCAAACCCTGATGAATCATACTGAACTGATAAATAAATACATTGTTTTCTTATTTTGTAGACTTATTATTAAAATATGTATAGATGACTTCCAATTGTTCTCAAGAGAATTTTACTGGTAATTATATTGCTTCATTTTTTGCCGTAAAAATTTAACATAACAGTTCAAAGGTAAATAATAAGAAAAAGTTTGCGCTCTGTAGTTTTTAAAAAATAATTTGCTTAGAAATAGAAGTACTTTTGAGTAATCATTAAGTAATATAAGCTAAGGGCTAAACTCGGCAATAGTGTACCCCTTCCGTGTAATCGATGTCTTTCGAAGTCGTACAGTTGGCTTCGATATATCAATTCTCCCTTCCATTCGTATATAATAATTATATGTATATAATAATTATATATGTATGGTTTGTTCATAGGAGAGTTGATATCCCTTTGTCAAAAAAATACGTAGGAGTGAGAAGGGGTGCGCTATTGCCGATATTTACCACCCTAAGTATGTGAATTGTTGACTACAATTTAAATAACAATTATGCCGAACTAGAAACGACTATGCCAAACCATCCCAAAAGAAATACGATAAAAGAGCTGAATTCCTTTCAACGCATCGTTATTTAGTTTTTCTTTAATAGGTAGTTTTCTCTCAAATTGCCACCATTTGTGATTACTGTAGTCAGGAATGGGTTTGCCACAATTGAAGCAAAATCAGTTAATTCTGACATCAGGTAAAAGCGAATTTAATTACAATGAAGGTTCATGCGTTCACGTATAATTAAATCGCTTGTTCGATTATAATCAAAGTCAGAAATGTAAGCAGTTCCTTTCTAATAAGCGGTAACTGTAAAGGAATAAAAGCTGCGACAATTAAACGCTTTGAAGAAACTACTTTCCTAATTCTGAAAGACTTGCGATATCCTATTGATACTAAAAAGTTCGAAGAGGGGAGATACAAAACCGTCTGAACTAATTTTCGAAATATAAACGTTCATTAAGTATACCTTGTGACAAAAATGTGTATATTTATAATGTACTGATTCGTTATTCGTTGCGTATACCAAGTTCTACATTCCACGGGTGAATTCAGTCCGCTTCTTGTCCGATAGAAATGCTTTATCTCTAAAAAAGGTTATTGAATTATTTGAAAGTGGCGCACTCTCTAGAAGTTCCTCTACACATCGGATCAAGTAACTTCAGGCATAGATATATTACTCACTGGAAGATCATTCAAGTGTAAGATTGATTGGAGTAATTTATGTTATTTAAGTTAGTAATATTTATTGTTTCAATTTTGGCAATAGTGAATTTGATAAATTGTTTAGTTTACACTTTAAATAAATAATGGCGGAATCATTTGTTGCTTATCATTTATATAAAGAGTGATTCTCATTTAAAGGAGAAGAGGGCCGATTCTGTAACTTTATTTTTCAAACTTTGACGTATATAAAGTTTGGGATAGTTATCAAGTTGTTACTACATATATATCACAGCGAGTCTGAAAAGTGATACTAGCGCTTGATAGTGGTCGAATACCGAACTAGAGTGAAGAAGCGTCCTTTCGATTTTGCCATTTAGTTGTTAAGTGATAACGATAAAAGAGCTGAATTCTTTTCAACGCATCGTTATTTAGTTTTTCTTTAACTTTAATAAAATATAAGTCATGGTATAAAACATGACTTTTACAACATAAATTAGTCGTGTTATTAGAACATATTATGAATTAATAAAAAAAAATAATTTAAATAAAATAAAAAAAACATACACAATACATTAGTCGAAATAGAAATATCATAAAATATATTAACCGACAAATCGTAAAACAACCTTCACAAACGATAAGTAAAAAAAAAAGTTATTTCAGCAGTCCTAAAACAAAAATGTAAACCATAATGCCAACACTCTGTTTAGATTTCGCCTTCGATTTTCAATATAACAACATAACCTGACTGTCAGTGCCCACATCACTTTTAGACTTTTCAGTATATCCATACCAAAATATCAACTGCGTTTTAGTTTAACAAGCCCTAAAGTTACAGATTAACGTATTAAAGATGACAGGCTGCGTGTGCATCTTCATTGCAAACTTTTGATAAGGGACATTACAAAGTTACAGACTCGGCCCCTTTAGATTCCAAACTTGACATGGCGTAGTGTGAATCAGTCTTATATATATCAAAATCAAATTTTACCGATACAACTTTTACTACGCTTCACTTTTTTTCTTCTGTATATATATTATGTATACTACGTAAATGAGAAATTAGTAGATCACGCATTGAGATAATCTATTAACATGAAAAAAATCATGCATGAGTATTAGTACATGTATATTAATTGAGTATTAGTAAGTATAACTACCATGGAAAAATTTAGCGGCACGGAAGTTACACATTTTCTGACATGGAAGTTAATTTTAACTTATTAAAAAACATTAAAAAAATCAATAATCCAGTTTACTGTCATAAGTTCACTATTAAAGCTACGAAAAGAGTTAAAATGGAAGGTTATCAGTGAAATGATTAATATATGATATGTACATTAACATGGTATACGCAGACGGCAGACAATGGTGTGGGTCTAAAAAACATCCTTTTTGATAAGCTCTTCTCGAATTGTTAGAAAAGCCTACCTATTCGTTTAGCTGATAAAGAGAAGTGTTGCCAGTTGCCACCACGCAAAAAAGCCGTGTCTTCAAAAAATAAAAATTCCTTGCGACTCGGTAGATACAAAATCATTACATTTTTATCCATGATATAAATAAACCTTTTTTTTTTAAATTTTGAATGGCATAGGACTGTGCCACTAGAGACATTAAACTTGCAGTACATTTAATTTGATATACTTAAGCTTTCTTCCAGTCAAGTCTGTGCTACTCCCCCTCTATTAACTAGGTTATACCCTTATAGTTTCCCCCCTTATATTTATACCCTTATATTTAGGTTACCCTTATAGTTTCGTTCCTGTGTCTGGCTGTCTGTCTGTCCCTCTGTACGGTTCCAATAACTTTTGAATCAAAAGAGAATAAAAGCATGAAACTTTCCAGTATTAAAGGTCGTTTTGACGCGCACACAGGGAAAATATAGCTAACTCAAAAGTATCTATTGTTCAAACTCAAAATGGGGGATAATTCACCTCACGCGAAAAAAATATTTTTTGAGTGGGTATCAAATGAAAGGTAATGAAGAGTAGACTACAAAAATATAATTATAACACTTGTGGATAGTGTTTAATTTTCTACGCCATTTTGTCTAAAAACATCAAAATTTTGCGTGTCCCCCCCCCCCCCTAAAACTATATTTCCGCTGTTACTAAAAATATGCAAAATGTGCGCCTGATGGGCCAAAGAAAAAACAAGAATAGCAATATGATTTGAATAACTATAAATCCAAAATGGCGGCTAATTTCTGCCACGGGAATAAAATATTTTTTCAAAATTTTGAGCGGGGTATCAAATGAAAGGTATTGAAGAGTAGATTACAAAAATATATAACACTTGTGGAACATGTTTTATAATTCATGCCATTTTGTCAAAAAACATTACATTTCATGTTCACGATATCAACGAAACCCTTTTTACATGAGACTTCACGCCCAACAAATTTATTATTAATGTTTCTAAGATTTTGTGAACTTAATCTAAGACCAAATCTACACCTATAAATATGTTTGAACAATATATGTATATGCAAGCGTAGGTTTTTTTCGCTAATGTGGACTTAAGTGACGAACATGAACTCACCCCAAGGATTTATGCCTCATTCAAAGCATAAACGCTCCGAAATCTGTTGCTTTATTGACGGACATTAAAAAGATTCCTCGCATTCGTTCTTATCAGTTCTTGATATATATGAATGAACAGTTTTTGTAACCTTTTCTATTCCACGTTGAGGTCCCCAGTCCCCATGTGAAAATTATTTACAAAAAACAGCGGCGAAAATAATTACGCCGAACTCATTTGGTGAACAAGCAAATGTAAGGTTTGTACAGTAGTTCATATAGTTTATACAGCAATTCGCAATTGAGGTTTATACAGCTAATGAAGCAACTCACTGGCTCTGGATCCATTACATACATTATTGATTAAGGCCTTTGGCAGGCCTAGGGTCCTAGGTCCTCCGGAGGTTTTTGCGCCCACGGAGTTAGTTAGATTTAAGATAAATTTGTTAGGTGTGGATATGGCTTATGAATAAACTACGACAAGTAAAATTGACCACCCTATTGTCAAACATAAACAGTGGTATTTACAATATAAAAAAAATTATAAAGAATAACTTTTTTCTTATAAAGTTAAAAATAATTACGCACTTATGTCTTGGATAAATTATGAGATTTGTACCTTTTGGGTACAAAGTGCATGGTACAAAATTTTTTGTAAGATTAATCTTCGTTTTACAACAAGCATACATTTTTATTAAGAGAGACTTTTTTTTCGAAAAAAGAAATGTTTGGAATTTACACGTATGAACCCAAACTGGAGACAGAAGGGATGGGGAAATTTCTGACGTGAATGTTTTCACTTTCTTACGACATAAATTACCTTAGGATATTAAATAAACAATTTTAAAAAAGAGTACCATTTTTTTTGAAAAATCATAAATAACCCCACTTTACTCTTAATACTAGTTTTGAAAATTTTAATTTTTGCGTGCAGTTTACATAGAACAAAATTTTTAATATGATAAATGATAATTCTTCATTTCGAAACAAGCAAAAATTATTATAAAGAATAACTTATTCTCGAAAAATGATTTTTTTTTTGTCATTTACACCTATAGACAACTCAAACTGTATAACTCTTTTTGTAAATTGATTTTGAATTTTTCTCAAATGTCGCTTAACTATTTGGGGGAAAAAAGTAGGAATTTTAATTCCTCATAAAATGTCAATGTAAAATCATTCATATCGATTGTAATCCAAATAGCCTTATACTTCTTATAACATTTAACTTATGGCCTCACAACTTGAGCAACTTATTTCAAGAATTAATTCATTTCTAAAACACATGTATAAAATAAAACATCGTGGGCAATATTTCCAAAAAAATAAATTAATTAAGTGAGATATATATAGTATGTATAAAAAAAAAAAAAAAAATTATTCATTATGTCCAATTAAAATGATTAAAATAGATATATGTATAAGGAAAAAAAATGTTCGCTATACGTTGTATGGTTTATTACTGATTAACATTATTTTAATCTAAATGGCACTCAACTCACTTTTATGACAAGATAAATTATAAAATTTTATATCCATCTACGTGTTTGGCTTTCATGTTTCTTTTATCATACGGGTAAAGTTCACAGAGCAGTGTTGTCCATAAAAAAGTTCAAGGATTTACAAAAATATATTCAGTGACAGATTGTACAAACTAGAGTGGAAATGAAGGGTGGGTGTTTTCGAAAGTCTTTCTCATTAAGTTTGTCAAAAACATTTTTGTTTATAAATATTTTGTAACCCTTATTTTAATTATTTTTTTTTTTTAAATCAGATATTTTTTATGGAAATTTGGAATTAATAAATTAACAATTGCTAAACGTACGGAATATTTTCGTTTTCCTCCAAAATAAAAGGTTTTAATTAAAATAACAGATCTAAAATTACCACCGATTCTTTTGATTTGACGGCTTCAGGTTAAGGTTTTTGAAAAGCGAATTACATGCCAATAAGCAAACAAAATACTGTAGGTAAAAATCAACATCATGGATGTGAAATTGAAGTAATAGCTAGACACCCTAAGCTAAACAAAGGAAAATGTTCGGCTGTTACATGTCCGATATAATTTTGAAGAAATAAGCAATAAAAACTCCACAAAATACATAATAAACAAAATTCTTTATAAACAATAGAGTTAACCAAAAAATAAATGCGTTAATGAGTTTTGAGACACAAGTTATTATGTGTATATAGTTAAAAACATTTTTTAAAAACAACTGGCCGAATAACTTTTCGAAGAAATTTAGGATAAAAAATGTAGTATATATCAGGTATTGGAAAAAGGACTAAAGGATTATAATATAAAAAAAGTAAGGAAAACAGGATTAAATGACAATGAATGGTCGACTAAAGAATCAAGCATTAAAAAAGTTTTTAAAAAAATCTGAGTAGGTATTGAAAAAGTTGTTTAAAAAAATTTAATTATATTTTAACAATTTTTTTAAAATCAACATTATTATTTTTTTTAACATTAGGTTATTTTTCAACATTAATATAATTTGTTCAATGTACAATCTAAAGTAATTACAAGCTACATTTCTCTTTTTAAATGTTTAAAAATTTTTAATCATAAAATTAATTCTTCTTAAACGAATTCTTTTTTTTAACATATCTGTCTACAGTATTATTAAACGTTTTTATTTATTTATTATTATTTTCTTTTAAGAACAAATATCATTTAAGTGTTGTTAAATATTATATGTGCCTTTATTAATATTTATATAATTATATTTTTAAATATATAATATTTACAAAAATATGTACATTTTTATTCCTTAATAAACAAAATAAAAATTACTATATTTTCTTAGTATCAAATGTTAAGCTAATCTTAAATAAAAAACATTAGCCTATTTATACATTTTTTTTCTTTCAAAATTATTTGAAACAAGTACACATAATCATTTATATACATAACTGTACACACTAATATAAAATGGTATATGCATTTTATTTTTACCGTTAATTATTGTGTTTTTGTATAGGTTATAATAATTAATGTATGCTACATATCTTGCAAAAGATATATATATATATATATATATATATATATATATATATATATATATATATATATATATATATATATATATATATATTAAATATTTTATTTATTACAATATAATATAGGTCGCGAGAAGCGCTTATTGTATAATGTGGTAACATCTGTTGAAAAAATAAAATTAAACCCTTAAAATATATTTTTATACAATTGTTATTTTTACTATCCTACCGATTTAAATATTTCTAAAATGAACAAACAAATTTGTACGATGTAACTTGTACAAAACTATCTCATATACAAGTTGATAATTACTTCGTCCAGGGTTTTCCATTTGTTAGTTGTTTTGGGTTTTGTAATTAAATTTAATTATTATTGAACAATTTATTAAACATAACCATAAAAAAATATTCCTTTCGGGAAAATATTTCCTTCAGGGAATCGAACCCGACCTCTTATCCTTTGCAATTATAGCTTTTATTTCTCTCTGGGATTAGATTTTTCTCGTGAAAACGACTTATAATGGTTAGATTCACATTTAAATGAACTGTATTTTAGCATATTTTAATCAAAATTGTCGGAACCATTTTCAAGTAATAATATTTTTTAGAGTTTTTGGGTGGTCCCCAAATTAAGAGCTAAGCTCGATTTCAGGGTATTATTTTTCTGAAAGTGGCAAATTTAATCGTAATCGGACCGGAAGTTTAGGCTACATGTGCCTGCACAGTTTACAGACTGACATTTATCAAAAATTGTTTCTTGAAAATGTACTTAAAATCTCAAAATGATATTTTCGCGCTATCACAATAATACTTTTTATCTATATACATATACTATGGATATGAGAAAGTAAAAAGGGGTTTTAAGTATTATTTTATTGGTTAGTTTTCAGAAGCTGTAATGATTTAAGTAAAAAAACTTTACTTTAAATCAATTTTACTTTTTTCGTGTTCATTATTGCGTGAAGCATATCTACCCTCTGTAGAAAACAAACAACACGAAATGTCAATATTGGAACAGTGTTTATTCAATTACTATATTTATTGTTTTATTACCTAATGACTTAATATTTTTTACATTATTATTAATTAATAAATAATAAATAAATTATGCTAATAAAATATTTATTTTATAATTATATAAAAAATAAAATTTATTATGTATTTGTACAATAAGATCGTAAAAGATATCTTAAAAAGATTCTCGAACTACACCTATTTACAAAACATAGACGATAAATTAAAATTATTGCTATTGTGGTCATCAATTATTAAAAAGATTATAATAATTATAGCCCTTGCTCTTATCAATTTAAAATGTTATTCATTTTAATAATTGAAAGCAATTTAATACACTATATTTATTTTTGTTTTTAAACTGAGGAACATTTTTTCGCCTCACATTTTTTTTTTTTCTTTACTTTATAAGAGCAAATATTTATAGAAATCCACAAAAACTAATAATTTTAATAGGTAAAAGTCGTCACTTAATAGCACCTCTTACACAGATTAGATATATCGTAGAATTAAATCAATTTATATGCTGTAACAGTATACAGTTCTTAAATAATTAATAATAATAATGGTTCTACAAATATATTATATCTCAAATATATACAAGTTAATAAAGAATATATAAAATAATACCCTTAATATTACGGTGTTGATATTTCTGCGATTATACATGTTTATTTTATTAGTGTAAAGCATTAAAAATGTATTTATCTCCAGTAGGGAAAAAAAGTTATGATTTTGAATTAGTTTAGAGGGACTAAAACAGGTCTTTTCATCATAGGGAGAAAAAGTAAAAGTAGGGCGAAAAAGTAAAGTAGGGCAAAAAAGTAAAGATTGCAACTTAATTATTTTATATTATTATATATTTTATTTTATTATTATATATTATATTATTATATTTAATTATTATATATTTTATTTTATTTTCCGAAATCAGGTTGGCGGCACTGCGCTTTTTTGACCATGATTATTTTTGTTTACAACATTATAACCTGCATCTAAATAACCTTCTATCTGAGTTTAATTCCAATTCTTATTTGTTTTTAATATTGAATCTCTTATATCTCCTATTAAAAGTGCTAATAATTATTGTTATTTATTAAAATATTAAATAAAAACTGTGCAATGGACGAAAATGTGCCTCGGCTGCGCCTCGGGAGCTAATTAGAGTTATTCCCTCGGCTTCGCCTCGGGATTTAGGGACCATGGTTCCTTCGGCTTCGCCTCAAGAACCAACTTTTTCACTCAGGGAATAATGGCTTACTATACTCCCTAGGTGCATAAATAACTATTTCATGTAAATTTTATTGTGTTATACACAGTTTATTTTTCGATCATTTTTATACAAGTTTGATTTTTATACAAAAAACAAAATGTTAAGAATGATTGAGACTGCAATTTTCATCGATTACCTACTCTAATTTGTATATAATATGTAACACTAATGATGGGGTCATTAGTGATAAAAATAGATTGCCAATTAGTGTGGCACATAGCTCCATCGCATCCTAGCACGTGCTTTAAAAGCCAATATTGTCTTATTTATTTAATTGTTTCCCCCGTTATTTTAATACGTCAAAATTTATTTGATGTTTTACATGAATTAAAGTATCAATTAAGAAAAAGTTAAAGAGCTCAAACAGTTGAAATTAATCTGGTGCTATATGCGGTCTACTTTCTACAAACCATCCAAATTTCATAAAAATCAGATGAGTACTTTTGAAGAATAGGAGTAAATAAATGTATGTTTGTATGCATGTTGAAAAGAAACCAATGGGCGCAGAAGGTTGAAACTAATATGGGACCAACAATAGGCTAAAAATGTTCTCAGATGTCTGAAAAGGATTTCTGTCTTGGAATTTTGAAGTAGGAGACATAAAATATTTTCGTTCTTCTGAACGATCACATAGCTTCCATTACCTTCGGTAAGCTCGGAAGCAATATCTTATCTCTATTGAATTAGAACCAGATATATCGGAGTAAAGACAGTAATCTACTTTTCAGTAATTCTGTTTTACAATAAGAAATCCATTTGCCAAGTATGTGCTTTAAGCACACCAAGGTCCGTAGGCATCTCAACAAATCAAACGAGGTCAATAACCAGCATAATCGGCCTAATTGTTTCAAAATGTCTACAACTTTTGAACTATTCATTATAATAGGTTTGTTCCAACCACCAGTTCCGAATCAGTTTCGGATTAGTCCGTGATTGACGTAATGCGCATGCGCGATCATTGACCGTTGGGAATTGATTTGTGATTTGGTTTTTGTTGGAACGCTCCTTTCTCGAACCAAACTGTTTGCTGTGATAGGTTTTAGCACTGTTATCACAACAACTTTTTGAGTTGATCGTTTATGTGATTTTGCGTTCCTGTGCTATCAAAAATACCTAAACTTATTAATATTAAAGATATGGATGATGGATGAGTCAATAGTTGATGAAGATAAGTGCCAGTCGCTTAAAGCAGGGCCTGATTTAGGCCGCCTAGGGGCTAGCACAAAAAAGGGGGGGGGGGGGGCACACCAAAAAAGTTTCATTTTCTAATGCTAATTAAGCTCGAAAGTTGGAAGTAAAACTTACATACTCATAGAGGATATGACGAAAACACATATGCCACACATTTTAGAAATGTTTATTTAATACATGAATTCACGATTACATTTCGATTTACGCAATTCACAATTTTCGGGCTTACTGAGGTGAGCCAGTTTTAGTAGACTCACGGCACACTCGTATTTCTATTGATATAATCCTAAATGCTCTTTTGTTTTAAAAAACAAATATTAATCTTAGTCCAGTTAACGAACGAAATATTGCGGAAATAAATGGGATTCTTTCGATAATTGTTTGAAAATGGAATAAGTATCAAAAGTCCATCTTGGAAAGTAGGTCCAATTTTTTAATTTTTTTCAGAAATATCTAGAAAATGCCATTATATGCACAAAAATTCATCGTCGCATTCGTACAAAATCATTTTAAAAATAAGAGTTGATTCGCAAGAAAGGAGAATAAAAGGCGAGCGAAATCAAAACAAAAACAATGAAGCGGAAGGTTACATTTCTGTTCACCCAAACCCAATCCCAAACTACTAGTCCCTGCCGCCGATCGCTGACTGCTCTGACTGGTTCCAAACTAATCCGTGATTTAATCAGAGCGTGGTTGGAACAGCCGATTAACAGTCGGAGTCAGTCAGAGTTTGAGTTTGAGCTCGTTGGAACGCTTTTTTCCAAATGCGCATGCGTCGGACAGTTCCAAACCAGTTTAAAGAGTGGTTGGAACAAACCTCATAACGCTAAACAAACGCCATTAAATGCATTTTTGTCGTCTAAACGCAATACAGCTACTCCAAAATCTATACCTAGAAATGTTTGCAAGATATTATTTTTAGAATTCTTTTGGGGGGGGAGGGCATTTTTTTCTTACAAAATATGAAGAATGTCTTTAAAGCTTTTCTGGTTTTGTGGCAAAGAATAATTGCAATTGTTTTTACGTTTTTTCGTTAATTTATTAAAATACAATAGGGGTGGGGACTTTTTAAGGGCACACCGCGCTAAGATTTATTGGTACAAAAACAAAACCAAATATATATATATGTACTCGGGGGTCTCCCTCTTTTATTTAATACACGCACATAGTGCATTTCTGTTAAAAAACAATTAAGGCGCGCTTCACGTAAGTACATGAGGCGATAATCGCCGGTTTCTGGTACGATTAAGTAAAATTTTAATAGTTGCATTGTTTTAATAAAACAATGTTTAGTCACCCGCCGTATTGGCCACCATCTTGAAAATTTTAATAATTGCATATTCGTTTCCTACTCTTCAAGCCCTTTAAATTGATGTATAACATGTGTTGGTGACTTAAAACCTTTTTTTAGTCGCCCGCCATATTGGCCGCCATCTTGGAAATAGTGTGAAAACTCCAAAAAGTGTACAGTTGTCACAAATTCTGAGATGCACCAGTGTGCCAAATTTCATGTTCCTAGCTATAGTAGTTTATGGATTGAAACATGCCAACAGACAGACAGACAGAGCCATTATATAATGTTTATTTTCGTACTTCGTACAGATACCTAAAAGTAAACACCTTGGTGGGGATGGTATTTTGTGCATCCATATATTCTTGCTGTGTTTGGGTAATTACAATATAGCAAAACTCACAGTTTCCAACTTTCAGAGAGGAGCATAAACGACCTTTAGGTAGGCAGACAAACGCAGAAAGTTATAAGGGTTAAGGGTCTTCGATTTTGCCTATGGACCCTAAAAAGTACATACTTCTATATGTTTCGTAACAAATGTCGCGTTCTAACAACTGAAAAATCAACCAAAATAACTGACTTAAAAATGCTATTTGATTCTTAAAATTTATTTCTTTTTTCCTTCTTAACCCGTACATAACTTCTAAATTTATATTTTTTAACGGGATCTTAAATTCCGTTAGAATTTTTCTATTTTAACTTGAAATAAGCGTTTTTGCGAAACGTATTTCGCCATAAATTTACCTATATCCATTTTTCGAACTATGGTGAAAACAATAAACAAGCAATTGCAAAGAAGTAATAAAATTGTATATAATGACAGGTAATGAGCACGGCAAGTAAGTTCTTTAAAACTTTGTTAAGCTAGCTTTAAGATCCAAGTTTTTTAAAAAAAGATTTTCTTTGAAAATTAGGGTAAAAAGCTTTGTCCAAATACTGCTAAAAAAAGAACTTGTGTTCCGTTATAATGTTTTCTCTTTTTTAAAAAAAATTAAAGTTTCTAAAGTAGAAAACAACTTAGTTGGGCATTAAATCTTGAAAGCAGTATATGTCCAAAGGAAACTTTTGTAGAAAGTTGCTGTTTCCGAAAAAACCTACTTACTTCTTTTTATTTTTTAGTTTAAAGTTTAGCTTAAGCTTGTAGGACAAATAACTTATATTCCATATATAAAAAAACATTATAATAGTAATCTGCTTTATAACCAATTCCACATTCATATTATAAATAAGTAGTACAGAAGCGATTAAATTCATAATACTTAGTTTTAAAATGTTTACGTTGATAAAAAAAAAAGTATTCGTATTTTTTAATGATTTAGCATCCACACATCTAAGTTTGAACCTTTGGTAGATAACTATCTCGTTTCAATTTGATAATTGCATTTTTAGAAATTAGATTTTTTTTTTTTTTTATAAATTTTTAACAAATTAACTTTACTTCTATTGTTATTAAAAACCACAGTAATGCATAAAGTTTTATATGAATGTGGTAAATAAAATCAGTTATTCCACATTTTGTTATTTATATTGCCATATTTGTTTATTTTTAGTAAGATTTTTTTTTAAAGATTAGACATGCTCCTAATCTAAGGAGTATTTACTATAGTCTTATTTGCTTCTAAGCTTGCTAAAGGTAATAAAAGCATTGCAATAATTTGTAATAACGAATAAAATTTTTCTTTTCTTTTTCATCTCATAAGTTCGAAAGCCAGATCATTTTATAAAGAACACCTTATCAATTGTGATTATTGTCTCTCAGTTAAAAATTAATATATGAGAAGCTTTTTATTATAGCGTTTTTTTTTTGTTTTTTTTATTCATAAAACATTAACGTTAATGATGAAATTATAATTATTTAAATTTATTTGCATGCACCCTAAAAAAAGGAGGATAATTGATTATTTAGGTACTTCTTTAGATTGTTACTCCCCTAAGATTTTTTTGAATATAAATGACTTTGACTAAATAACAATTAAGACAAAGGTATGTTTAGTCAAGGACAAAGGAATATCCACTTATATATTTAGACAAAGGAATATCACACTTCTGTTTTTATAAGGGGAATAATAGTCGAAAGATGTGCCGTTATTTATATCTTAATATGTACATATTTTTTTAAAATTAAATATCCTACATTTGTAAGCTAATATTTACAAGTATTTTCATGTCTACAAGAAAAAAGAATTATTAAGGAAATTACCCACTACTAATTAATATTTTATTATTAGGAGTTAATTTCCCAAATTTAATGTAACTTTCTTATATTTATATGATTTAAGATTGTTTATTAACGCATTGCGTTTACAAATATTTATGGCTACTAAGTGATACTGTAAGTTCCATTTCATCTTGACTAGCGTCAGGAAAAATTAAAAAAAAGATATACAGTATATGAGCAGTGTTAGTGTTCATTTAGATGCCAATGAATTAATCAAGGAAGGAATTTATGAAATTCGTGAAGAGATCTGTTATATAAATAATTTCAATTTACCAGGGATTTTCGTAGATCCGCGACAAGATACATCGTATTTTCTCTAATGGGCTGTCAGCATTTATTCTTAGAGATGTCTGCATCTAAAGTAATTATCCGTTTCTTGATATCAACGGCAGCTCCTAAAGCATAATGTAGCTATATTAACAACTGTCTTATATTAATTTCACCAGCAGAAAAATTGAAAAAATGTTGTCACTGAAGTTTTCCTTGTGGAACTTACTCAACTTTGTTCATGATATGTTTAGGAATTCGTAGTTATCAGCGATTTTTGATTATCTACGATACTGAGTTAGCTTTCTATTCTCATGTATATTATAGACGTCACGGTTGTCCCTTTAACTGCCAATCATTCTTTAAAGCTTACTTCTGCAATCATCTCTTTAGTAGATCACCAGTGTTATGAATTTTCTGTAAATAAGTTCCAGTAGGGGACAAAATATAAATCTAACAGTGGCTGACAAAGATAAAACATCAATATCAGTAATAATTTCGATAGGGAAATATACGGACCCATTTGTTTTGACTAATAAACTCTTGCACTAGCAACGATTATCTGAAAAAGTAGCCTCGATCACTTCATTGATCGGGCTTGGCCTATGCTAGCAATGATTTCTGGCAAATTCCGCCACTGGGAATTCTTCAATCGTACCTGGCCTGTGCTAGCAACACTCTCTCAGACTTTCTGTTCGACGACCTCTGAATCTGTCCACCCCTGAAACTCTCGATCCTTGTAATTCCTGAACAGATCGAGTTCTCGTCCAATGCTAGGCCACTGACCTCGACCTCTTGATTTTGCCTAAAACAACAACAAAAAGTTTAGTAAAAGGCAAAAAGCTTTTTCTATAGTCACCAGCATTTTTCATGATTATAAAATCACTGTAGGGCCGAATTGGTTTTTAAAACTTAGCATATACTAATTGGGAGCTAAGAAAAGTTTTAAAGAAAGAAAAGGTCAAAAAGACCTTAAACATGATGAACATTTTATGTGGGACAGCAACCATAATAATTAATTGATTAAAAAATAAAAGTTAATTTCTCCCAGGGGAAATTTCACCCCGTTTTCAAAAGCACCTGAAAATCTTCTTTAGTATGCATATAGTTTAGAGTTAGTCAGTTTTTTTCAAGCAGCGGAAAAACACGTCATCGTAGTTTGAGCAGGGACAGTATAAAAATTGGACGTATAAAAGTAAAAATGTTATACGAAATATTTTGTTGTTGCTATAAAAATATACTATCATCTGAAGTTATCTCGTTTATTTCTAGCCCTCCCACATAACAACTGTCACTTTCAATTGAGCTGTCACGTTTTTATTTTATTTTCATGAGATAAAAATATATTATTTAAAAATTCGTTAGATAATGGCATTCTCCTCAGTTATATTATTGAAATAGTCGAGATGCCACAGAAAGTTTTAATTGAACCTTTCCTCAAAACTGAGTTATGACAAAATAATATTTACATATTATTTTAACATTTCATCAACCAAATTAATTTAAGTGTAATATTTAATGATTGAAAATTATATTCATATCATTATTACATGAAAATAATAGCCAGTAGGATATTATTGTTTAATAAACTCCTAAGACACATACCATAACATACCAAAGTCAAATTATGTAAAGCTATCTTATCTATACCTTGAAGAAGAAAATAGATTTTTCCGATACGTCAGTAAATCCTTAATTCAAATTTTTACTATTGACTAATCTTCAATTTTTATTTAATTTTCAGTATATATCATAGTTATCAGTAATATCTTTTGTTTTATGGGTATTGTTTCTTATACAATTTTTTTGTTCTTATACAATATCAGTAAAAACTAGCTACGCTTTTGGATTCCATTTGTCAGATAAATTGTTCCTTTTGTATCACTATTTTGATTTATTTTTTCCCACTTTATACAGCATCTACTCTGTGATTAAAAATACAGACAAGAACAAAAATAACGTTTGAGTATAAACAATGCTTAAAAAATATAAAATAAAAAAAGGAAAATAACAAAATAAGTGACTATTGTGAAGAAGATTAATTCATTTTACGAGTCTACAGTGCGAAAATGACAAAAAAAGAGTGACAAGAAAAATTGAAAATGTGAGAAAAAGAAAAGAAATAATAAAAGTGTTTTTTGTTTTTTTTTTTCGTATTCACGTGTTGTGTATCCATCGATTCGTTACATCAACCCGTCAATGTACAAGAGTAAAATACAGAAACACTATAACGACAAAGCTGCCAACTTTAGAACAAAAAAAATATAGTCTCTTGTCTCTTGAAATATTGCCATTGAGCTTCAGCGTTTTTAGACATCAATATTCTCTCAATATAACTTCTACACATGATAGACACAAAGAACTGAGTCACACTTATCGTGCCAGTTTTAGATTATTTTTTAAAATTAAGAGAGAATAAAGTTATTTTTAAATCGGATGTAGAGATGATCGTATGAAAAAAAGAGTGAAAAAGAGGCAGCATTGTTTTATTTTTTGTAAAAACTAAGGCTCATATTTGGAAAATTGAAAAAGAAAAGAAATAAGGGGCGATCTGCTTCCATAATGAATATAAGTACATACATGGTATAAATAAGAAAATAGTACATTACGCGTCTAGTGCGGAAAGTACCATTTTGCATGCGAGTGTGGAGTTTGCCCCCGAGCGACAGTGAGTTTAGTAAAACCACACGAGCAAAACAAAATGCAGTTTTCGAACGAGTTGCGTACCGTACTTTATCTACGATTGTGGATTTTAATAATAAATACAGGAAAAAAATAAAATAAAAATAAACTTCCTGTATGTAAGTTCGTATTTCTCCTTTGATAAAGATGACATTAATTCATTAGTTGTATTTTGTGCCGAATTAATTATTTCGGGAGGCGTATTATTTCCTCATTTTCGTCATATTCACTTAAATTACTCATTGTTTTTCACAAAATTCTCAATATAAACAGTTACTTAAATTAAACAAACAGCAAATTAGTTTTGTTAAATGTAAACAAACTCGCTAATCGTGCGTTAAGGTGAAGAATTCCTCTTTTTTCCGCCCTAGTGCGGATTATTACCGCGCATGCGCAATGAATACATCTACGAAAAGAATCGCTTTCGACACATCTATATACAGAGATATAACGTTTATATTTCGTATCAAACGTAGATAAAATATTTTAATAGGGAAGCTGCATATTATAAATGCAACTTCTTCAATTTAAAAATAAAAACAAAACTTTAACCTTAAGAAAAGCATTTTTGTTCTTTTATTAAGTTTATTTTTACTACAGAGAACAACCTAAACGAACCTAAAAAACTAAAATAATTGGGTTTTGTAGAAGTACTAGCCTAGAGTTTTATTTATACGTGCACGCAACTTGTTTTAACGTCAATGTCGAAAAACTTTTAAACACATGTTTCCTCTTTAGATTGATGCTGGCAATAAAATTAAGGTTGGGGAAATAAATTTGAAACTTTTTAACGTATAAGTTTAACTAAGTTATTACATTTGGTACTTCTTTGAGTATTGGAAAACGACTACCTGAAGGATATAAAGTTTGACGTTTCACTTCTACTACTGGACAATTTTATTTCAATTAGTTTTATGATTCAGTTACGATTTCCGGACAAGACCAACCATTATGATTGCTTAAGTGTATAAGGGTAAAAAGTGGTAAGTGGACTGTATAACATAGAAAAATAAAAACAACAGTTTAAAAAATGGTTAAATTATGGTTTAGGAATAAAATATAATTCTGAAGTTAAATTTTAAATGGTCATGCTGAATATTTTTTTTTAATTAGGATAAAGGAAAGAATTATGTGTTGACTCTTCGCGTTGAACTGACTTGCTGCTAGATTCCTTTACTTGCAAAAGATGTAGAGATTATGTGAGGGTAGATGTTCTAGTAATGATACATTCAGGATGAGATTATGATTATGATAATAAAGATAATTAAGATAACGGAACTTGTTTAGATCATAAAATCAAGCAATAAGGGTATAGATTTTAACGGATAAAAATTCAAATCCGAGCACGGACGAAGTCAGATGAAAGCTGCTGGGTAGAAAAGTAAGCACTTCTTTATACTGTTACTATCCTTATAAAAAAAACAGAGGGGAGTAACAATCTAAAGAAGCAACGAAAAGTAAAAGGTAGGGTGAAATAAAGGAGGGAGAGAGAGTTAGTAAATTGAGTGAATTAAACTAGAATTATTATAAAAGCAAAACCTTACGGAGAGACTTAGGGTCTCGAAGGAGACAATCAGCAGCAGCGCAAATTTAAGTTAACACTTCACAGCTTCGATTCATATCTATGAAGATGCTGAACTTCACACTTGACATCCTTCAAAAGCGCGGTGAAAGGCCAAGAGTGCCTTTTATGGTCTTTATTTAAAAATGTAATTATTCATTATAAATGAATTGGCATGAACAGTATTCATTAATCAAGCCTTCAGGTTAACCTTGATTGTTGATTTTAGCCAGGGAATCTTACGCAAAAAATATGTTAATTGCTCCTAAGGAGATAATTTTGGATTTGGTCATCACTAAATTCGCTCACTGTCTTGATATGTTTGGATTTAAATAAAAATGGGTACAAACATAGT
The DNA here is from genome assembly GCA_951217055.1 of Gerris lacustris. Lineage (NCBI taxonomy): Eukaryota > Metazoa > Arthropoda > Insecta > Hemiptera > Gerridae > Gerris > Gerris lacustris. Next base: position 27,742,755 of record OX578282.1, read on the forward strand.
TTTTAAAACCCGAAGATTCAGACATTGAGCAAACCAAGTACTCAACCAGTTAAAAAATATACAAGGATATCGGCCACTTGGCAGATCCACTTGATAAGTTGATGACGACCTAAATGACCCCAGATTTCAGGCAAAGGGTTGTAGAGTACGCTGACCTCTTTGCTAAACCGATTCCCTATGTTTGTGTGTTTATATTATATTTTTGTTTGTAATGTTATCATAATTTAAAATGACGTTTTGGGTAACATAATTAGATAGAGAAGGAAAACAGAACAAGAATTAAGCTTTATTATGTTCAAAAACGAAATATTCCCTCTTTTTCCAGATATTATGATTAATTCTTTCCTTTTAGCAAATTGTAGCAGTTTATCTTAATTAAAATAGGGGAAGAACAGCTTAGTTCAATATAGTATACAATATAGATAAACATGTTGTTTTTCAGTCTGAATCATATTTTAAAATGACCCTAGTGTCAATTTTAGAAAAATTATATTAGTACCCTGCTTCATAACTACCTGTGTGTCTTACTTAAACTTCATAATAACTAGGTTTAGATTAGAGGATAAGTAGAAATTGTTTACGAATTCAGTAAGGTAGTTCAAGATGATTTTATTTGAATTTTACAGTGCAGTTGAATGTGTGTGATGTTAATCATTTAACAGTTATTCAGTGCCTATAAGTGTATTAAATTAAGGATAAAATAAATGCAAATATTTATAACTCTGTAATGGTTTGGGTTAGCGACAGTGGTGTTTTGTAATAAATATTTTCATTTAGACAAGGGTCATTGTTTTTAGGAGCAGGTACTTTTCCCATTAACAGGTAAACTACCAATAGTAGCCAAATAGTGTAGGACATCCGGTGTAGGAGCTTTCTTGTGCCTTGCGCCCTATCACGTTCTTTACTTAAGCTTTGCTTTTGCGAATAATTTATTTAATCCCCTCCCCCTCCCTTTTTAAATGTGTGTTTTAAATGTGCGCACACGGTTAAAATTTGTGTGGGACCATTTGTGGGCTACTTTCGACAAACCATCCAAATTTACTTAAAATTGGATGAACACCTTATTAAGATTACTTATTATTATTATTACTTATTAAGATATATGTATTACTAAACAAATGTTTGTGCTCATTTCCTTCTGTGCTCATTGATTTCTCTTCCAAATGACTCATTTGGAAGAGAAATCAATGAGCACAGAAGGTTAAGACTTACTTATAAGGGAACAACAATGGGCTAATCATGACCAACCATCCAAATTTTATAATCGAACGAGTAGTTTTAGTTTTTAGGATATGATGGTTAGCATAAATGACGGACAGACCGATAGAGAGAGAATGTCAAGAGACCGAAAATTTCCCTGATGTCTGAAACTGATTTCTATCTTAGAATTTAGAATTCGGAGACAAAAAACAAGAATTAAAAATAATGATGTATGTATACGGAATACGACATTTTATAATTATTTACTGACAGGGTTTATTTATTTGCTGTATGTTTAAATTAGCCTCTTATATAACGTTGAATTATGTTAGTATTCAAGCCATCTTCATCTTTTACCTGGATAAATTCTTCTTTTTTTTCACAGGGACGTGTCGAGCTAAAAAGATCTTGCCTGAAGGGATAGGAGGCAAAAATTCCAACCGAGGATAAATTCACATTATTCAGAGTAAAACACGAAGGGTCACGGGTGAAGCAATAGGAAGGTAAGTCCAAGAGATAAGACATGTGAAATATCTCCAGTACGGACCCTAAAATATATATATATAAAAAAATTGAACAAACTCGGACTCCAAATGGGTTTGACAAATTCTTCGATCACCTAAAGTAAGAAAAGAAACATTTCTGGAAAATTTTCCTCGAAGCGTTCTAAGAACTACCGAAAAGATTTTACAATATTTATAAGATTTTTTTTTCTTTTTTTTTATTACTACTTTTAAGGGAGTAGTAAAAAAAAGGAAGATTTTATTTAAGAGAAAGGCCTCAATAATTCAAGACAAAAACTTTGTACTTTTATTTCTCCAATCTTTATGTTTTGCTAAAAAAAAACTTTTAAAAATAAGTTTAACTTTATTAAACAAGGCTCAAGTTCCTTGATAACAATTTTACTACTTAACGATAAAACAACTTAACTTTTACTACGAAAAATCCTTGCCTTTATCTCATTTATTTGAATTAGGTAGAGCTTTTACACCGAAATTTACTGCAGCAAATGTGTTGTAGTTTGAGAAAAGTGTTGAGATTTAATTGGGATAGGTTAGAATTTTTATTTACTCATTTAAAGAAAGTCCAAGTTAAACTCGTGCTTGAAGCTGAACTTAAATTAAATGAGGGTTTTTAGACTTAAAGTATGACTGCAGTACATGTGAGGTTCAAGTAGTTTAGTAAATGAAGATTGTAAAGTGAGTCGAAATAGCGATGGTTGTGTGTGTAGAAACTGAGATGTTTAGTGTATGTAGAAATTGAGACGGTTAGTATTTGGAAATTGAGATGGTTAGAGTGTAGTCATTGAGAAAGTTAGAGTGAAGAAATTGAGATGGTTAGTGTGTAGAAATTGAGATGGTTAGTGTGTATAAATTGAGATGTTAGAGTGTAGAAATTGAGATGTTAGAGTGTAGAAATTGAGATGGTTAGTGTGTAGAAATTGAGATGGTTAGTGTGTAGAAATTGAGATGTTAGAGTGTAGAAATTCATATGGTTAGAGTGTAGAAATTAAGATGATTAGAGTGCTGAAATTGAGATGGTAAGTGTTTAGAAATTGAGATGATCAGAGTGCAGAAATTGAGATAATTAGAGCTTTGAAATAAAGATAGTTAGAGAGTAGAAATTGAGATGATTAGAGTGTAGAAATTGAGATGATTAGAGTGTAGAAATTGATATGATTAGTGTATGTAGAAATTGAGATGGTTAGAGAGTAGAAATTGAGATGATTAGAGTGTAGGAATTGATATGGTTAGTGTATGTAGAAATTGAGAAGGTTAGAGAGTAGAAATTGAGATGGTTAGTGTGTAGAAATTGATATGGTTAGTGTATGTAGAAATTGAGAAGGTTAGAGAGTAGAAATTGAGATGGTTAGTGTGTAGAAATTGAGATGTTAGAGTGTAGAAATTGATATGGTTAGAGTGTAGAAATTGAGATGATTATAGTGTAGAAATTGAGATGGTTAGAGTGTAGAAATTGAGATGATTTGAGTGTAGAAATTGAGATGATTAAAATGTAGAAATTGAGATAATTAGAGTATTGAAATGAAGATGTTAGAGTGTAGAAATTGGCCTGTTTCTATTGTTATGATATGATATAAAGACTAAAATGTGCATTAGTGAATGTGAGGTTGATTAGTTAAATTGATTTAGTTCGGCGTATTTAGAGGTTAATTTATTTTGTTGTAGGAGAGTAGGAGGTAATTAGAATATAAATATACTACAGTTAATAAAAGACTATAAGCCTAAAATGTTATAAAGGCATCAAACTGATGAATTTATTATTAGAGTGAAACTTTTTTTCTATAGTCCGGGTTTGTTCAAATGATCTATATTGTGATATATGCCATTGGAACTAGTTTCCTCTAGGTTTTTTTTTGTCAAAAAACAACTAAGGGTTAACGTAATATTAATTTGTTAAATTAAGATTATTAGTAGGTATAAAGTGATTAATAGGTGTAGAGGGAAAATATTACACCAATATTTAAAGTTATAGAGTTAATTGAAAAAATACATAAATAAAATGTTAATTCTGAAACAATTTCAGTAAGGTCTTTTTTCGCATTAAGACTTATAATCTCGGGGATAAAGCCGGACACGCTGTCCCTAGGCCAATAAGACAAGTGAAATTGGTTTGGCACAAACCAAAGTTATGTTTGGCAAATGAGATAATATATAAGCCCTTTGACAGGCCTAGGCCCTCCGGCCTCGAGCAAACAGCTGCTATTTGAAATGAACACCTGCTTTTTTAAGCATCATTAAAATCTCTAATTTTTTTATATTAAACTTTATTTAAAGCTAAATTCTATTCACTAGCCTTTATCATGGTACAATAATAATTTAGATATTGCTTCTACTTAACTATTAATTAAATAAATTAATGATAACGCTGTGATAAAGCGATTAGTAAAGGATTGCCATTCATGTAAAATAAGATTAAACTAATATTTCTATTAAAAAATCGTAATAAAATTAGATATAATCCTAATAACAATTACGAACACGATATCTAATCTGTGCTTAAAATGATTTTATTAAATGGAAGCAGAACGTCAATGAGATGACTCTAGGATGAGGGAAGGGGGTTAATTACCGGTGACTCTTACAGGATTTAGACCTAGACATCCTCATGTCGAGTAGATCCGACCTGTTAGTCCTCGAGATGGCATCCGGATCGTGTGGTCGACACCACCATTCGCACATCACCTGTCTGAAGTACACTCGAAACCTGGTAAACACATAAACACTCAGTTATTAAAATTAAACGAATATCATGTAAAAAATTATTAACATTTATGTAAAAAGGATCAAACACTGTCCATAAACTAGGCATCGCGTGGCTCTATCATTGAAGCGAGCGTATCGCAATGAAATACTGAATATTGAAATTTATTAATCATGATGAATGTCATAGTTGAAGATAAGTGGAAGAGGGTAGTGTAGGGAAGAGTGGGGGTACTCGGTACAAAGCTTTACTTCCTAAACAAACCTATACACTATATACGAGTATAACAATCTTCACCACCCACGGTAGCTTTTAAACAATTATTATAAATGTATCTCGTCATTACGCAAAGAATTTTGCTTGTATCAAGTTGAAATTTTGCATACCTGTTTCAATTGTGCATTAGATGGTGTATATGAAGTTTTATTAAAATCGTTACGTTAGAACGTAAGATATCGGTAAAAAGGTTGTTTTCTCTATTATAAACGTTTAGGTCCGCTTTAATAGTTTTAGCGATCTTTATTAAGTCATAGCGATGTCGCTGTTGGTTTTAGTAAAAAATGTTATTTGAAAATAATGTTCGTCTCATCGAATAGATGATGATAGAATCTTTTCCCGTCCTGAAATTCCAATTTAATTTTTGTACCTCTCGTTTACGCGAGCGTTGCGCGCAAACTCTTGGACGGATCACGCTGTCCAACGAACTTAGCCTGAGCATTAGTAAGAGGAACATGTATACCAAATTTCAACTAAATCGGTCAACTTTTACTCAAGTTATCGTCACACGCGTGAACGTTACTGACAGACAGACAGACAGACAGACAGACAGACAGACAGACAGACACGGAACATATTTCGTTGAATGTAGGAAGCTCGCTACGCTCGCTTCAATTAGGTGCTGAAACTCGGAATTTGATCGTACGATCATCTGCACAATGAAGAAAGTGAGATCTATTATAATTTTTAGTATAGTTATTATAATTTATCTCCTTAAAATAAATCTAAATCTAAGACTAAGTTTAAGACTTTACAGCGATGATACATTATGTTTTAAAATACTTCTTCCAATCCATTTTAACATTTATGGCCTCTAAAATATTATATATATGCATTAATATTTTATGAAACACATATAAATTAATTGTTATATTCGTATTAATTCAGTCAGTTAAAGTTCATTTAACTGACTTTAATATTTTCACACTTATTTCCTTAGTTCATTGCCTAATTGTTTTTGTGATCTTAGTCATACATTTGAACTTGAACAATTTTATTTATAATAATAATTTGGAGAGATATTAATATATCACAGGCCTGCGCTAGAAAATTTTATTTTAATATTAATTAGGGATTTTAATTATGGTACTGAACATAGATAAAAAATTTAAAAAGGTTTTTTCACAAAATCTTATTTTGGAATAATGTTTAAACAAGTAAATAATTACAAGATAAAAATAACTTTTTATATACTATGTTTTTTAATTTTCTTTTGAATCATAATATATTATGTAATGTTGATAATATAATTTTTATTGTTATATAAAATGTTAGTGAAATATAAATAGTTTTTACTTCACACAAATGACAACCATCTAGAGAGCTTATCTTAAACCTATAAAAGGACAAATCTTTGAACAACGGATCTCACCAACACAGAATTTAAACCGTGGCCATCGATATGGCCCCGTGTAGGGGAGGGTAAGAGAAGAATAATTTCAAGATAAAAAGAGCTTTTTATATACTACGTTTTTAAATTTTCTGTTGAATCGTATGTAATGTTGATAATATAATTGTTATTGTTATATAGTATATAATGTTAGTGAAAAAAATAATAGTTCCGAATTTATTTACTTCACATAAATGACAACCATCTAGAGAGCTGATCTTAAACCTATAAAAGCACAAAAAATCTTTGTACAACGTACAAGATCTCCCCAACACCAAATCTAAACCGTTCCATCGATATTTTTGAAATAATATAAATAATATAATTAATAAATAATATATTCGATATATTTCCTGTTTTGCTGTCATTCAATGTTTACCTCTTAATAAAAAATCACAAATTTGACACCCGTCAAAATGAAGATTGTAAATATGGGATATGGCAAAACTAATAAAATAACTTGCGGATTTTTTCCGAACTAACTTTCCATACAGCAAAATTTGCTGAAAACGAATTAATATCTGCTGAAAGATGGCTTTAAGTATTAAAATAATTCATTGTCATCGTGTTCTGAGCTATTCTAAAAGTTTCAAATGTCTAGCTACTCGGGAAGTTAGTTAAAAATCGATTGCCAGATTTGTACCGGACGGACAAACAAACAAGAAAGCAAGCTAATAAAAACGTAGTAAAATAAATAAATAAATACATGTTACTGATAGATCTTAGTACTACCTAAATTTAAATTAAAAAGATTCTAAATATTTCTTTGTATTACCGAGTGAAAGTAAATTTAAAATATCTTTACTGGTTATCCAGTGAATACTTTATATAAGAGTGAAATAATAGTAAAGGAGCTTTCTATTATCCTAGCATTCAATCAGCAATACGCCTTGTCCCTCAAGGGCAAAGATATTATAACTTCTCCTCTCTCTCCGTCTACCCTAAAAAAATATCTGTCATGGAAACAGCGAAATCTGCATTAAACCGTTGACAGTGACGACAGTAATTATACATATGCTTCTGCCAATAATGATGAACCAAAACGGTTTACACAGGCTGAATTGAATGATTAAGTTAGAAAATTATATCTCCCTAAAGATTCTGCAGAACTTTAAGGCTCAATATTAAAAGAAAAACAATACTTTTCCTTTTCCTATGTACCTTCGGAGATGGTATGGAAAAGTAAAAATGATTGGCTCTTGGAACTACATGTCAGGACTAATAAACAGTTTTGACATCCAGTACAGAGAGTAAAAAATAACAACCCTAAAAGGGCCAATTGCAAAAGAAATTAATCTACAGAAACACTACAGTGTTGATTAGAGACTTTTTTTTATTCATAAAAAAGAAGTAGTTTCTCAATAATGAAAATAGGTACGCTTCTAAAAGAGATTTGATCTTAACCAAAATGCCCTTTAGAGTATAGAGATCACAATTAATCAATTTTTAGTTATTTAAAAGTACTCTCTATATTACTTGGTCAACTGAGTGGATATACCAAATTTCCATGTTTTCTCAGTGAATGGGACAGTCAAGATAAGATACAGCATTATATTAAGAAAGGGTGGCCACCTAGAACAATACTACAACCTGGAATAAAAATATAAAAAAATACCCCGAATAAGAGTTAGGTCAATCGTAATGTATACTTTCCCCATTTCATATAATACTAGGCCTGACAAAAGTTTTTCAAAATTACGAGAATGTCTCAAATATCTTTGTGAACAGTTTCCAGGCTCATCCAAAGAAAAGTTTAAGGGTGTTTTTGTTAGGCCCGATACTAGAAAGCTTATGAAAGAAGAAAATGTTGAGACTAAAATGGAAGGAAATTAAAAACAAGCCTGGAAAGCTAACAAACTTGTTGTATACTAACTTTCTGGGGAACAAAAAAAAAACCCCAGAGTATAAAAAGATGGTGGAAGATATGCTTTCTTTTAATAAAGCCCTTAAAAAAGTATTTCTGTAAAATGTCAACCCATTTTTGTGAGGTAACCTTACGTGGTACAAAAAGCGCCAAAAATACATGAAAACTAGTGGTAAAAACACAAATTTTGAACAACAAACACGAGACTAAACATTTTCCCTGATGCCTAAAACGAATTACTGTCTAAAAATTTATGAATTCGGAGATATAGAAAATGTTCGTTCTTCAGAACGATCACATAGCTTCCGTTACCTTTGGTAAGCTTTGTAGCAAAAATTAATTGAATGAGTCCAAAACTATCCAACAATTTACGGTGCTTCTAATAAAATCATTGTGAGAATAAATAAAAATATATGTATTCAACATTAAATTAAAAAATACAAATCAATAATAGTGTTAAATGTACTAAGAACCCCTGAGTTTACGCCGATGTTTTGTTATTTTGTTATATTATGACGTTGAGTAAATAACTATTAAGACAAAGGGAAGCTTAGTCTAGTACTTTGGGACAAAGGAATATCACACTTCTGTTTTTATAAAGGAGTAACAGTCTAAAGAAGAACATTCCGTACGCCTTCTTTAGATTGTTACTCCCCTGTTGTTTTATATGGGGAGTAACAATCTAAAGAAGAGCCATAAACGATTGGTGTTCTATCGGCCCAATTTCTTTGGACTAAATATCTCTAAAGGAATAACATAAATTGTCTCTCCACCTTTATGTTAATATAGCACCTCATATAGTTGAAAGTAGCCCCTAAAATTATATTCCTTTGTCAAACAGTAAATTTATATGATTTAAACATTTGAAAAATTATATACATATATATATATTTTGTTCATTGGAGAGTTGATATACCTTTGTCAAAAAAATACGTTAAAGTGAGGCCCCGCCATCTTTTCTATAAACCGCCTCATATTCTTAAGTTTTACCCAAATGAAATATTAAGAACACAAATCTTACAGCATAAATAACAAAAATTAATCACATATAACACACAAGGAATTGTTTATTACAATTGAATATTATCAGTTTCACAGCTATTTAACTAATTACGTGATATTTTGAAATTCATAATTTCACAAATAGATTTAATAGTAAGCGCTACGAATTAATTTAAAATAATATCGAAATAAATATAAAAACTGAAAAAAGGGACCACGATTTAGGATAAAATTGTAAGTGCGACGAGTCTATGAAAAAATAATAGTGGAAAACAACAGCTGATTTGAATCTCCTCAGTACTACCAACTTTAAAATACACATTTGTTTCAACTAGTTGAAACAAATATCCCTTATCAAAATTAATTAAATAATAATTACTATAATTAATTACTATATTGTACTATAATTATTATATTTTAATAATATATTTATTATACTTGTTATATTTTAATAATATAATTACTACATCAAAAACTAATTTGTAACTTTGTACCATGTCACTCGCGAGTGCCATGAGTCACATGCATGAATGTGTAGATGCACTGTATTGATCGTTATAACACACATTAACAAAAGTACATTAGATAACACATATATTATAAATTAGAGTAAACGAACGAACAATATCTCCAACCTAGTAACCATAACATTACTTTCAATTACTCACACTGCGCACAGTTATTATTACAACGGGTGATAACGAATAGTTAATCTTCAATACCAGCCTATTTCGAATAATATGGTTGGTCTTCATCACTAAAAATTGTGAATATAATATAAAAGGTGGGCCAAAAAACACTTATAGCTCAGCTTCTGTAATAGATAGATATATGGTGTTTGCGAGGTCTGAAAACGACATTCTTCTAACTTAATAAACTATTGGGTGAAAACCAAGCAATGACGGTTTGAATTATGGGGGTTGTTTGTAGGTAAGTGGTAGGAGTCCCTCAGTGTAACTAACATTGAAAATGTGTTAAGCACAATGTTGCCTGAAATAGAAGATCAAATGCCAAATTATACGTTTATGCAAGATGGTGCCCCATTGCTCCATGCAAACAATTCAATACTTGCAAGAGAATTGCCCAGAATTCATTCAGCCAAACGAGTGGCCACCCAACAGTCCAGACTTAAATCCAATTGATTACTCTGTCTGGGGTTGGTTAGAACAAAGAGTGAACATGGAGTGAATAAAGGTGGTTGGCGAACTTCGAGAGAGGATAATTCTTCGTGCTTGGGATGATATGCGTCAATCAACTATTGCTGGGGCCGTATCCCGCTGGAGAAGGAGAGTACAAGCTGTCGTAAATGAACAAGGAGGACATATTGAACCATACAACTAGTAAATCTGTAAAATATGCAATAGTTTTTTTTTCTTTTTTTTTTAAATTTTGTGAAATAATATTTTTTTAATGACATTAGTTTTATCAAAACTTCCAGGACATCGACTTTTTTTAAGACCCTAACTCAAACCGTCATTGCATGGCTTTCACCAAACAGTTTGTTACGTTATAGATATGCAATTTAAAATAGAAAAATGTAGTTTTCAGACCCCGCAAACCCCATATCTCTATCTATTACAGAAGCTGAGCTATAAATTTTCAAAAATTTGTGGTGCTTTTTTGCCCACTCTGTCTATATATTTCGATACAAAAAACCGATGAACTTGGATCTTTGAGATTCATTAACTAAAAGTAAGCATCAAAAAATCTCGATAAAAACAAGTGAAGTATTCAAGGAATATAGCATAACCATATCGACGATCAGTCAATAAGGAGGATACTTGCTTCCGAAATGTCAGTATGGTAATAACAATCACATACATAAAAAAAAAAAACAAAAAAAAAAACAAAAAACTAAATGATATCCATAATATAACAAGGACAGCAATTGTCTGCTGTTCTATTTAAGCCAGAACATACGACATTTAATTATGTTGAGGACCTCTTGATCACGCAATATAGTTAGATAATAATAACATATAAATGCAAAATGTTAGTTCATAATAAAACTCATTCGTTACAACTACGAGTACATGCTATAAGAAAATGTTTTGTTGAGAAATATCATGATTTTAAATAGTTCATTGAACTGTTCTTTTGTATTCGTACTTGAGAAAAAAACAAGTATTGTCTAACATGAAATCTTGACAGATTTCACTATTTGATATAATGCATATATCAGGGATACGAAGTCTATTATTAGACTAAGCTCTATTGTAGAATCTAGCCACGTACTTGAAATATTCCAGTTGATCTATGGGATATCATTCGGTCATGAAATCGACCCGGTAGCAGGAATGCATTCTCTACCTTTATAGTGACTTATCCATCTCGGTTCACTCTCCCTCGATATATATCGTTCCAATGCAATTTCCGAAGCAATATGGATTTGATGGAGAGCCTTCGAGGGATGAAAGAGAGAGTAAAAAAGATATATTATTCATATTTTCTATCGAAATTTTAAGTTTCAATCCATTTGACACAAATTCTAGTTACAATCCTATTTTTAGTTCATGAGAATAATTTTGTTTGTAACCTAAATTAAATTCGTTCGGGCTGACACATAACTTTTCAGGGGTACGAGGATTACTAAGGCAGTACTGAATATACATATATATACATATATATATATATATATATATATATATATATATATATATATATATATATATATATATATATATATATATATATATATATATATATACAGAACAGAATATATATATATATATATATATATATATATATATATATATATATATATATATATATACACAGTAGAGCCTCGCTTACACGACCCTCAATAACACGAAAACCTCAATTACAAGTGCAATTTTCAAATCCCCTTGAGATTGCCATACCTCATAATGTTAAATTAACCTCTCTATAACGCGACTATTATTATCTAAACAACCTCAATAACACGGATTTATTCCAATTCACCACGTAACTCAGAACCTCTATAACGCGACTCTATACAGGAATGGGTCGACCTTAAACAAGTCTAGACTTGAAAACCCCGCCCAACATTCTATTAACTTCTATAATACGACTGATGACCAAAATAACCTTGATAACACGACCCTCAACAAAAAGAGCACCTTGATAACAAGACTGTTTCCCTAATCCCCTTGAGACACTTCTTATCGAGGTTCTACTGTATGTATGTGTATATATATATATATATATATATATATATATATATATATATATATATATATATATATATATATATATATATATATATATATATATAATATATGTGTGTGTGTGTGTGTGTGTATTATGCATTGCTCTCTTTGTATTTGTTGACGATTTTTTTATTTTAGGATTAAGAAATGGTTATGTCGAATTCAATTGAAAAATAAAATATTTTCATAACATTTTAGCAAAAAATGAAGAAAAAAACATTTATATATTATTATGATGTATATAATATTACGCTTATATACCAATTCTGTGTATTGAAAATCATCAACCTCCATGGTGCAATGGTTAGCACATATGCCTGCTGCAGTTGCACTGCATTACTTTATTTACTTTATTTGCTGTTGATTTACCTATATAAAATCTTTTACTTAGACGAGTCTCGAATCATAAACTGCGCTATATATGCAATTTCGTTTCATCCAAGTCAATTTACTCTACCGTACCTAAAGAAGTTTTACTTCAAAAGGTAATAAAAAAATCGGTCCGATAAATTGAATTGAACTTTCTCATATTCTGATCTGTATTTAAATCCCACAATAACTCATTTAATTAACTTAATATTTACGTGTTCACGTTTTTATTTTATGCAATACATAATGTTATCAATATGATAGCCTTGGTCAGGCGTTAAGCACATAAATATACATTTTAATAAATTACAATTTAACATAAATATTTATTGTATTTTTAGATTTTAAGTGAGAGCCCTCAACAGTAATACATGTTAGAGCGAGGGCTCCTCACTTCCCGAATTATTAGGGAATTCATTGATTTATTGATTAATACAAACAAGTTTGTAAAACTATGACTGATTATTATATGTTCTCTCAGATTATATTTTTCCGTAGGAAGATTTTTAGCTTTCTAGATAGTCGGTGAGTGGGTTAAATTTGTATTACAAGCTTTGTCCCTGAAAAACAATGTAAGCTAATAAAAAGCGTGTAATTATTTGAATCTAGAGGATGATGAGCTTTCGGTAATTAAGTGTTGTTTTATTGTATCATTTACACACTTAAGAGACTTTTAACAAATCTGCTTTGCTCTCGCTGTAAATATTACAGTCGTTACCAAAGATAAGAAAACGGAAATTTCGCTTGTTACCATCCCACTTTAGCCTCGGTAGATGTTCATTCTACTCAAAGCGTTCTTAGGTAGGTTGGACGTAGAATTTACATGTACACAAAACAATTTATGTTTCTTTAATCTATTAAAGCAATCGTTAATTTTTGCACCAGCAACTAGCTTATTGATTAAAAAATATCTTCTGTTTTTGTGGGTAGTTTTAGGGGTTAAAAAGTTTTGAAAATAACTAGGTTATTAACATTAGCTACATTTCAACCATCTCTATATTCATGCCAAAAACAACGATTAAAAATTTCTTTACATATATTAAACATTACTATAATTTATATTCAAAACATTTATAACAATACCCAAAAATGATTAAATAACATGGATTTTAATTATTAAATATTTATTATCTACGATTGATACGAAATATAAACATTGTATCTCTGTTTAGATGCATCGAAAGTGATTCTTTACGTACTTGTATTCATTGCGCATGCGCGTTCATAATTCTTCTTTTAAGAAGAAATTATAATTCTTTAAGAAAGAAGAATTCTTCACCTTAACACACGATTAGCGAGTTTGTTTACATTTAACAAAACTAATTTGATGTTTGTTTCATTAAAGTGGCTGATTATATTGAGTTTTTAGTGAAAAACAATGATTGATTTATATGATTATGACGAAAATGAGGATAATAATACGCCTCTCGAAATAATTTATTCGGCACAAAATACAACTAATAAATTAATGTCATCTTTATCGAAAGAGAAATACGAACTTTCTACATACAGGAAGTTTATTAAATTTTTTTTCTGTATTTATTATTAAAATCCACAATCGTAGATAAAGTACAGCACACAACTCGTGTGAAAACTGCTTGCTTCTTCGCTCTTTTTGCAACCTCGCTGACGGGGTGCAAACTCCACACTCGCATACAAAATGCTACTTTCTGCACTAGACGCGTAATGTACTGTTTTATTTACACTTAAATTAATTAGTAATTTTTGATAGATGTTTTAGGCATGAATATGACCAGAAGGTGGTTGAAATATAGCCAAATGTTAATAACCTAGTTATTTTCAAAACATTTTAACCTATTAAAACGACCCAAGAAAAAATCAGAAGACTATACGACATGATAAGAGGGACAAATTCTCGGTGTTCGGTGTGATTTAATAAAAACCCAATTTAACCCCAATTATTGAGTCATAAGTGAACAGTTGCAATGCTAAATAATCTCTCATAACATAACACATAGGATATAAATATGTTTAAAGAACTGATAGAACGGAAATTTCGTCTCCTACGTTGTGTACAAAAACTATTGAGTCATTATCTTTAAAGATTTTTAGTTGATTCATTTTTAAGAACTGCACTCGTACTGTGTAGAAGGAAATTAAAAAAATTGAATAAATTAATCTAACTATTATCTTACAAAATAAGCAATTAATTAAAGAAAATTAAGGTTTTTTCCCCGATGCTTAATTATTTTGCTAAGCACATATCAAATACCTACATTACGTAATCTTACAATGAATAAAATTAACGTATATGAATTAAAATATCATATTTTTTATTTAATTCTATAAATATCAAATTTATAATGGTCAATCCAATTCCCATTTAATATAAATTTCCATTGAAAGAGATTTATATATTTTTGCAACATAAAATACAATTTTTCAAATTTATTGTTTCTCAAAACTATTTGTCTAGTTTTGTATCGTTAGAAATGAAAAATGTATTCTATTATAAAAGACAAGAAATTAAATCCATTTATCAATTTTTTTCTCTCTAAAAATTATATCTAGACCAAATTAGGCGAATTTGAAATTGAATTACATTAGTTTAGAATTTATATCATAATATAATTATAGAGCTATAAGTTAGAACTTTGGTTAAAAACTTTGTTTCAGATTATATCATAGTTAATGTTTTCTTTCCTCGTTTCATTAAAACTCCCTTAAAAGTTTCTAGGGTTTGATTTATAAAATAATATAAAGTTTTGATTTTTAAAACTACAATTTGGTAAGTTTCTTAACTATATTTAAGATAGTCTGCCAATTAGTGGGGCACAGCTTCCTCGTGTCCTATCGCCTATCGTGTACTTTAACGATGTTTTGCTTTTACGACTCATTATTGTCTAACTAATATATTTAATTTTCCCTCTTCAATAATGTTTTGGTTCTTTTTAGGGTTTCGCTGGTAAAACCAAAAAAAAGAAACCCTTATAGTTTCGTTCCTGTCTCTGTCTATATCACTCTGTACGGTTCCAATAACTTTTGAATCAAAAGAGATAAAAACATGAAATTTTCCAGTATTAAAGATTGTTTTGACGCGCACACAGGAGAAAATATAGCGAACTCAAAATTATCAGCTTTTCAAATTCAAAATGGTGGCTGATTCCTGTCACGGGGAAAAAATATGTTTGTTTTTTTAAATTTTGAGTTGGGTATCAAATGAAAGGTATTGAAGAGTAGATAACAAAAATATATAACACTTGTGGATAGTGTTTAATTTTCCACGCCATTTTGTCAAAAAAACATCAAAATTTAGTGTGTCCTCCCCCCCTTAAACTATATTTCTGCTGTTACTAAAAATGTGGAGTCTGATGGGCCAAAGAAAAAAATAAGGATAGCAATTTGATCTGATTAACTAGGAATCCAAAATGGCGGCTAATTCCCATTAAAAATGGGAATTAGGGAATTCATTTCCCATAGATTACAAAAATATCTAACACTTGTGGAACATGTTTAATTTTTCATGCCATTATGTCAAAAAACATCATAATTTAGCGTCCCCCCCCCCCTTATTTATTGTTTACGATACCAACGAAACCCTTTTTACGTAAGACTTCACGCCTAACCAATTTATTTTATATAAGAATAAAAATATCAATTTAAAAATATTTAATGAGCGCAGATGGTTAAAATTAATATGGGACTATCTGTGGGAACTTTTGACAAACCATCCAAATTTAAAAATTATCGGATTAGTACTTTTAAAGATTTAAAAGTACTATACACCCCCATCTCCCCCCCTCCAGGTTTGTTCATCGGAGCCACCTATGTGGCATGTCTTCGGTACTACTTTACAGTAGTCTTACAATTAGAATTGATTCTGACAGAGCGGGAAATTCGAAAAGAGGGCCATTGGGACCTCGAGATTTTGACTACTAGAAAGTAGACGGCACAATCTCGAGTTCTCATTGAATCTCTACTTCATTTTTACTTCGATTGGATAACAAGTCCATTTTTATTTTGATTGGATCACAAGTCCATTTTTATTTAGATTTTCCTTCGTTGTCAGAATCAATTATAATTATGAAACTACATACCTACTATAACAAATTAACTACAAAGCTAATTATTTATCAAAGCTAATAATTATCAAAGCTGATTATTTATTGAAAAGCTGAAACTATGCCTCCTCAAGCAAAATGCTGATGATTGATCGTTTGCTTGAACTACCTGAATTGTAACTATTTTACCCTCTATTTATTCCTGTATATGTCTGAAACTATGTTCTTTGCAGATATAACAAGGATAGATTAAGAAAAGCGTGAAGTGATGGTAAATTTACACCACTGTTAGCAACGTTGAAATATTGAATAAAATATCAATCTCAGAAGGTCAATGATAGTGGACTAGTGGACTAAACAAAAGTTAGCATTTTTTCAGGGCAATGGCACGGACACGTCCTAGTATTCTTAATACCAAGATAGAGGATGTCACAGAGTAACAATAGCGTAGGTGTAGTCAGTAGGTAACAAGGAGATCAAGATATACTGGCATTATACTGTAACAATGCCCACCCAATCTATATAGCTACATTTTATTTCTAGGATGACAATAGATGCCACATTAAACGGGACAGTTCAGCTGTTTAGTACGCTCTCTATCTAACTCGTCTACTTCTGCAAGTAAACAGTGGTAAATGTAAAGAATAAAAGAAGTAAGAATAAAGATTGAAAAAACGTCAGTTAGCTACATTTTTCCATCCACTTAGAGCAAGTTTGAATGGTTCACCAAATAATTGGCTTTGATTTGAATAAACCAATTATTTTCTTCAAGAATGAAATGCAAATGCGAAATCTACAAAAACTTTTAGGAGGATAAAGTTTCAATAGGGCCTTCTAAATGATCTATTCGAGACTTTTTAAGATTTATTTATATTCTTATAAAGTTATAGCCTAAAGGTGCGCTATATTGGATCAGAAATCCCTAACCCTATTTTAAAGGTGCTTCATTTATAGCTTTAACAGACAAATCTGATGCATAATATTTTTTACTTAATAGTAACCATGTTGGTTTTTGGAACGAAGTTCTGGAGCCGTCTTTATTAAAATAAAGAAAACAACGTTTTTACCGATATCTTACGTTCTAACGTAACGATTTTAATCAAACTTCTTACACATCCATCGTCTAAAATACTATTGAAACATGCATTTAAAATTTCAATCTGATACTAGCAGACGTATTTGAGTAGGGAAGATATATATATTATAATATTTTAAATTAGTAGGCCGGGTAGGTAAAAAACAATCCTATTTCCTACCAACTACAAACATACTCTTTAACTATAAACACATCATGATAAACTTTTTTCTCAATATTCAATACATATTTTTTGCAAGACGCTTGCTTTAATGATACAAATATTACTTTTGTTTTAATTTTGCCTTAACTCCGCTAGGTACAAACCGTTAATTAATTTTAATTTAGTCTCTTTTCTAACTCCGCCATGTATAAGTAGTTAGCATCAACGTATACGTACTTAGCAGTGTGATTTTATAATTTATATTTAATGAAAAATTTAAGGAACGTCGTTCCTACTGGGTGTTCCGCAACATCACACGTATCTTTTTTTTATCTAAGTTACTTGAATTTTTCTTTTAGCTCTGAACAACATACGAGCAACCAATTCTTATAAATTAAGCTAGGGTTACCAATAAAAATGGCAAAACAAAGAAACCAAATAAAATAAATTGACCAAGTACGTGCTTCCAGAACACACCGTAGAACGTCCGCAGGCTATTTAGCAAATAGGACGAGTTTATTAACAAGGATGATCAGTCCAACCGTATAAAGATGGCGGCCATTTAAATGTTTGTTTCAACGTATGAACCATTTATTATAATGCCGCGTAGCAAACGCCCCTTTGATGCATCATTATGGTCCAAACGCAATGAAACTACTTCGAACTGACTAGCACAAATCCGTTCCCCAAGATAATACTGATGAAGATTATAATATTTTTTTAAAGATTTTGAGAGGGAGGGGACGTATAAAAAATTAATGTGTTTGGCAAATAATAAATATGGAGGTTTTAAAAGATTTTATCTACGATTCTTACGAAATATAAACATTTTATCTCTGTTTAGATGCGTAAAAAGTGACTCTTTACGTACTTCTATTCATTGCGTATGCGCGTCTCATAATTCTGAAGAATTTCTCTTTTTTACCGCCCTAGGGTGGTAAAAAAGAAGAATTCTTCACCTTTACGCACGGTTAGCGAGTTTGTTTACATTTAACAAAACTAATTTCTGTTTTTTTAATAAAAGTAACTGAATATATCAAGTTTTTTTTGTAAAAATCAAAGGGTGATTTACATGATTATGAGGAATATGAGGAGAATAATGCGCCTCCCGAAATAATTAATTCGGCAGAAAATACAACTAATGAATTAATGTAATCTTTATCAAAAGAGAAATACGAACTTGCATTCAGGAAGTTTATTTTTTTCTGTACTTATTATTTAAATCTAACAATCATAGATTAAGTACGGTATGCAACTCGTGCGAAAACGGCATTTTCCATTGCTCGTGTGGTTTTACTACCCTCGCTATCACTCGGGTGCAAACTCCACACTCACATGCAAAATGATACTTTCCGCACTAGACTCGTAATGTACCTACTATTTCATTGATTTAAAAAAAAAGAAAAAAAAAGAGAGGGATACGAAAAACGCAATCTATAAGGACACATGTCTCAAAGATGAATTGGTACAAAAAGAAATTAATTGTATATTTGTACTCAGGATGACCTATTGTCAGATTAATCTATTATCCTCCTCTTTCACTCCACATAAGGCATTTATGTTACAAATTGTTGCTCTATGGGCCCTACAGATTACTGCTTTTGTAAGCCCAGAATGTTCTATGCCTATAATTCATGAGACTTACAAAGAAACAACATTTAGACCACAGAATTCGATAACTAATAACTTGAATTTAAAAAATATTTTTAAATGCAAGCTTTTATTCGTATTATTCTCACCAAACCGTTTCATTTAATACCCATATCATGGGCGTGCTAAAAAAATAACTAGTCCGCTATCTTGTGCTGCCCGCCATATTGGATTTAGAATGACGTCACTTAGCTAATCATGCATTGTCATCCAAACTAAACGTGTATGCAAAATTTCAATTTAATCGGTTGCGGATAACTGCTTTAAAATTCAGTTGCATGATTTGACCTGAACATACATACATACATACATACAAACATTGCAAGTTAAATAAAAGCTTGTAATAAGTTGATAATGAAAATAATATTTTTAAATACAAGCTTTTATTCGTATTCTTCTGAGCAAAATAATACCTTTTTGATACCCATATTATGGGCGTGCTAAAAAATCCGCCCTATTGGGCTGCCCACCATATTGGATTTAAAATTATGTCACTTAGCAAACCATGTATTGCCATCGAAACTAAACGTGTATGCAAAATTGCAATTCAATCGGTTGACGATAACTGCTTCAAAATGCAGTCACACGATTTGACCCGAACATACATACATACATACATACAAACAAACATTGCAAGTTAAATAAAAGCTTGTAATAATAATATTATTTAAAAAACAAGCTTTTATTCGTATTCTTCTCAGTAAACCCTTTCATTTGATACCCATGTCATGGGAGTGCTTAAAAAAATAGTCATCTTGTGATGTCAGCCATATTGGATTTAGCATGACCTCACTTAGCTAACCATGCATTGTCACCCAAACTAAACATGTATGCAAAATTTCAAATCAGTCGGCTGAGGATAAATGCTTTAAAATTCAGTTGCAAGATTTTACCCGAATATACATACATATACACACATAGTACATACATACATACTAACATTGCAAGTTAAATAAAAGCTTGTAAAAATGAAAGTGGTTAGAACAAGGAGAGACAAATCGCGAAATCCTCAATGTGATCAGTTTTTGAGATATTTAACCTGCCATGTACGGGTGGAAAGTGCTCAACCCTGGTGGTTCAGGGATGTAAACAGGATGATCAGCGAAGGCTTACCCTAGAAAGCACTATAAGCCTGGTGTGATGTGAGGAAACAAATCCAAATATGAGAGTGCGAAAATCTGCATGGATAATAATACATTCACCTAGTTTTAAAGAGAAAATTCCGAGCTTAGACCTTGTCAACGTAGAGGAGAGGGGTTGAACAACTTTTCCGGCATTCCTAAAAACCGCAAGGTATAAAAGGATACGACGAAGTAAAATAAATATTCCACTTGGGACATTTGAACTATTTTTTTTCAGAATTGCTTTAAAAATGTTGTAAACGTGTATTTTTTAAAACCATACAATCCACGCGTATTCCTTCTAAATAGAGAATAAAAATATGTTTCTAACAAATGCATTGAAACCGTCAAATTTACGATAGATTCTAACCCGCCTGCGAATAATAGCTATAGTACGAACAACATCTGCAATTCAGTGGGTTGGTACAATAATTTAGGACCGTCGTTATAAGTCCAGCATGGTCTCTAGCTTTTGTAAAATGCATAGATTTCTATAGCATTAAGTTTTTTTTTTTGTTTTTTTAAAGCAGTGACGTGTCTAAGAAAGCGTTTGAAGCGTACTTATGCATTTAAATAAGTGATCTTAGAAAAAAAATAAAAAAATAAATAAAACAAAGAGCATGACTGATAATTTATTGATAAGAACCACAATAAGGGGTATTTTAGTACTATTCACTTTAGACTACATAGTGTTTATGCGTTCACTGACAATAAACAAATAAAAAAACAGATGAGGGTCGATATTAGTTCAGACAATTCTAGTTCAGTGATATTAATATTGCACTAATTAAAAAAGCTGAAACTATAAATACCTTTCTTTTAAATCTGTTGTGTAACAGTTCCTGAATTATTAAATCAATAATTACTTCGACTTTAAAAATGAAATAAGAAACACGATCTACCTATTTGCAATTCGGTTACTAGAGCTCATTTATTTTATTGTATCAGGTATCGTTACACAATACATAAAATATATGTGACTCACGGCATAGTGCATAGCGTTAAGATACCAGTGAAAGTACGCTGATAGAAAGTTAAAATTAATACAATTTTGTATTCAGCTTTCATAGGTATATATTATTACTAAGTAGAGTATTGTTATTTTGTTTCAGAGAAATCAATAGCCAGTTACTTATTAAAAGTATTCAATGTGATTTGCTGAGCGAAATTAAAATAAATTCAGCTACCTTATTCAGTAGCTGAATTTCTATCTACCGGGTAAGGGGTGGTAACCGCAGAACCTAAGATTTATTACACTATTTGAGGAATAATTCTGTTTCTTGCTAAAAAGTAACCGCAAGTAATTAACTATTCTGCTCAAGGGTCGAGGCTGTTTAAACACGTGTAAAATGCAAGATCACGTTTTACTACCTTCTTAGATAAAAATAATGCTGACAAAGTTTTCCCAAAATTTATATATTTTTTAATTTTTTTTTACAAAATATGGATGCAAAAGTACTTGTGTGGATGAAAAGTGTAATTAGTAACTGATTAAGAATTAAACAAAGAACCCTCTTCACAGGAACTCAATTGTACAAAGCTGATTTTCATCTACTACAGGTCATCTGGTGAGAAGATATCGACAAGTGAAAAAAATAGTGTAGAAGTTGAAACAGAAATATAAATATGACTTAGATTAAACCACAGAACAATTAGATCACTGGCATATAAGATGTCACTAATGGTTAGGGTTACCATACGTCCGGATTTCGTCCGGACAGTCCGGTTTTAAAACATCTGTCCGGTTTTGGGTCCGGATTTTACTGTGGCGTATGCGTATGGTACTGGCGTGAGACTGGCGAGGATGGGTCGTGTTGCATTTTATCCACACATGTATGGCGTTCAAGTGGTTTATTTCACTGTTACATGTTGTCCAGGACAATGTATTCTTTCTCAGATGGCGACGAGCATGATTTGTTGGATATTATTAATTTTTCCAACATGCCAATTTCGAGAAGGAAGTTTTGGGTGCATCCTGTGTGGTTATAGAAATGGAAAACTGGTGGAGCGTTCAACGTAATGCAGGAGCTAAACGATTACTCAGACTGTTTTCAAAATTATTACCGGATGTATCAAGAATGCTAACACAAGATTCTAGCACCTTTATCTTATTATATTATTTATCTTAAAAACAAAAAAAACACATAAAGAAGAAAGAAAACAGGAAGACAGGAAACAGGAAGAACAGAGAAAGACATGAATGGTTTGCAAATGGCGCGCCACTTCGATAAGCCACGAGTGACGTCTGAGTGGTGGAGGTGGAGGTTTACATTAGGCCATAAGTTAACATATAGAGGTGGCACAAACCAGCGCCACGCCAGTCCCATACGCCACTCCTGTGTGAATTGGGCCTAAGGTGAACGGAAAACGCAGCAAAAGCAGGGAAATTTCAATCTGCGCGCCACCAGTTGGCCACACTGCTAAATATTAATAGATAAACATTAAAAAATATTATATTAAAAATATATAACGTAATTATATACAAACGTCACAAAACAAAACACACCCCCCCCCCCTCCGTGTTCACTCAGTCCGGATCTGGCCTTCATGGTTATTTTTAATGGTGGTACGCTGTTCTTGATACCTAAACTAAATACATACAATTATGAAATGACAAATAATTTATATCTGTCTAGTAGATCAATACCCTTATCAATAGGAAAGGTCTAGTTGTGTCACTATACACCACACAGCAACTAACAATATTAACACTAACAAGGAAATTACAAATCTTCACTTATTTATTGTCTACTTTAATTTTATCACGGTAAAAGCAGTTTAAAGTAAACCTGTAACACTATTAGTAGAGACCTGAGAATGAATATAAGCAGTGGATAAATTAAGAGTAATACCTTACTTCCTGCATCAAAGGACAAACAGTCAAAGGCTCTGGGCATGACCCTGATGGAACCCTCTCAAACCTACTTTGTGATACACTTGAATTCAATATATCTCTCTCGAGAGACTTCCTATAACCAGTTCTAACCAACTCTAAATTACATAACCCAGCTAACAATGATTTCTCATTGCTTGTCTAGAAGAGTGTCTGATTTATTTGGATCGATTTACGACCGAAAGAACAATATACATTAGAATTTATATTGGACTGAATACTGAGATATATATGGCTTCAATACTGGGGCGAAAGTCTTTAAAGCACAAATGCAAAAAAGGGATAACTGCTATGAAGATTTATGATATGAGATTCACATTTTTTTATTTTATCTAAAGAAATTCAAAAGAAAAAACTATTTATACGGATTTTCAAACAATAAAAAGTTCAAATTGTGGACTATTTTATAACCCGAGGCAAGCTATTGAGACAAAATTGTAACATTCATTTGAAAAGAAAATGATCTTACAAATATTATTATTTTTACATTGGAACAGTTTTTTAGGCTTTTAATACTATGGATTAACATCATTAATTTCAAGAGCAATAATATAGGCAAACCGATTGAAAAGTTTTCTTTGAATTCTCCAAAAATAGCAATATCTGAATTGTCTAAAACATATTATTTGAAATTATCACTTGTCAAACCTAACGCTGTGATAAATGGTTGAATCTGCTAATTTTGCAATGCTGTGGTGATTTGCAAAAGAAATAAACATTGCTGGTCGGAGCCGTTTCGAGAATTTTTGTTTACGTTTTCTTCAGTTCTTCAGTCTAAGTGGGAGAACCCCCAAAATTGGAGCTAAAAATTCATACGTCGATTTTACCTCGGTGTATGATTTGTCTGAGCACGCGTATGAAAAAATTCTATCGAAATCGACCCAGTAGTTTAGGTTCCACGCATCTGCGCAGAATGCAGTAACAGAATAAAATCCCTTTTTTAGACTCAAGGGAACTCAAAAAATGTTATAATCGATTATTCACGCCATCACCATTTATTTCTCTTTATATACGTACAAGAGTAAGTAAAAAGTAAAAATGCACAAGTACATAAATATATAAATTATAAATGTCTTCATTGTACAATAATAGCTTTCGAGTACTTCGTTAAAACTTAAGAAATACATTATTAAAGTACATTGTTAAAACTAGAAATCGCAAAAAGTAGAATTTATAGTATTAACATACCATGCCTTTAACGATGGAAGGTATAGCTACATTTATTAATAGTACCATAATTATTTTTATCATGAATATAATTAAAAATATTATATTAATTATAATATCTTATAAATTAAAATCTCATTCCTTACATTCTCAAATGCGAAATATTCATAGAAAGAAAGCATTATTATGGCACCAAAATAATATTTTGAGATTTCTGTAAATATAAGGTGATGTCTAAAAATTGAACTTAAGTCAATGAAATTTGGTATTAATTTAGAAAAATATCATACCCCGAGGGGAAAGAGATAAATCAATTTTAGCTAAACAAGATAACCTTAGCCTTGAGTAAATTACAAACTAACTATTCACTTACAACAAACAAACCATCAACAAACTGTGTGTTGACTTATTACAAACTAAGTTACTACCAACTTACAGTTTACTTATTACCAGCTATTAAGCTATTAATTTTGCAATTAAGTTATTTCAAACTAACAAACTAGCTACTTAAGGGTACTGTCATTGACTTATTGCAAACTACATAATTTGAAACTATATTTTCAAAGGTTCAGTTGCATGTAGATCGTTAAAGGGTATTTAAAAAAATATTTTTTTAATTGACATGTTTGTCTTCAAATGGCTATATTTCGCCTCTCTCCAGGGCATATTCATGCATAAAACATCGTAAAATTTACATTAATTAATTATATTACATTTTTCACACTTTTTAATTTTATGTTATTTTTATTACATGGTTTTCATAGATAATATTTTTAATAGTAAGGTTAAGATTTTTTAACCTTTAGGAGAGGGTCGAAATATAGTCATTTGAAAACGAACATGTGATTTTTTTTCTTTTAAATATCCTTTAAACGACCTTCTTGGAACTGAAGATATAATATAAAGGGACAAATAAAACAGTATTATAAATTATTAAACAGGCCAATAGCAAACAACAGGGCTCAATTTGAGGCGGAACGGCGTTCCGGGACCTCTATCTCTCTGATAAATAAAAAAAAAATTTATCGGCACTAAAATTTGCACTTAGAGTGTGGGTTTATGTCTAAAACTGCTTAAAATGCTGTTTTAGAAGGTTGTTTTTTCTAATTTTTCCCCGGAACCCCCTTCTAATGGGGGGGGGGGGGGGGGGGTAGAGGATAGCTTGTAGTTCCGGCACCTCAATTTCTAGAAATCAAGCACTGGCTAACAGAAGTAGGATGGATAAAACAGAAGAGAACATCATAAAAAATCCTACCATTAAAAATATTTTCTATAAATAACATGTTAAATCACATAAAATTTTAAGAATATGAAAAGTTTAATATAATTCATGTAAATTTTACGATGTTTTTAGGTATGCATATACCCCGGAGAGGGACGAAATAGAGCCCATTTGAAGACGAACAATAGCTAACTGAAGTAGGATGGATGAAAAAGAAGAGAACATCATAAAAAATCCTAACTTTATCATTAAAAATATTTTCTATGAATAACATGTAAAATCACATAAAATTAAAAAAATGTGAGAAATTGAATATAATTAATGTAAATTTTACGATGTTTTTAGGTATGAATATATCTCCCCCCCCCCCCCGGAGAGGGAAGAAATATAGCCATTTGAAGACGAACATATGAATAAAAAAAAAAAAAAAAATTAAATACATACTTTACTATAGAATTATATTATTTTAAATACTAACTATATATATTTTTAAAGGGGGAAAAAAAACCATTAAGCAAAACAACACTTCCTTATTTTCTTTCAACTTATTTTAACCAGTTAAAATTGAACAGCGATTCAAAACAAGTGAAGGAGCTGTCAAACTTGAGCTATCTTTTATTTGCTGAAACTTAATTTACAATTCTTATTGTTACTTAAAACAGGCAAAACTGGAAAGAAAACTCAACCTTTAATTTCAAGTAAGAAACGGCTTGTTTCCGGGAAACAAAACGAAAATCAAGATTTCGGTTAAAATTCCTTTGAAGTTTTCATAGCTTCTTATTATTTTCTTGAAATGAAATGTTTCATGTATTTTTTTAATTTTTATTCATTTCTTGTGGGATAAAGAAAGCCTTTGAGGAAAACTGAGAGAAAGCGTTTTGAAGGAGGCGTCCTCACCATAAGAATTTTTAAATGGTACTACTGTATTTTTTAAATATGTCCCAATTATGGAGGCCTGCAAAAATAATATTATCATTTTACTAAGACTTCAAAAATAGAATGAAATCTTCCTCTACAATTTACAATTTCTCCTTGAGGATGTCGAAATGGCCCATGTAACAGTATGCAAACATCATGTGTTACTTCTATGATAACTAATACTAGTTATCATAGAAGAAAAGATCGCAGAATAAAAGATCGTGAGAACCCCTATTTTTGCATACGCAAAAATAGGGGTTCTCACGATCTTTAGTATTTGCTAAACTGTGTTAAGTCAGCTAAGTTGGTTTAAGTTTCCTCCGTGTTTAACAAATAACCAGTTATACCCCTTTAACAAAAATCGGGTTGAGATCATTGAGGTAGGAAAATAGGTGAAAAAAATATATTTCTATAATCTTAAAACTGTCAAATAGTGCATGTGTAAGCCACTGAAAGCGCCACCTGCTTAACAGTTAACTTATAACTCGTTTTCTAGTCCAGCTCCCTCACAATAATCAGTATCTAACTCGTTAAATCGTTCTCTTTAACTCGTTAAATAAAGATCGTAAATACCACAACGTGTTATTCCTGTAATCACCACAGAGGTAAATTGCAACCCAAAAATGAAATTTTTAGTGATCACCAGTCTGGATTAAATTCTGACTTAAGTTATTTTCACAGTACTTTAAACTTTTCCAGTAATGACAGTACAGATAGCTTTATCTATAACTTTAAGTTATAACTGCATTATTTGTTAGCGCGCAAGTAGTATTCTTATAAGGACATCAGTTAGTTCGGCTTCAGTCATTTTGTAAAGATTTTGTTTACTACAGATATAATAATAAGGTCTTGTTAACATCTTATTAAGTTTATGGTACAATGCAACAGAATTTTTGCTTTTTGGACTAAAAATAGTAGTTCCGATCCGTAGTAACAATTAATTTAAAACTATATTTTATAAATGTGGTTCAGTAATGCTGCAATATTAAATAATAAAAATAAACATATCAGTTATAATAAATCATTTTGTATATCTTCAATATTTCTTGAGAATTGTTTATTATCGCTTGAATAATTATTTTTCAATTCAAGAATTTCAAAGAAATATTATTTCTTTTTAAGGGCACATGTTACTTGTCAAGTTAAAGTATAAATTTACACACACACACACACACACATATATATATATATATATATATATATATATATATATATATATATATATATATATATATATATATATATAATTTACAGAAGTAAGATGTGCTAAGTAGTTAGGATAGGCGTTGTTAATAAATTTTAACTGAAAACAATTGAGAGATTGAAAGCTCTTGAGAGAGTTATGACAGCCGTTTTGATTGAGTATTGATTGAGAAGTGTAAACTTTGAGAGAACAAGAATTGTTTTTGATTGAAATGTTTTTAAATCTGCATTTGACACACAGGCTTTATTGATCAAGTTCAATTTACATATTAAGTTGACACGACTGAGTAAGAATTTTTTGCAAATCAATATCTGCCAGCACTGATACGTTTTTGAGCAAACAGCATGCCTATCACAATAGCTAGCAAATTATTAGGGACGCGTTTACGTATAAAAAAAGAGAAATTCAAATGTTTGTTTAGCCTTTTGATGTGAATTTGAGTGCACGGCAGTGCGCAAGCCCAAGTTCCAGTAAGCATGAAGTGTATCTTCACTTGAACAAATTCACCCGGTTTTTCTCACCCTCATATCACTGCTTCCTCTGATTCTCTGAAGATGGGCTTTTCCAATTTGATGCATAGATTTAGCATAAGTAGCTTAAGACACTGTAAAAAATTTAGCCCTTAATATTCAGCCATTTAACAGGGGAGAGTTTCAAAGTTTGTCATTTTTGTTACTGACTGACTGACTGACTCATCATCAAAATTATAAGTGACTTCCAGAGTAGCTAGTATCTTGAAATTTGGCTCACTTGTAGCTGTAGTCGTGAAATTGGCCGGAAAAATCCAAAAAGTAGAATTTTTCATTTTACCCCCCCCCCCCCCCCCAACTTTTTTTACCGCCATCAGTTTTACCTTAGTTGAATCAAGATTTGATAAATATATTTTTTTATTTTTGTCTTGTATCTCTTATAGCATCCACAATTATGGAACGGTTTTATTTCTGATTGGGTAGCTCATACTAATGCTATTTAAATCGAGTATTTATTATTTTATAAATTCGACTTATTTTCTACTTTCTAAAATATTTTTTTATTGTGTTGCATATTTATCATTTGAAAGATCTCAATTTGTACTTTAAAACTGTTTCATTTGTTGATTTTTTTAAAATTTGGTAAATGTACTTTTGTAACGATTTGTAGAATAATTATGACTCAACCTGTTAAAAAAAAGTACCAGAATGAAAATATTATTTTCTGAATTATTGTGTCCTGTATCTGAATCTAAAGTCCAAATTTCTCCTACAAGTAAAGTTTTCCAGGAAAACGCATCTAAAGTTCTGCTGACCTTACTTTTTTAAGAAAATATAAAAATCTATATTTCCTCTGATTGAGTCGTCGTTTTTCTATTAATTTTTCAGTTATATAACAAAAATTTTGTGACTTGGGCGAGTGGGCAAAAACTAAATAAATTAGGCAAAATTGATATCCTCAGCAAAAACCTAACCGTAATAAAGGGCCAAGTTCCAGACCCCCACCCAAAAAGTCAGCCTATCCTATCATCATTCAGAAACGGGCCAAGTATTAAGCAATAAAAATAAATTTGTAATCTTTCACATGAAACTTTCATGATGAAAGTAGAAGTGAAGTGAGGTTATAGCTAAAGATGGAGCAGACTTGACCACAATGTAGATATCACTACTTTGGTCAGCTGACTTTTTTGGGTGGGGGTCTGGCCCTTTTTTCACGGTTAGGTTTTTGCTGAGGATTATTAATTACTCCAATTACCATAATCCGTCTTTATATGAATTATACACCAGTTTTTCATAAACTATATTCCAAATTGCTACATATAGGTAATTAGATGCTAGATTCTATTTAATCCAGAAAAATACCACAAAAGGCACATAAGTTTAATTTCATTACAGTACGTTAGATAGTAGTAGTCGTAGTTCTTTACGTTTACTCAGTAGAATGAGAAAACTTTATCATACATATTATATAATCATTGTTCTATTTTGTAGCTTCCTTTCTCATAATTATATCTTTATTTTTTCTTTGCCTTTTTTCACCATTATTCTAGACACAAAATTTGTCCTTAAAAGCGACTTAAGGACTTTTTGGTATTGACAAAGTACTAAATAAAATACAAACAATATATTATGGCTTATTTTGATCCCGACAAGGAGCATTATCTGGTGTGTCGTTATACCATTATGCATCTACCTGAAAAAGCACTGCTTCCAAAGCAGTGCATTATTATGGAATGGAAAAATACTATTCCGGAAAATAACCGGGAAAACTCGGAACATTATAATAAATAAAGTACAAAATTAGCTAGCCCGCACGACTTAAAAGCAATGTTCATATAGTATACCTCACATAATCACCAAGAAATAAGAAGAGTTATTTTCTAGCAAAATTTTTAGATGTTAATAACGAATGCTCATAAATCTTTTGGAAGTTGTTGCTTATATTATTATATTATAAAGTAAGGTTTCTTCGCATTAAACGGTCTATAGTTTAAAAATTATATTTATGTATTTTAAAAATAATCCATTCGTTATATTTTATAAAAAATAAATGTGGTGTCGCAGGACACCCGGTAGGAACGAAGTTCCTTACATTTTTCATTAAATATAAATTATAAAATCACATTGCTAAGTACGTATACAATGCTAACTACTTATACATCGGCGGAGTTAGAAAAGAGACAAAATTAAAAGTAACGAACTGTTTGTACCTAGCAGAGTTAAGGCAAAATTAAAAGAAAATCATTATTTGTATAATTTAAGCAAGCGTCCTTACTATAAAAATATATTGAATATAAGAAAAAAGTTGATCATGATGAGTTTATAGTGAAAGAGTATGTTTGTTAAAGGAGTTTGGATTGAAATAGGACTGTTTTCTACCTACCCGTCCAATTAATTTAAAATATTATAAAATATATCTCTTCCAAACTCTACATCAGCTTCTGCTTGTATCAGGGTGAAATTTTACGTGATTATATTTTATTTATTTACAAAACAAAGGGACATTTTTGACATATATAACAAACATAATCAAAACAAGTCAAGTAACAGGCTTCCTTAATAACACTTTTTCCCATCTTTTGAAGCTTACGTTTACGCGAGCGTTGCGCGTGAACGCTTGGGCGGATAACGTTTTCCGACGAACTCAGCCTAGGCATTGGTAAAATGAACATGTGTACCAAATTTCATCTAACTCGGTGATCTTTTACTCAAGTTATCGTCATCTCTAGATTTCGTGACGGATTTTGCGTGACGGTGATTTTGTGACGGTTATTTTGTGACGGTGATTTTGGTCGTTCTTTTCGGATTCGCACTCCCGGGCTCCAGAACGCCATAAGGAACTTCGTTCCAATAATAAATTATTATGGTTTTAAATTTATTTAAGGATAAAAAATATATATAAAAGAAGATATGATTTAACTTAACTCTTAGTCAAGAAAATGTAAGCTTTATAGAATAAATCTTAAGCAGCTTTTTAAAATAAAGCTTCTTTGTTTAATAAAATAAAAATATATTTAAAACAAAAAATGTTATAGAATATTCCATATTGCCATTTATCTCATATTTTCTGAGTAAAGTATTTACATTTATTTTAAACAAATATCTCATTAGTTTTTTTTTAAATTGAATTTAAATAAATCTATTTAATCTTGTTTGATTAAATAGATCGAATATCCTTAAGAGCCTTTATTTTTATAAAATGTCACTTTTTTATAAAATATTTCAGTACAGGTTCTGGAAACGAGTGGTAGGATACGGTTTTGTGATCATTTCGGTAATAGAACGGATAGAAAAACAAGGAATTATAAAATTTGATGCCAGCCTCCAGCCTATATAAATAATAAAAATAAGTGATCCAATTAAGAATCGAAACTGCCCCCCCCCCCCCCCCCAATCCAATAAAAGGATTCGAGGAAGCCATGTACCACACAAATTGGCATACCATTTTAAATAATAATTAAAAATACGTGTGGTGTCGCGGGACACCCGGTAGGAACGAAGTTCCTTACATTTTTCATTAAATATAGATTATAAAATCACACTGCTAATACGTATACGTTGCTAACTACTTATACATGGCGGAGTTAGAAAAGAGACAAAATTAAAAGTAACAATAACTGTTTGTACCTAGCGGAGTTAAGGCAAAATTAAAATATGAACATTTGTATCATTAAAGGAATCGTCTTACAATAAATATGTATTGAATATTGAGAAACAAGTTAATCATGATGAGTTTATAGTTGAAGAGTATGTTGTATAGTAGAGTATGTTTGTAGTTGGTAGGAAATAGGACTATTTTCTACCTACCCGGCCTACTATTTTAAAATATTATAAAATATATCTCTTCCCTACTCATAAACGTCTGCTAGTATCAGGTTGAAATTTTACATGCCTGTTTCAATTGTACATTAGACGATGTGTAAGAAGTTTGATTAAAATCGTTACGCTAGAATTTAAGATATCGGTAAAAACGTTGTTTTCTATATTTTAAACGTTTAGATCCGCTTTAATAAAGCGGATTTAGCGCGTGAACGCTTGGGCGGATAACGTTGTCCAACGAACTCAGCCTGGGGGAATTGGTAAAAGGAACATGTGTTGTGTACCAAATTTCAACTAACTCGGTCATCTTTTACTCAAGCTATCGTCATCGGTAGATTTCGTGACGCTTGGTTTTGTGACGGTCGTTTCTTTTGGATTCACTCCCGGGCTCCAGAACAATTTTTATCTTACTACTAGCAATGTAAAATTTAAAACACTATTAAACTTTTATATTCTTAAATTAAAATAAAATTTAATTTAGGGCTAATTCTAATGCTGAAAAGTTTTTTATCTATGGACTAATGAAAAATAAATAACTAATACCTTGTATTCATCCAGTAATAGATGATGGGGTTGACCATTGCGTTAGACATGGCCAGCCAGTAGAAGGCGAGGTAGAGGTGAGGTACGTAGCTTGAGAACGCCACTGATTGGTTCTCGTAGGCGTAGATGAAGTACCCGTGGTAAGGTAGCCAGCATATTGTGAATATTGATATCACTGTCACGAACATGCGAACCACCTGGAAACATAATCATTTCAGTTAGTGTAATAGAAATGATAAACGAGAGTAGTAGCTTTATATATGAGTGGCTAAATTAGATCAGTAATAATATGATAAGAAAATAACTCATTCTGTTAATTTTGTTTTATATTAAACAGAATTTTAGTTCAATAAAATCAATATTATGTAACATAAAAAAACACAGAAGTACGAAATTTGATCTCAAAAAGTTCTGTTAGTTTGTTTGTAGGTGCCTGTCGTTTGTCCCCAACATCTTTGAAGGGATAATAATTAACCCTTTTTCAGTCAGACATCCAATCGAACTGAAACTTGGCACATAGATGCTGTACCAATAGGCATGACGTACATAAAACAGTCATGACGTACATAAAACAGTCATGACGTACATAAAAAGTAGCAAAATTCGTCAAGCGTGATGTAGTTTTGATTTTTTGATGTGTTGTTAGGACCAGTTAGGGTAGTCTGACTTTAAGTTTTCAGCTTCAAAAAACCTTTAGTCACTGCGTAATACGTGAAAAACTGAAAAAAATGCGGACTTTTTTCAATATAACTAATATAATATAAACGTATGTCGATATTAGGCCCAAAACAAGAGGAAAACTTAAAATTTTCATTTTTTGGAAAAACTGCCAGTTTTTGAAGTTTCATATCTCAGAAAATATTAAATGTACAGCTGCGGTTGGGCTTAAGCTGTTACAAATTTACTGTACCTCAAAAATAGTCATAATGACTAATATCGAAAAACACATAGTCTACGAGTTATATGGCAAAAACTGAAAAAAGTCTGACATTTTTTCAGTTTTTCACTTATTACGCAGCGAGCACAGGTTTTTTGAAGCTGAAAACTTGGGTTCACACTTGGGTTCACACTACCCTAACTGGTCCCAAAACATATCAAAAAAATCAGAACTACATCACCCTTTGTTAAATTAATGTCTAATTTGACTGGCCTACAATACAAAAACATTCATTCAAATTAAATTAATTAAAAGTCAATTAATTATTATACTTTTTTTTTTTTTTTTTAAATGAATTGATACTAATATTTAACCTCACACAACCAATATGCATAACTATAAAGGATTTCTAGTAAACATTTTGTTTTTATGGGCTAGTATTATTATAATGCTAAGACAGTCATATAAAAGTTTATTTTAAAAGCAAGCAATGCCTCCTATCAAAGAAGATATTTTTAGAGAGACAGCAATACTTCCTCCGAATAAACGAAAGCCCTTTATTGCTAATAGTAATTTTTATTGTATAAGCTTTCATTCTATACATCTGTTGCATCAAATTAGACGTCCACTATATTTAAGTTGTAAATGGTAAATTCGACTCTAGATTTTCATAAAGGTTCAAATATTATAATGATTGGTTATTGGTAACTTGCTTATTGGTGTGGCACATAGCTTCCTCGCATCCAATCGCGTACTTTATTGATTTTATGCTGTTACAAGCCATTATTGTCTAATTTTTTTACAGATTTTTTTTTTTTATAGAAATGTAAAGTAAACAATTTTTTTAAAAAAAGCTACCTCTTACAGTAGGCAAAGCCTGAGGGTGTGAGAGGAACTTCCAGGTAGTTTAGAAGGACATAAGAATATAAAATAAGTTATGTATAAAAAGAGTGATTGAAGAGATATAGTAACTAAATATTGTAAGATATTAATTTATTGTTTTGTTGTTTTTGTTGTTGTTATATTTTGACATTAAGTAACATTAGTAACTAAATATTGTAAGATATTAATTTATTGTTTTGTTGTTTTTGTTGTTGTTATATTTTGACATTGACTTTATAGGTATTGAAAGTTTTATAATTTGAGAATACACTTTTGGTAATGGAATTGACTTTCTAATATATTACATTTGGCGACGATGAGTAAAAAAGTAGGAAGATCAAAAAATAATGGTAATGAAGAGAGAGCTGGAGAGCAGTGCTGTTCGGGCTATAATGCGAAGGTAAGTTCAAAATTTCGTTTTCAACCTTTTGACCAGACTCTAGAATCCTGGGATTACTATGTGCGTAGATTTGAATTAGAGTGTGAAATCCAGGGGATAGGTGGACAAGAACACGACGTGTTAAAAAGGAAGCTCCTGATGAGCAAAGTCGGAGCTGAAGGCTTTAAAATTATACTGGGACAAATACGCTAATCTGGAGTTGGATGACATCACGTTCGAGGAAGTAAAAGAGGTTTTGGCGGAATTCTATGTAAAACCAACTTTTATTTTCGCTGAACGCAAGAAGTTTGCTCAGGAAGTAAGAAAAGAAGGGGAAAGTATCGTTAAATACTTGGCTAGACTACGGAACGCAGCACTCCATTGTGAATTCGGACGGACTTTAGACGAACGACTACGAGACCAACTTGTGATTTTGTGTGGTCTAAATCAGAGCAAATGGCAGAGGGAGGTCATAAAAACATATAGAAAGAACTCAGTGACGTTACTGGAGGTGTTGGCTACATCTCTATCACTTGAACAGGCAGCTGAAGGGGAAGCGCAATTAAGAACAACAGGGACCTTCAAGCAGGAAGACGTATGTGGATAGACTCCTCGCAGTGACCGACTACAAGAAGACAAGAAGGGGCGATCGAAACACGGCAGACAGCAAGGAAGGTATATATATATTTATATATATTAGTAAGGGGTAGGGATTGTTTTAGTTGTGGAGGTATTCTACATAAGGGAAGGGAAAATTGTTTCGCAAAAGTAAAAAAAATGTCTAGCCTGTGACCAAGAAAACTATTTAGCCAAGGTTTGCGTCGTAAAAGGTAGGGCAAAGATTATAGAGGGGGATCGACCTAAGGTTAGAAGGGTTAACTTAGATGATAGGGAGGATATTTCAGAAGGGTTAAAAGACAGTGATGATAATAGTGATTTGGGTTTAAGGGCTATCGGACAGAAAACAGTTAGCAAAATTATGGTAGACAATATTCGAATAAATGAAGTTCGGGTACCTATGTTGTATGACCCTGGAGCGTCAACTACGGTTATAAGTGAAAAGGTATGGAGAACTATAGGAGCGCCTAAATTAGAGGAAGCAAATTATCTAACGGCGTACACAGATATACCAGTGCTGACCTTAGGCACAACTACAGTCAGAGTTTCTGCGTTTGGGAAAACAAAGCAATTAGAAGCACATGTTATAAAGAAAGATGATATTCCATTATTTGGGCTAAATTGAGTGCTAGCATTTAAATTACCGATTCTACCGGGGGGAAGAATTTGTACTATAACCAAAATCAACGAAGAAATCAGTAAGAAATCAATCGAAATATATAGAGAGAAAATAAAAAGAAAATACATAAGCTGACCGGTTTGACATCAGAGGGTGTGGGAAAAATAAAAGGACATAAAGTTAAAATATTTATAAAGGATAATGCCATTCCTAAAATTTGTAAAGTTAGACCCGTGCTATTCGCAATTAGGCCTAGAGTGGAAGAGGAATTAAAAAGACTTGAAAATGAAGGTATAATTGAGTCGGTAGACGTGATAAAAGAACCAGTTTCTTGGGCATCACCTATAGTGGTCGTGGTGAAACCAAATGGGAAAATAAGGATCTGTGCAGATTTTAAAGTAACAATAAATCCGTACGTACTGCCGGAAAAACACTCGTTACCAAAGTTTGAAGACATTTTAACAAAGCTGGATGGAACTAATTATTTTTGCGTGGTCGATCTTAAAGACGCTTCCTTACAAATAGAAGTAGACGAGGCATCGAGGAATTTATTAGTCATAGCAACCCATAAGGGATTTTTCCGTTACGTCAGATTACCATTTGGAATAAATACGGCTCCCTCTCTTTTCCAGCGTGTCTTCGACACGGTAACAGGGGGATTAGAAGGTGTATCTGGATTATTGGATGATTTGATTGACTCGGGGAAATCATTACCGGAATTATTAGAAAAGACAATAAAACTGGTGCATAGATTGGCTGACTGCGGAATAAAGATTCAAGAAAAGAAATGTCAGTGGTTCTGTGAGAAGGTGACGTATCTTGGCCATCGGATTGATAAATATGGGATCCATCCTACAGAAGAGCATATAGACGCTATAAAAAATAAAAATATGCCTACACCTAAGAACTGTAAAGAATTGAAGTCGTTTTTAGGAACTGTCAATTATTTCGCAAGGTTTATTCCTAACTTACAATCTACTTGCACACCACAACATAAATTTACAAAGAATGGGTATGGACACAGTTAGAAGAAAATATTATAAACAAATAGAAAGGATGTTTAACAAGTCAAACGACTTTAGTACATTATGATTCAAACGTCCGTGGTTTGTAGCGAGGCCAGTGATACGGGGCTAGGGGCAATACTATTGCACAAGTATGAAGACGGGACAGAGCGCCCAATAGCTTATGCTTCTATAGAACCTTAAGTGAAACTGAGAGAAGGTACTCAACAATAGAAAAAGAAGCAATGGGATTGATTTTTCGCTGTTATAAAATTTTCACAGTATTTGTATGGGTAGGAATCTGTGTTAAGAACAGACCACAAACCATTAATTCATTTGTTCGGGGAAAATAGAGCCATTGGAAAGATGTCGAAAATAAATTTATACGAAAGTAAATTTATACTTTGATTCATGTGAAAAATAAAAACAATTTTGACAGGTTTAAATAACGGGTGGAAAATGGAATAAATTAGACAATAATAGGTTGTAAAACCATAAACTAATAAATTTATACAAAATAGGACGCGAGGAAGCTATATATGTGCCACTCTAATTGGCAGACTATTTTTTAAGTGAATTAAAGGAATTTTACCGAGCGTGTATTTTTACATTTTCATATTCCAGGTACGTATATAGAACTAGTGTAATAGCGATATAGAACTAATCTAATATACATATACATAAATAGAACTTAGTGTAATGGCACAACAATTATACTTGATTTATTTATTGTAGAGCCTTTATGGGTGCTTAAACTGCTTTTAGACTACATTTAGTAAACATAATCAGAAAAATTATACTTTGAGCCAATCCCCCAAATTTTTTAAAATCGTGAATTAAATTCCCCTCTCAGATTGTGGTGTTCGTCGATTTTGAGTTAAAAATTTGTTAATTACGTTTCATTAAAACACAAATTAATTATTTATCTACCACAATATATTTAAAAGATATTACCACACAAATACAGAGTGACTGGCGTTATATGTAAAAAAATGAAGTAGGTTGTTCAACGTCTTATGGGCTACAAAAAACGCTATAAAAACCATGGGTCAAATCTTAACTGTTTTCCCGCAAAGTCAAATTTTTATGATTTTTTTTAAATCGCACACCTTTTCTTATAAAAACACTTATTCCTCCAAAAGTACAATAGCTATAGAACAAAATGTTTAGTACCGTTGTAAAGCCGACAAATTTTCCAAAAAGAAAAGTGTAATTTTAATTTTCATGCCCTCAAATTACATGTCAAACAATGTATACACATTTTATATTTAAGAAAAAAATTAAAAAATCAATTGCTTTGCGGTTCTATAACTTGGTAAAGAACCGAGCTTAAGCTTTTCGGACTTCAGGAAAAACTTCCTTATTTTCTAACGTTTCGATCGATATGAATATTATTACCCATTCATTGGGCGGAATTTTGATTTAACTTCGCTGAAAGTAAATAAGAAACGTTCTTGACTTACAGGTGAGTAAATAATTCAAAACAAGCAAGGTTGGTTTAGTATACTCATATTTGTGTCAACAATAATTGTAACAATCAAAATGTTTCTTTTTCACTTTCAACGAAGTTTACTAAAAAATTCCGCCTTATAAATGGGTAATAAGGTTAATATTGATAAAACGTTAGTCAATAAGGAAGTTTTTCCTGAAGTCCGAAAAGTTTGAGCTTAGTTCTTTTCCAAGATAAGGGACCTCAAAAAAAAATTAATTAATTTTTAGCAAAATTTTATTGGAAAAAATTCGCCAATAGAGCCACTGGCATGGCGGGAGTTTGAGCCGGGACTGTAGCCAAAATACGTTTCATGGGTCCCTGATCACGAAAAAATAGATTCTACAAAACTTGATATATATATATATATATATATATATATATATATATATATATATATATATATATATATATATGTATATATATATATATATATATATATGTATATATATATACATATATATATATATATATATATATATATATATATATATATATATATATATATATATATTTCTAGCGGATTTCTTGTGAGCACGATAGCTCTCGAACGAATTGACGTATCAAAATAAAACTTGCACCGAAAAATCAAGCTCGTTGAGATAAGAATCCCCATAAAAAAATGGGATCTTTATGACGTCATTAACCCCTCCTGATCAGTCAGCAAAGATTAAAAAAAATACAAAAAATTTAGTGAGATATCGCTTCAAATGTTTTTTAGGGTCCTGATATGAATAATAATTTAATAATAATAATAATAATAGTAATAACAACAATTTCTTGTGGATTACTTGTAAGCACGATAGCTCTCGAACGAATTGACGTATCAAAATAAAACTTGCACCGAAAAATCAAGCTCGTTGAGATGAGGATCCCTACTGAAAATATAGGATCTTTATGACGTCGTTAACCCCTCCTGATGAGTCAGCAAAGTTTTGTACAAAATAATCCTACCGCGGGGTTCCGCAAGCCGAGCGAATTTCCATTGGAAATTTGTAGTTCAATGTTGTGCAGTTTAAACTTCCTTCATAACTACTACCATTGAGTGTGTTATTTTAAGTTAAGATAATTTAAAAGAATTATTTTAGTTGGATTAGGGTTTTTAGAATATTGCTTAGTTAAACATACTCGTAATAGTTTAAAAGAAGTTTAAACTGCACAACATTGAACTAAAAATTTCCAACGGAAATTCGCTCGGCTTGCGGAACCCCGCGGTAGGATTATTTTTTCTTAAAAATAAAATTTGTATAAAATATTTGTCATATAATTTGAAGGCATGAAAATTAAAATTACATTTTTCTTACAGGAAATTTTTCAGCTTTACAACGGTGCCAAACATTTTATTCTAATTTCTATACTTTTGGTGCAATAAGCATTTTTATGAGCAAAGGTATATAATCTTAAAAAAATCATGAAATTTGAGAGTACAAATATCTAGGGGTGTTTTTATCTACAAAACTAAAATTCACCAAACACATAGAGGAAAAAATAAGGACTGCTAAGATTGGGTTAAATGTTACATGGAAAGAATTTTTTATAAGTAAAGATATAAGTATAAAGAGCAAGGAAAGGATTTTTCAAGCGGTCACGCGTACCATGCTTAGCTATGGGGCTGAGGTTTATGGTTCAATTAGGTTTGAACAATTAGAAAAGTGCTTTCGCGCCTTTTGGAAAAAATTAATGGGTGTAGCTCCAACCACTCCAAGTTATATGATAGGCTTAGAAACAGGAAAGAAATCCATGTATCAACATACAATAGAAATTAATAAGAACTATTTAAATAAAGTATTCACGATGGATGAGAAGAGATTACCTTTTTTCTTGGCGAAAGAAGCGGTCAGAGCTAAGGCAGGATGGTTTGAAGAATGGTCGAAAATATGTAAAAACCAGGGAGAAAATTTAATAGGTGCATGGGAGGATAGAAAGCAATGGACAAGACAGATGGAAAAGACTGTAGAAAACATAGGGATTATAGAGGCAGAAGATTTGGAGGAAGCAGGGAAAAATGCTAGATTTAACTCCTATTATAAACAGCTAAAATATCCTGCCAATGGAGGGTATAATTATATAGCGGAAAAGGGTGATGACCTGACATGGGTTAGATGGCTGTTTAGGATAAGATGTGGATTGTTGGACATTTCTGACAAACCATGGAGGAATGATGAGGAGAGAGTGTGTAAAGCATGCACTACTGGTGAGAAAGAGGATATGGTTCACTTCATCGCTACTTGTCCAGCATATCAACTCATCAGAACTAAATGGTTTGGTCGAGTTGATTTAACTAATAACCAGCAGTTCTTAAATTATCTCAATAGTAAAGATTTAGAGGAATTAGAAGCACTAGTTGGCTATGCTCGAGAGGCGAGCGTAAAAAGGGTGGCACTTGTTTAGATGGTTACTCCCTTTTAAGGGAGTAACCAATTCGTTTTTTTATTTATGTGACCTTGTTTAGTAGGTTACTCCCCTTTGTTGATTTTAGTTGGTTACTCCCTTTTTTGGTTACTCCCCTAATTTCTTGATTTGGCTATTTCTATTTTTAGTTATTATCAATTTTAATATTTAATACATTCTTACCCGGGGATGTAGAAAAGCATTGGGGCTTTTGTTGGGGTTAGAATAGGGGGAAAGAGAATATTCGCAAAGAATTTATGAAGGGAGTAACCATCTAAATTAGAACACCCCTTAGACTAATTCAGATGGTTACTCCCCTTTAATAATATTATTAAAGGGGAGTAACCATCTGAACAAGAATACCCCTTAGACTAATTCAGATAGTTACTCCCCTACACTAATAACAAGGGGAGAGGGGAGTAACCGTCTAAATAAGAAGACCCTTTAGATTAATTCAGATGGTTACTCCCTTTCAATAATACGTTAAAAGGGAGTAACTATCTGAATAAGATTGCCCATTAGACTAATTCAGATGGTTACTCCCCTACATTAATACCAAGGGGAGTAACCACCTAAATTAGGACACCCCTTAGACTAATTCAGATGGTTACTCCCTTTTAATAATATTCTAAAAGGGAGTAACCATCTAAATAAGAATACCCCTTAGACTAATTCAGATATTTACTTCCTTTGAAAAATTCCAAATGGAATAACAAATTGAATTAGTCTAAGGTGTTTTATTAATAAGATTTAGATTTGGTATTGATGTTTTATGTTTGTTATGTGATTTTGTTTTATTTCCGTCTTTGATCTTATTGCATCTCGTTCATACACAAACATAAAAAAATGATTATTATAGTATTTATAAACACATAAGGACTATGTTAGATTGATATATGGTTGGTTATAAGATTGTATGTTATTGTTATTCCCTTGGTCATATTTGTAATATTTTATGTATTTTTATTTTACATAGATTTTTGAGGCGTTTTTTATTTTTTTTATTTTTTTATGTCATGTCATGTCAAATTTTATTTTTTTAAAACTTTGACTTTTCAAATTTGGAAGTTGTCTGTGTTTAATTGTGTGATTTAAATTTATTCATATTTTTAAATAAAACTCAAATGGACGTGTTAATCGATTTAACCCTAAGAGATGTTTATAAATTAACCGAAGATAAATCTAATTGGGATCTTTACAAATTCTTACAGGGTAAGTTCTATTTAGTTTAATATCTTTAGTTTTTTTTTTTATTTTACTATTGCGTGTTTAGTGTAACAGTAATATAGTATTGTATTGTATTCTTATCTGAGCGTTTATTGTTGCTTATAGGTATTGGTGTCTTTCAAAAAAATCGGGCATGCCCAGAAAATGGATGTGGACGAGATATGAAACTTCGCCCACCAGTAGGAAGGCGACAGTATGGGACTTGGTGTTGTCCAAGAAAAAATTGTAGAAAAACATTAGGTGCACTGTCTGGGACTTTCTTTGAAGGAGCCAGATTGGGACTTGTAGAAATTTTTCATCTGAGTTTCTTATGGTGTTTGGGAATTTACACCTATGATGCAATTAAAAGTGAATTGAGAAGAAGTGATGGCACTAAAATTTCACAAGCAACTGTTGTAGATTATTGTAATTTTTTTAGGTAATTATGCTATTATATTATTATTATATATTGTAATGATTACTATCCACGGTTAGAAAGAAATTATTATCAATTTTAAGATATCGACAAATCTTTCTAGTCAAAACCGTTGACTACATTTTTGTATAAATATATTTATAAATGTATTTATTTACAGAGATGTATGTTGTAAACATTATCAAAAAAATGAAATTTTGATTGGAGGTCCAGGTGTGGTAATCGAGATTGACGAAACGGTTATATCAAGAAGGAAATATAATCGTGGTCGATT
Source organism: Gerris lacustris (assembly GCA_951217055.1). Lineage (NCBI taxonomy): Eukaryota > Metazoa > Arthropoda > Insecta > Hemiptera > Gerridae > Gerris > Gerris lacustris. Next base: position 27,785,711 of record OX578282.1, read on the forward strand.
AGTAAGTGAATTTTATGTATTTATTATTAAATACATAAAACTTATTGGACGAACAGACTGTATTTTAAATATTATCTTACTTTGATTCGTAGTTTACCTACTCATAATAATACTAATATTACTACGACTCTTAATATATAAAATTATTTATTATTTAAAATTATTATTAGATTTAATTTTATTTTGTGTTGATTTTAGGTAGGAGATCAATGGTACTTTGGAGGTGTGGAGCGAGGTAGTGGTCGGTGCTTCTTGGAAGCAGTGGATAGGCGTGATGCTCACACTCTTCTAAACATATTAAAAAAACATGTATTACCAGGATCGATAGTCGTGTCTGATGGATGGGCTGCTTATGGCGGGATTGAATCTTTGCCAGGTATTTGCGAATTTAATTTTTTGCTACACACAATTTTGATATCCTACTAATCATGTTTGAGTCTAAAAATATTCCTTTGCATAAAAAATTTAAACAATGGTGTAATCAAATTCTGACATTTAGAAGAGTTTAAATTGGTAATCGATAACTAATATCGTCTGATTTTCGGTTTCAGAGGGTTACTCTCATTATGTGGTTAACCACTCTCAAAATTTTGTCGACCCAGAGTCTGGTTATCATACTAATACTATTGAGAGTACCTGGCAGAAATTCAAGGCTCGCCATAAGCGGCATTATGGGACCGCAAGATCGTTGTTTCCATCATATATTTCAGAGTTTCTATGGCGGCGGGATTTCCCTCAGGCACAAAGATTGAAGGCTTTGTGGGAGGGAATTTCGTCGTTTATTGATTAATTTTTTTTTTGTATCTTTATATATTTTTGAATATAAAAGCATAATATATTTGTTTTTCATTATTTCAACATTGTTTTATTCCATTATTGTGATAATAATTTCTTGGTTACTCCCTTTTGGTGAGTAACCAGGACTTGGTTACTCACTTTTGGGGAGTAACCAACAATGGGAGTAACCATCTAAACAAGTACCAAAAGGGTCAATATTATAAGCCAAATTAATGCAGTGCGCTAGGCCGGGTTGTGTGCGTGAATGAATTATGAATGAAATAGGTAAATAAATAAATAAGGTAATATACAAAAAGGAAGAAACTAGCTCTAAAAACAACCTGTTATCTACCGTTATCTCAACGTCGAAGCTATTCAATGTGAATGTATCTTATTTATATTATTATTATTATTATTTTTTTTTTTTTTTTGTGTGTGTGTTTTTTTACTATGTATCTATTAGCTTATCTAGATGTTCTATTTTTGTTTATATTTAGATCGCCTCTAGCCTTTTTTTACTATTTTTTTTATTTATTTATTTAGTTATTTTTTTTCTTCTTTTTTTTGGTAAAAGTTGTGTCACGGCTACTCCAACGGCCTTGGGCCAGGAGAAATTATATTGTTGTTATTGTAAAGTTGTATTCATTTTATAAAAATAAATCAATATTACTACTACTCATGAAATTTGATTTTGTGGGAGAACGGTTAAGATTTGACCCATGGCTTATATAGTGTTTTTTGTAGCCCTCGAGGCGTAAAACAACCTACTTCATTTTTTCACATATATCGCCAGTCACCCTGTATAGATAATGGGGCTGTTGCAGTAAAAATATGTCCATGAGAAAGAGAGCTATCTCGTATTAAATGGACTACCATAATAACGATTGTAAATATGATACTTGTTGACGAGTTTTCTTCAGAAAAACGATTGTTAATAATTGATAGAGTAAATAAATCGGACGCGGGGCGTCTTGGAACTTATCCACACCACAAATAAACAAATAAATGGCAACCTAAGAGACAGCTGATAAAATAAAAAATAATAAATATTTCAAAACGTAATCCTATATCAAAATAATGTACCCATTTAAAAAATATAAACGCTTATAACTTTTGAACTATTAATTTTTCTTTTGATCGGGCTTTTTTGTTTTTTATACATATTACAGTTTCTATCAATACTTCATTTGTTGACATTGGCTTAGTTCCAAAATTACTAAGCGTTAAAGTTTTAAAGTTCAGAAGTCAATATTTTCATGACGGCGGCAGATAAATGTTTGTCTTATAAATAAGTGTAATTAGTGCAAATTTCAGCGCAATCGGAAAATAATTTCTCGACTTTTTACGATCTTTTGGTGATACAGCAAAATTAATTATTCACAAATTTATGATTTTACCGACGCTAAAACTAACTTTAAGGACTTATGTCAGCACCATGTTTCAACTCTCTAGCTTAAAAACTGTGGCAGTTATGCGTGTCACAGACAAGACATCCAGCTTAACTCATATGACTTAAAAACACCTAAAACAGATCATTCCGTTGAGATCTCGGTTACGGATTTTTTTTTGGAGAAAACAATATTTTTCCTAAATTCCTTTGGAAAAGAAGAGGAAAATTAAAGCATTTAGTTTTTGTTTTAATTTAATTTAACACCAAGCTAATACGCAACAGAATTTACCGATGGAATCCGTTTCAAACCTTTCGTCTGCCATGCCGTTACGGTCAGGTCTAATGTGTGCAGTACACCCTAATTCAATTATATACATTTAACTCGATCGGCAAGCATACAGGAGGGTCTAATGTACGTCAAGATTTAAAGGTGAAAATTTGACATAAACGAGATTCAACAATCGATATAAGATTTAGAATGGCCAAATGAAAAATGCCAATTACAGTAATATTACAATTGTTAATTAGGAATTAAGTGGTTAATTGGTTAAACTTAAACTATCCAAATTAGTAGTTAAATATTTAAAAATAGATAAAATGCTGTTATAATAGTTTTTTTTTTACAAGAGTTAAATGTTTAAATAGTTAGGTGTATAGAATCTCTTTTATTCTTGAAGTATTATTTAGAGGTAGTAAAATAGTTAAACAATTAGAGATGTAAAATGGTAAATATACTTAGATAAAGTAGTACATGACGGTTTTAAATCTTATTTAACAATAAATATCATGAAGTTAGTTCTTGTTTTCAAAATGCCAACATCTTAAATTTTACTTTGGAATTTTAGAACCGTCTTAAGAGGTGAATAGGATTAGAATCCGGATATTGTAAGTATTTAATGCCGAGAAGTCATTAAATATTTTAGATCCAATTAGTGGTAGAGTACGTTTAAGTCTTTGTTTGTCAGTAAACCCAAGAATTTAATTTATTTATACGAATAAGCTGTCGACAATGTCGTGGTTTTAACATCAAGTAAATAAAAGATATATTAAACTCTCTGACGCCTTTTCATAAATACTTTACACCCTGACACCTATACATTTCGTTATCCTAGGGTCTTTGCTTTGCTTATAACAATACAGTATCGCTCAATACAATTTAATGTCAATATATTTGAATAGACAACTGGGAATAGCAGTAGGCTAAGAGGAAGGTAAGTAATGATATCACAGACGTTACATTGTTTACTTTATACATCATCACCTTAATAGTAAAACTTGATAACTTAAAAAGGGATCCATTTGACAAAAGTAAATATACAGGTTCATCCAAAAAGGGGTCCGTCATTACAAAATGTAAAATTATACATTGCTATATTAATATTTATTGTAATATAATACATTTTAATATTCATAAAACCACAAATCTGTTTAAAACCATAACAAGTATGTATTAAGGGTATACTATTTATTTACACACCACAGAAAATCCATTTTTTAACGTTACTTAGACAATATCAAAATGGAGTTCCTCCTATTGCTGTACAGTCGCCATGTTTGTCACGAAGGGACTGGTCAGCTAGTGAAATGGCGGCGCGCGTCGTGAAGGCGTCGCCACATGCGCCCAGTGACTAAGTTAACGCAGAGGCAAATATCAAACGCCCTTATAGTATACATGTCTCTTGTTGATTCCTTACAGATCACTTGCTTATAGCTAGTGCATTTGACTATTGCACGATTGATTGATGATTGACGAGTGGGAATGTTTAGTCTAGTTTACAGAAATTTGGTGTTGCAAAACGGGATTTTAACAAGTTAAACGTCTTATCGGTAGCATTGAATTGACATTTTAAGTTAAGAGCTGTAGAAAAATAATTTTTACCATATTTGCAGTAGCTACAACGTTTTGGTTTCAACAAAATCTAAGTTTAAGACCACTTCAGGAACTTATCGGTTGAAAAAGCTTATTAAAAGTTAATTCATTAATCTTTTATAAAAACAGGAAAGACTCGCATAATTAATAAAATCTGTTCCGGTCTGATATGGAAAAATTCTGGTATTTGAACAACATATAAGGCCTCTTTCACAGGAGGCGATTAGTTGATTAAACTAGTTGGGCGGGTGAAGCCAGGCTCATGTGCCACTCAAGTTCTCATCCTAACAAGTTGATTCAACTAAAAAAGACACAACTGGGCATTAGCCCTTCACACCAGTCAACTGAGGACACTTTTCCGCTATGGAAGGGCAAACCTATTCTATTTTCTCTTCCAACTCTAATGTAGAAATATTTATTAAATATATATTCCTATTCGTCCCGTGATATGGGGCATAAGGTGTGGTGACTACAGTGATAAAATTAAAAGGGCTTAAGCTTGGACGGAGGTGGCACGCAAAAATATGCTAAATTCGATAGCATGGAGCCTGCGAAACAAAGTAAAATCGGTAACATTTCATTCAAATTATTTAATTAATTAAGCAAGTCACCTTGATTTTGATCAACTAAATTCAAATAAGTTATTAAGAATCTGAAGCTGAGACCAACTTTTTTTATTTTCTTTATTTATATGTTATTAATTAATTGAAGCGAGCGTAAGCGAGCTTCTTACATTCAACGAAATATGCATCTTGTCTGTCTGTCTGTCTGTCTGTCTGTGTGTAACGTTTACGTGTCCGACGATAACTTGAGTAAAAGTTGACCGATTTAGTTTAAATTTGGTATACATCTTCCTTTTACTAATACTCAGGCTAAGTTCGTTGGACAGCGTGATCCGTCCAAGAGTTCGCGCGCTATGCTCGCGTAAACGTGAGCTTCAAATTTAAAATTGGAATTTCAGGACGGGAAAAAAATCTATCATCACCTATTCGATGAGACGAACATTTTTTTCAAATAACATTTTTTAGTAAAACCAACAACGACACTGCTATGAATTAACAAAGATCGCTAAAACTATTAAAGCGGACCTAAACGTTTAAAATAGAGAAAACAACCTTTTTACCGATATCTTACGTTCTAACGTAACGATTTTAATAAAACTTCATGTACATCGTCTAAAGTACAATTTAAACAAGTATGTAAAATTTCAACTTGATACAAGCAGTAGTATTTGAGTAATGAAGTGATACATTTATAATAATTGTTTAAAAGCTACGACGGGTGGTGAAGATTGTTAGAGTCGTCTTGTGTGAAGGTTAGTTTAGGAAGTAAAGCTTTGTACCGAGTACCCCCACTCTACCTCACACCACCCTCTTCCACTTATCTTCAACTATGACATTCATCATGATTAACAAATTTCAATAATCAGTATTTTATTTATTGCACGCTCGCTTCAATGATAGAGCCACGCGATGCCTAGTTATTCATTTTTCTTTAAATTGCATAACAAGATTAATTTTATTTTTTCTATTAGAGAAATGTTTAATTTTATTTTCAAACTAAAGGTCACGGAGGGTGTTTTGTGTTTTAATGTTTAATGTTTTAGGTTTAATGTTCTGTGATTTACAGAAATTGTGTATGGGCTAGTGGCCTTTAAACCTTTATCTATATAACTAAGGAACGGATTTTATATTTTGCAAATATCTTAACAGTAAATTGCTTATAATTGTTGCAAATTTGTATATCCTCTGGTTCTAACGTCGTACTGACCTCTCGCTGGGAAGAGAAATTGATTCCACAAGTTGCCTAATGGGAAAGAGGCCTGAAAAAGTCTTCACATGGGTAGTCAACTAGTTGGGAGTCAACCAGGAAACTAGTTGAATCAACTAGAGAAAGAGGCCTAATTATCAGCTTACAATAAGGGTGTGGGTGTACCCTATATACCTATATACGCTATATTCTATATACATATATCATATATCCTATATACGCTATATCCTAAGTCTCACTTATTCTGCTAGTGTATGAACCGATATTGTCGTTAAAGAAGAAATTGAGATTCTGAGTCAATTCTGGCTCACACGCTGCAAAAACAAAAAATCTCTATTTTCTTATGTTCACAGCCTCAGACAACACAAAACCTAGGTCAATTATTTCATCATTCAACTTAAATTGGGATTAATTAACATTAATATATTCACTACAAAATTATAATTTTCTAATCAAATCTTAACGTCTCTAATAATTCCCATTCAAGCTCAAGTTTGTCCTAAAATCCAATTATTATCAAATTTAATCAAATAGTTTGACAAAATAAGTTTTAAATGTCAACGATTATACAACATAATCCTGTACAACTATAACTTTATACACAAAATTGGTTAGTTAGTTACAAAGTTAAGCTAAATTATGCCACTTGTTCTTAAGTTGTTCTTTGAACAACTTTATCAGTTTGATCATTACTTAAAGCAATAAATCACTTTGAAGATAATAACGGCATTAAATTATGTAATTAAGTTTTACTTGAAGATATAGTTGATGAATAGTAATTCCTTTCAACTTTCAAGTGACTTTATCTTAGAAACTATACATCCAACCAACGAGAGAAAATAATAGTACCAGTGAAAGAATCCTCGGGTAAAACTCTAAATATTACACTAAACATTTTGGAGAGCCCATACTTGGCATCTACAGAATAAAATTTAACAGATAAGAAGTTTTCAACTTTATCAGTAACTAATGTTTAAGAAAGAAGCTTCTGCGGGAGAGCAAAGACGAGGAAGACCAAGGAAAAGGAACAGGATTGGGAAGAGAACTTGCGAATGGTAGGGAAAGGCTTGAGAAAATGAAAGAGCGTCATGTAAGAAGCGAGAAGCAACACTCCTTACTGGAGCGCCGACGAAGTAAGCTTGTTATTTTATACATCTACCAATATCAAATTATCTGTACATTCTCCGTTTCACCGTAACATTTTAACAGTAATATTATGTAAACAGCTTAGTTCAATGCGATACAATAATTGGAACTGAAGTTGTTTATAAATGGTACATAACGTGATTGTTGAGTTTATATCCTAGATTTAGAGTTAAAATATATGTTCAACTACTGATTCTTGAATTGACCAGATGGAATAAGAATAAGAGTGCCGATACCCAGATAAATTGCCAATATCGCCTCTACTGATTTATTTATTAACAAGAACAATATCTGAGAAATAAACGATGTGTGTGAAAAGATACTAAGAAAGTAACAAAACTAAGATACTGTCAGTGTAGCGATCAAAAGCAATCATTAACAGAGCTGGAGAAAGACTCAAGACGGAATAAAGATTCAGTGAATATATCTCAACAAAGATGAGTACTTGACTCAGAATAACATACTTTTATTTAGAAGATTGCCATCAGAATGTATGAATGAAAATGTAAAGTTTTTGAAGGAGAGAGTTTTCAGATGTATAAACTTGTTTCACTTAAACATTACTTTGAATTCATACGAAAATATTTCAAGAATTTTACTCCCCAACATTCTGTTTAAAACTTAATATTCTTCATACATCTTCAAATGATCTTATTTGGGTAGCAGTATATAATAGTACAGTTGGTGCAATCTAAGTCATCACAGTGGTGATATCTGCCGTTGTTTCTCCTTTTGCAATGCCTCAGTACATATTAAGAGAAAATTTTATAACTTAAGCTTATGTATAAAGATGTTCTTGATGATTAATCCTAAAAAGTTACTTGTGAACTTTACAGTAGCAAATATACATCTCGATATTACTTCCTAAGTATAAAAGCCGTAACTAGCTATTGGGTAGATTGTTTCACCAACTATTAACAAAGTTTATAATCCAACCTAACAATATTTCATTAAAATACTTGGTAACACAGTTTTCGTTTCAACGTAAAATGTATCTAGGATTACATTTTGATAGAAGACTGACTTGGGCTACACACACAAAACAAAAACGACAACAGACTAACAGACGATACAAACTAATGACTAGACTTCTAAATAATCAATCTAAACTCTCGCTATCTAATAAACTCCTGATCTATAATTCTATTATTAAACCAATCTGGACGTACGGACTCGAGTTATGGGGAACAGCAAAGCATTCCAATCTAAAAAGGCTCCAAACACTACAATCCATTATACTCCGCAAAATCGCTAACGCACCTTTTTATGTTTCTAACCTAATCCTCCACAATGACTTCAAAGTTCCCTTCGTTCGAGACCTAGCAGTTTCCCAATATCAAACTTTTCATAGTTCCCTAGCTTCCCATCCTAATCCTTTAGTACAATCCCTCTCCTCCCGCACGATACCAAGTAACCCTCCTCGCCGTCTTAAAAGACTGTGGCCTCGCGATCACCTATGCGATTAGGAAAAAAAAGTATATATATATATGAAATTATGTTTATGTTTTCTTTTAATTAAATAATGTTAACAAGCTAGGGAGTACAACTACTGAGTTGCTTCTCCCACCATGACATCATGTTCTTGTATATACTTAATTAACAATGTTACTTGTTACATTTTTTTTATGTAGTTGTAATATTCTTTACAAATAAAAAAAAAAAAAAAAAAAAAAAAAAAAACGTAAAATGTAATGTAGGCTTTAGAGGCCTTGTTTTTAGGTTCGAAACTAATAACTTGGAACCTCAAGAGTTGATAAAATTAATCGTGTTTTTCAGTTACGGAGTGAAACTAAATTAACTTGGTGGTCTAAAGTTTCAAAGGATCAAGCTTAGGCTTTATTTTACAAGATACGGTGACAATGAATTCGTGAGTCTTTATTTACTTCTCTAAACGATATCCTAAACAACCTTAACAAGAATTTATTAACAAGAAAAATATCTGAGAAAGAAACGATGTGTGTGAAAAGATACTAAGAAAGTAACAAAACTAAGAACTAGGTAAATTAACTTAGTGGTCTAAAGTTTCAAAGGATCAAGCTTAGGCTTTATTTTACAAGATACGGTGACAATGAATTCGTGAGTCTTTCTTTACTTATCTAAACGATATCCTAAACAACCGATCTGCTGCTATCAACCCCTTCCATTTACTTTTCATTAGCGTTGCAGTTCACTATATTGAGATGCATTTTACCTTCCTAAAAGCCTTCATTTAATACCTATTAATAAGTTGGTGGTCGAAAGTTTCAAAGGATCAAGCTTAGGCTTTATTTTACAAGATACGGTGACAAAGAATTCGTGAGTCTTCCTATACTTCTCCGACGATATCTAATAAACCGATCTGCTACTATCAATCTGTCCCATTTACTTTTCATTGACGTTGCAATTTACTATACTGAGATACATGTTACCTTCCTAAAAACCTTCCTTTAATACCTATTAATAACGTAGATGAAGAAATATCTAAGGGGTGATTTTGATTAAACAACTTAATACTGTAATATATCATAATAAGTAGTAGATTGTCTCCCTACATTTTTCGCTAGAGCCAAGTTTGTAATGCCAATTTTAACATTATAATAAATATAGAGACCACTTCCTCATCACTTCCTCACCTTTATTAAAAACCTTATTATTAATAAACAATTTAAACGTTAAATTATGGAATGACAAGAGTTGTTCTGTGTCTCTTAAACCATCTATTCTTTGGGACCTTCTATTTTTCAAATCAAACAACTTGTGCAATGTAATAAATAACGAGTAGCTTCTTTCTCTCCATTTTATTTCTTTAACTTCTATTTATTAAACTTTCTTTAATTTGATTTTTATATAGACTGACAAGGCAGTCATATATTTCCCAAATTCTAAGAGCTGCGAAGAAGAAAGACCTAACATTTGAGACAATTTAAATCTAAATCAAGATAGACAAGGAAGATAATACTAGAATATAACGAATGTTAAGTAGTATTTTTTAATTCACAAGAATAAATTGAATTTTTATCTCACGTTGACAAGACAGTTAAATTAATAATAAAAATAAATAATTTTGGAGGATAAACCTCCACAGTGAACTAGACTAACAGATATTCTACGCACGAAATGGACTTAATCAAATAAGTCCATTAAAGGTTTAACATTCTGTAACATGGTAGCGAATGTGTTGATTTTTTGTCTAGAAAAGAAGCGAGTTTCATAAGAATAATGATAACATAATTAAAATAGGGATTATTATTATTATTAAAATTATTTCAGTATTGTCCAGGAGATAGCGTGCAAAAAAGTGCCTGACTAACATCAAGCTAGAATTTTGTATACAAGTCAATCTTTTAGGGCCTTTTACGAATATGTGGTCGGCTAAGTTCATCTGCGGGGCATAGATAGTAAATTGGCGTTTGAAAAAAACAAAACGGTGGAGAGCGGCCATGCCTTACCAATTATGGTGGACAATGTGATTTTCATGATCCTGAGTACAGAATTAGTCAGTAGACCGAAAATCAAGTTGATGTTAGTTTGTCCCTTGACAGGTGACAACATTAATTATTAGTAATATTTGAATAACTAACCTATCAAGTGTGAAAATAACATCGACTTGATTATTGGTCTACTAACTAAATCTGTACTCAGGATCATGAAAATCACATTGTCCACCGCATAATTGGAGAGACATGGCCGCTCTCCACCGGTTTGTTTTTTTCAAACGCCTACTGCCATGCTATGTCCCGCGGACGAACTTAGACGACCACATATTCGTAAATGGCCCTAAAAGATTGACTTGTATACAAAATTCTAGCTTGATGTAAGTCAGACACTTTTTTGCACGCTATCTCCTGGACTAGTAAGGTAAATAGGTGAAGCAAATTAATTGATTTATAATTTATTTTACTACAGCACTTCCTCAAGTTGTGAAATTAGCGTTGATTACTGTTCTCTTGTCATCAATTAACTTTCAAACCCATTTTTTTAAAAATATATTTATTACATGTATTTTAATCTATAGCTCTTCTGGCTCATAGCTATTTAAACTTAATAGTTTTTATGGGTTAAAGTAAATAATACGATATATAAACTAAAAGAAAAATAATAAAAATAAATAAATAAGTACAAAGGAAAAATCAGCAGATAACTTGGGGCTTAGTAAATCGTAAAGGTTTTAAGCTCCATTTAATCCAAAATTTATCGACTGAAGCCCAAACTATTCTGGAGTGGCTTGGGGTTTTACAGGTTTAGAGTACTATAAATATTACTTTCCACAGAAACAGATAGCATTGTCTAGGGCTAAACCTAACAATAAAGTCTTAGAGATTAAAGAACTATCTATCTCTAGTTAGTATATATAACTAAAGTAAATTTGTCTTCTGGTTACAAACTTTCCTGCTTTCCTGAAAAGGTAGTCAATATCTATCCAAGAATTAATTTGATGCAATGGCTCTCAGGATCCTAATTGTCACAAATCTAGGTTTTCCACGGAAAGCAACTACTAAACTAACTAAATAGTTTTAGTGTATTACTAACTAACTAAATGCTAACATCACGAATTATCATAAGAAGGGCACAGTTCTGCTGATTAGGCTATGTCAATAGGATAGGAGTAGAACCTGGAACGTGGAACGACTCTCGACAAGAAACACCAAATAGCTAAGATAGAAGTCCTGAACGATAAAAAGGGTGAAAAGGATTATTAATGGGACTATGACCGTGTATATACAGGCCTTAAATAATATAACACGTCATGGTCCCAAGGCCCAGGCTCATACCAAGGCTATAACACTGAACATTCAGGAATTCTTCAATAATTTAGATCACCATTTAGTAGAGAGCAGGAGTAGGAAATTAGCAATGAACTAAATATGCCACAGTACAATAACCATAAGATGGACATACTAACTGTGAATACTGCTTACGAGGTAGTTAATTTTTTATATATTTTGTTTAAAACGTTAAGGTGTGTTCATTTATCTCTCTCCCTCCCTCTCTCTCTCTCTCCTCTCTCTCTCTCTCTCTCTCTCTCTCTCTCTCTCTCTCTCTCTCTCTCTCTCTCTCTCTTCATTATATATATTACACTGTGCGAATGCGTAAAACATTTATAACATCAGAGCCATTAATACGTAATATCAGAATTTTTAGAATGACATTTAAAATTTTCAAAATTAATTTTTCCTTCACGAACGGAAAATACCATAAACAAGGGGACTGGAATAAGGGTCAACTCCGGGTGTAATAAACTCTGACAAGAACACGGAGAAGGGAGCATTTAATAAACTTACAAAATATTCACTTCCAGCCGAAATTTCAGAGCTTTTCATGTATACTTAATTCATAAAGAATTTTATTCATAAGGGCCAGCTTGACATAACATCAACAAATTCATTATTTCGTTATCAACTAACTCAATTTTAGTGTGAATTAAAATCCCACCAAAACAGCAGTATTGAGAGAAAATTAAAAGATACATGAGGAAAATGTAAGTATAAAATAAAAACTCCGTGGCGCGATAGCCCCCGTGGATTGGCTATGTAGTAAGTATGGTCAATCTAAAAGAAATAATTAATATAAAAATGCCATTTTTCAAAACTGGTCTTATTTTCAACCTTTTTTTTTTTTTTTTTTTTTTTTGGTTTCTGTATTCTTCACCTTAGTTGTATCTATGTGCAAAATTTGGGGAAGATTAAATGACGGTAAGTGGTTCAAAATTGGGGTAATAGGTGTGCGATGAAACTTAAAAAGCAAATAAATTTGACGCCATTTTTTTTTGGTTTCAGTATTCTTCACCTTAGTTGTATCTATGTGCAAAATTTGGGGAAGATTGAATTACGGGAAGGTATTTAAAATTGGGGAAACGGAAATGTGCGATGAAACTTACAAAGCAAAGTAATATAAGACCAGTAAAAAGGGTTAAACTATATCAATTTATAAAATATAGCAATCTTACGGATTCATATTATATGGCCTGCTTACAGCGGGTGCGCAAAAAGTTGGTTCCCAACCATTTGTGGAGCCACTTTAAAATCTGTAAGAAACCTTCATACAAGTCATCTTCAATCTTTTTTTTGTTTTTGTTTTAGCGAATTTTCGAAGAAAATTAAGGTATTGCAATGGCTTCAAAATTTTTGTAATGCGAATTTTTGAAAATGTTCTCCATGTAAATCCGTTTTAAACCATTCTTAATCGGTTCTTGAAATTTAACACTTTTAGCGAATTTTCGAAGAAAATTAATTAAGCTATTGCAATGGCTTCAAAATTTTTGTAATGCAAATTTATAACAGCGTTAATAATCCCTTCAGAACAGTCGATAAACAAACGAATCGGCTTTGTTTTTTTTTTATATCCTGACTGAATGGCAAGAAGGAAACTAACGAATGCGTCTCCACAGCTTCATGAATATATTGTTATCTATATATAGTTATTTATCTATATTAGTTATGTTATCTATATATATATATTGTTATCTATATCTATATATAGTTATTTGTTATCTACATATGCGTTGAAATCCGCAAGCTGTGAACCCACCTTAAGTCTCATGTAAGGTTAAAATAGAGAACATTTAAAGATTTGATCAACAAAGAGATCATTACTTTAATAAAAAGATTTCTGTCGTTTTTAGCTAGAGTTAACTAAATTATGTGAGTAAAGCCTGATCAAGGTTTACTAAGGGGGTCTACTAAAAGCAATGTATGCTTTGTCCCTTTAGTAAAGTTAAGACAGAGACGAAAAAATGTACTAAAAAATCGTCAGATTAGCTTTAACAACTTTGTGAAGCTGAAATTCCTATAGGATTTGCTACACTACTATTTGTTTACTAAAGAAAAATAAAATAGCTTCTCTAATTTAATTATTTTAGACTTGATAGTGAGCCCAATATATACAGTAAAGTATAGAGATTGAATTAAAGAAAGCAGCTTAGATAAAACTTAAATACTAAAGGAGATTTTTTTTGTGCTTTCTTCCACATAAAGACCATAATAATACATTTTCTGAAATTCATTTGTTTTTTTTTAGAAAGATAATGATTTAATTGTAACCTCCCCTTGTATCATAAACCAGCAACCAGCGGTGGTGAATCAGGGATAGGAAGGAGGCAGGTTACGGATAGTGCAAAGGTTATTCTGCTCTTTTGAGTAAACAAACGAATCGGCTTTGTTAGTTGTGCCAGTTAGTAAGGATCTTATAAGGTTGAAGCTGATAATTAAACAAGGAAGTAACAGAAGAAATGAAGGTGGTAAGTGTAATAATTGTACATGAGTTAAACGACCAGCGATATTAATACTTTAAACTTAGTTGAATCTAATTTTATACAATATTAAGTTGTGTATAAGGTAAAATAGATTAATTATTAATAAGAATTTGAAATTATATGTGATAGAAAGTAAATAAAATGTGGTAGATAAGAATAAGGAATGTTTTTGAAAGTGATAATTTGTGACCTGACATCCTCATTTATCATTTCACATGATGCATGTCATAATATGTCAGATGTCAGTGAGGTGTTAAACTTGTATGAATATATGTATGAATTATATTCTAATTCTTAAACTATATAATTGCGTACAATTAATATATCAATGGCGACGAGTGAAAACATCAATGTAACTCAGGACAAGGAGATCCTCGAGAAGCAGATGGAACAATGGAAGAAGATGCGTGCATCTTTAAAAGGTAGAATTACAAGGTTGTACAATTATTTTAATTCTAATCAAAATGTAAATTTTAATGACGTGACAGCGAGAGTAAAAACATTAGAAGACTGTTGGACACGGGTCCTAAAAGTACAGGATCAAATAGAGCAGTCTTTGGATGATGTCAGTCAGGTTGAAAGTGAAATGACGTACATAGAAGACATAGAAAATAAATATTACGCTATGATGAGTATTGTTGAACAGTTAAAATTTGAGAGAAAAGAACAAGAAGATATATTATTATCTAATACAGAGTCGAACAAAACTAGATCTAATTCCGGAACAGTAAACACAAATTTAAATTTTAACCCATATAATGAACAAGAATCATTTACAAATTTTACACGCCGCTTAGAAAATTTTATGATTTTACGAGAAGTGCAAGACCCTAAAATTAAAATACATACATTCTTACATTCCTTACCACCTATACTACATCAAACCATTTATGAGCTATGCGCTCCAGATAACCCGGCTGAGAAGAACTATCAAGACTTAATAGATATGATGAAAGAATATCTCGATCCCCAGCCAAGCGTGTGGGCCTGTCAAAACAAATTCATCAATAGAACACAACACGAAAATGAAACCACGATAGAATATGCAGCGGAGTTAAAAAAGTTAACCGTTGACTGTCAGTTTTATTGCGATTGTAAAAAACCGGTTACCGAACTGCTGTTAAAAATTCAATTTGTGAGAGGGATACGAGATACTGAGATAAGGCAAAGAGTGCTACAGGAACGTAAGAACATGACCTTCAAGGAACTGTTACAACTTGCTTGTTCAGTTGAACAGGCTAAGAAAGACAGCAACCTGATTGCCACAGATAACACGGGAGAAATCCATCAAGTAAGAAAAAACTTTAAGAAACCTGCAAGTAGACCGGGCGTTGCTAGTACATCTCCCACCTCGCAAAATGAGAAACTTCGCTCCAATTTTGAAAGACTGCGAGGTAAATGCTATCGTTGTGGCAGCAACTCGCATAGAGCAGCAGAATGTGAGTTCATTAATGAAATTTGTAGATTCTGTACTAGGAAAGGACACTTAGCTAAAGTTTGTTGCAGGAAGGGACTCCTAAAACAAACAGAAAGCAAACAGCGTGTGGATCTGGTAGAACGTATAGAGGATGCCTACGAAGATAATCCACATGAAATAAATTTGATTGCAGGAAACCGCACTGAAAAATTTATGATAATAGTGAAAATTGAAGGACGGGAACTAAAGATGGAGTTGGACACAGGTGCTTCGTTAAGCACCATATCATATGCGGATTTTAAAAAACTGGACCTACAAAACAAAATGTATAAGACCAAAATTGAACTGAGTACCTACACAGGTGAAATTATTAAACCTAAAGGAATGATATTTGTCAAGTGTTTCGCGAACGGAGTAGAATTTCACGGAAAATTAATAATTATTGATAAAACAGTAGACCCTATTTTCGGAAGGGACTGGTTAAATGAAGTTAAGTTTAACATTGGAGATCTGAAATCATTACAAATAAAAGAAATGCAGCCAAAGAAATTGGATGAACTATTAAACAACTATAAAGATATATTTCAGACTAATATTGGGGTTATACCAAATTTTAAAGCAAAATACCAGCTTGCAGATAACGCAAGACCAATATTCCACAAGGCCAGGGCAGTACCGTTCGCACTAAAAAGTAAAATAGAAGCGGAACTCAACCGTCTAGAAAAAAACGGAATAATTTCAAAAGTAGAGTGCAGCGAATGGGGTACACCAGTTGTTCCTGTGGTTAAACCGAACGGAGATGTCAGAATTTGTGCTGATTTCAAGGTAACAGTAAACAAGCTGATTAAGAACGATGTGTTTCCTATCCCGAGGATTGAAGACATATTTGCAAAGATGACAGGAGGAAAATTATTCTGCACACTTGATGTCAGTAATGCCTACCTACACATGCTGGTAGATGATGAAAGTGCTGCAATGCAAACGTTAAGCACTCACAAAGGAACTTACAGGGTCAACCGGTTAATGTTTGGAATAAAGGTAGCTCCATCGATATGGAATCGATTTATGGATCAGCTGTTACAAGGACTTGACGGAGTTGCATACTTTTTTGACGACATTATTGTACAAGGACAAAGTGAACCAATGTTGCTTCAGCGCTTAACATCCGTGTTTAAAAGATTGAGAGACAATAACCTACGACTCAACAGAGACAAGTGCAAGTTTCTAAGAAGGAAAATTGAATATTTAGGACACATTGTTGACGAAAACGGACTTCACAAATCACCTGACAAAATTAAAGCGATTAAGGAAGCAAGACCCCCAACAAATATTAACGAACTAAGAACATTTCTGGGTCTGGCAAATTATTATATTAAATTTGTACCTCATTTGGCAACAATTTTACAGCCTATCACAAAATTTTTACGCAAAGGAGCAAGCTTTATTTGGACAAAAGAAAGTCAAAACTGTTTTGATATAGTTAAAAAGGAACTGACATGTGACAAGACTTTAATACATTACAACCCAGAATTAGAACTTGTTTTAGCTACGGATGCGTCCCCATTCGGGTTAGGTGCCGTATTGAGTCACAGATTTAAGGATGGATCGGAGCGGCCCATTGCTTTTGCGTCACGATCTTTGACAAGAAGTGAGGCCAACTACAGTCAGATAGACAAAGAAGCAACTGCAATCAACTGGGGGCTAAAAAAGTTTTTCCAGTACTGCTATGGACGGAAGTTTATTTTAATCACGGACCATAAACCGCTATTATCAATATTCAATCCAGAAACAACATTACCAACCATATCAGCGACCCGAATATTTAATTACGCTCACTTTTTGGCAGGTTTTGACTATAAAATTGAATTCAGAGACTCAAAGGCGAATGCTAATGCTGATTTTTTATCAAGATTCCCGGTAGAGGAGCCAATGTCAGTTCACATGAAGGATGACAGTGAATGGTATCAACTTAATCAGCTGGAAATAATGCCGGTGAACCCACAACGAATTGCGAAGGCTACAGAGCAGGACCACGAGTTGAAGGAAATCTTGAACAGGTTACAGAAAGGCGAAACTATGAAAGAACTTGGATTCAAAGACAACGAAGTTACGCTACAGGACGGCTGTTTATTTAAAGGACATCGAGTAATTATACCAAGCACCTTACAAAATGAAGTATTAAAAGAATTACACATTGGACATTTAGGCTTAGATAAAATGAAGAAATTAGCAAGAAGCCATTGTTTTTGGAAAAATATAGATAGAGACTTATCGGAATTAGTGAAGCAGTGCAGATCATGTAATTTAAAGAGAAACGAACCAAAGAAAGAAGAAGATCATCCGTGGAAACCAACTGAAAAACCATGGCAGCGGATTCATGTCGATTTCGCTGAACCAAGTAAGGGATCGTTTATTTTTATTCTTGTGGACTCATTTTCAAGATGGGTAGAGGCAATCCCTACCAAGAATGCCTCGTCCAGTTGGTGCATAAGAACGCTAAGGAAACTGTTTGCCACTTTTGGATTGCCGATTACTTTAGTGTCCGATAATGGACCCCAATTTGTTTCCAAGGAATTTTGTCATTTTTTGGAGCTTAACGGGATAATTCACCGAACAATTGCACCATACAAACCGAAATCTAATGGACTGGCCGAAAGGAACGTCCAAACCATAAAGAAGCACATTAAAGCTATGTGTGAGGAAGGAGGGGACTTGGAACTGAAACTAGCTAGACTATTGATGCAGCTGAGAAACGCGACCAATGTATCGGGCCAATCAGCTTATCAGAACATGTTTGGAAGGAAGGTGCGTACTCGATTAGACCTCATGCATAATGAAGGGCATCCAAGTGATACACTAGATAACAAGGTACCTAGAAGATATTTAAAAATTGGTGATAAAATTCAAGCAAGAAATTACAGGTCAGAAGGCAAGTGGTGCTTTGGAGAGGTTATTGGATGTGAGGGTAAATTAATTTACAAATTAAAAATGGAAAATGGTGAAAAGTGGAGGAGACATATAGATCAAATTATTCGCTCTTGATTCGAGGGGGAGATTTGTCATAATATGTCAGATGTCAGTGAGGTGTTAAACTTGTATGAATATATGTATGAATTATATTCTAATTCTTAAACTATATAATTGCGTACAATTAATATATCAATGCATTTACGTAAAAAAGTGTCAACTCCTTGTATTTGGTTTCCCTATATTTTGCCTGAAATTGGATAATTACACTTAGCATAACTTCAAAATTTCACATTTTTGTCTTGGGTTCTTTCGGAGATATGAGTGCTTTAGCGGCAGACAGAAAAAACGCACGACATGATTAAGTTCTTTAATTTAATAATGAAGCTAAAACACAGTAAGGCTTCATCACTTCATTATTAAATGAAATAAAGCAGAGTGCAGACCCTCAACAAAAACCTAACCGTGAAAAAAGGGCCAAGTTCCAGACCCCCACCCAAAAAATTCAGCCTATCAAAGTAGCGATATCTACATTGTGACCAAGTCTGCCCTTCCTTTAGTCCATAACCTCACTTCACTCCTACTTTCATTGCTTAACACTTAGCCAGTTTCTGAATGAGGAATAAAACATCAGTATCGTGTGTAGTCGCACATAGGAGTTACGTAGATAATCCTTCAAATTTGAAAATTAAAAAAAAAAAAGAATCCAAGCATCTGTACTAGAAATAAAGGAGGCCCGTGGTTCAAATCCCGGTGCTGGAGTCAATTTTTCTTTGTCTATCTCCCGTTGTGAATAATAATTATAATTTGATTTAAAATAAAGATTTAATGTTCAAAATGTCAAAATTATAATTTCTTATATTTGTTCAATTTCTTTCTTAACTCAATTAATGCTGAATATTACAGTGAAAATTTACTTAAATAGATTCTATATATATAAATAAAATAGAAGGAGTTTATTTCCTTTTAATGGTCTAATAAAACGAATCAAATGGGGACGTCAAAAGAAGATAATGGGTTAAAACACAACATTATCCCAATAAAGTAAGAAATAACATTTCTCCAACAGGAAAAATGTTATTTTCCGGTTGAATCGACTATTTCGAAAATTCCGTGACAGGGCTACATAAGACTACACCATATTGTACAGAAAGTAAGAAAAAAACATAGTAACAAATTCTTAAGAAACTGCCCCTTTTGAAAATAAAAATAGCTGAAACTTTATTTCGAAATAAAGTGTCTTTAAATCATAAATTTATATCATTCGACAAAATTCCAATCTCTTTATTCAGTGAAAAAGTATTAATCTATATTTTATTGGCTTATCAAATACTCAGAGAAAGTCAATAACGTATTTTTCTTTCAGAAAAGTTTTTTCTAAGGTACTTGAGAAAAAACTTTTATCATCTTCAAATTGTACATTTAGAGATACAAACTAATAACAAACTAGCGATAATAGAATATATTTATTTCCAGGGTGTTTCATTTACGAGATTTTTTATTTTCATAAACATTTGGAATAACAATTGAAATGTAAAAAAAAAAAAATAATAATGGATGCCGAAGAAAAGGAGAATCCCTGAATCCATTTACAGGGTTGCATTAAAAAATAAATTAAAGAGAAGCATTTTCAGAAAGAAGCACTTTAAGAAGGGAAAGAAATTCTTTGAAAGGACCCTTGATATTTTTGTGGGGTTATGAATTGCTTTTTCTAAACCTAAAACAATTGTGTCAGTTGAACAAAACTAGGGAAAATAAAAACAAACAAAAAATTCTATTTTATGAAATAGGAATAGTAGCTCTAGTTAAGGGGTCAACATTTCCAATCAAGCAGTAATAAATTATATAATTATATTCTATAAAAATTAGCTCAGACTGTTATATCTTTAACAACCCCAGTACATGTTAAGAGAGCTCATAGAACGAGACCAGATTAATAACATACTGGACTTAAAAAAAAAGAAGGGAAATAACAGGGCCAACAGGAAAGATCCAGAAGTTTATCGCAGCTTATAACATGCATCAAACTAATTCTGGGGAAGGAAAAATAGCGGTTTTAAAATTGTATTTTATGTCTACACTTTAGTACAGGATCGCAAGTGAAGTTAAGAATTTATATTTAATGATGTTAAACCTGTGATTTTACGTCATGTGACACGTACTGGAAAAAAATCAAAATCTTACGTTTGAAAATTTGCAGTGGATTTCAATTGATGGGAGTTAAAATTGCATAGACCATCAACGCTTCCGCCTTTAAAGTTTAATTGCTGTTTTGGAATCATTATAGAACTTATAAAACGAAGCTTAGTTTAAATAAAGAAGTTTCGAATGCACGCTAGAAAATGAATACTTCGCAACGACTATTATAGATAAGATTTGAGTGAATACATAATAAGATAAAAGTTAGGAATGAGGACGTTTTGTATTCTTGTATTGTTGCTATAGATACGACGTAAATCAAGATAAAGTTCAAGACAAATGTTATCCAGATTAAAATATAAATAACCAAATTAAAATACGACTTAAAGCTGTATTTCTATACTCCCGAATGAAAATACGTTAAAACAAATTTCATAATGAAAATATAAGTAAATAAATTACCTTTCTTTTAGATTTAATGTTATCTAGCTGTCTCTGCGTTTGTTCACCTATGGATTTACTGCCCCATAACTCTCTGCCCATAATTGTGTAGCAGATAGCCATGGCTATAACTGGACCAAGGTAAGTCACCGCAAGGAACACAACATTATATCTGCAAAAGTCAAGTGCAAAAGTTATACATAACAACTTAGAAAACAGCGTCGTGGTCTTATCCTCGTTTTATATTCGGAAAAGTTTTGAATGCATGCACGAAATGGATGTGATGTAGACACTGCATACATAAGATCTCAGTGAATTCTGATGTCTCTCGATATTTTTTAACAGCTTTTTAATTTCAAGCTGTTGAGTTATGGATAATAGAATTAAGGACATGGAGAATAGAATAGTTTAATAGATCGAATCGAATTTAAAAAGATCTATCTGTATAAGTGAGGATACTCCATATAAAGAGTAAAATTGTCCATTTTTAACAATTTTATTTTAGAGGAAATTATTCTTCAGTGTAGCTTATAGCTGGTTAGTGCGCTATACTGGAAATATAGAGGCCCGTGGTTCGAGTCCCGGCGCTGGAGTCTATTTTTCTCTGTCTGTCTCCCGTTGCTAATAATAATAATAATAATTTGATTTATATTTAAAAAAAAAAATTGTTTTTAATTAATAACTTGGTCCAAAATAAGAGTCAGTTTCCTTCTTCTTCAAACCATGGTTCGATTATAGCACCGCTACAAATTCAATTTGCTTCCCCAAATAACTCACTCTAAGTAAATCACCTCATCTTGGGTTATTCTTCTCAGTAAATACATAGTGCAGTGTGTGCAGGACAGACAATATGATACAAATTTAGAGAAGAATAAATAAAACTTACACGTGTTCCGACAACGATTTAGGGTAGTTCCCATCTGGCCAGAGCATAAAGCATCTCGTTCTCTCCTCACCTTGTCTCGATCTGCAACATGATAAGAGAACACTTTAACCCAGTGGGTTTTAAGCGGGGTGCCGTAATGACACATCAAGAGTGCCACGAAATATTAAAATAAAGGAATATTAAGAGGAGTAGTGCAGGCATAACGATTTCTACTTGTCCACATGGTGAAGTTTATTGTAGAAACGCAGTCGATAGTGTTTTTAAAAAAATTTCTATACGCAGTGGTAAAGATGGTAATATATATATATATATATATATATATATATATATATATATATATATATATATATATATATATATATATATATATATATATATATATATATATATATACAGGGTGGCCACGATAAAAACTGGCTCACCCTGTTATCTCTTTTATTTTTGAAAATAGAGAAAAAAATTAAATGGTAACTCACCTTGGATTTTCGCGTAGTTTTATAATATGATTTACAAAAAAAAAATTTATCTCATAGTTTCGGCGGAATCCCTCTCAACTTTGTAATCTTAAATCGTAACCTATATATATTTCTATTTCTTAAATTAGATTGCATTTGAAGAAAAATGAGCTTTGAATCAACAAAATCGGTTGAGAATTGACAGAGTTCATATTCATATTCAGTTTTCAATATAACAAAAATGCTATTTTAGTATGAAAAATACTGTAAACCAAAAAATCGCAAATTAAACAAAATAATCGTAATTCTGTTTATTTCACTTATTTAGGTTAGTTGAATGCATTTACTGGTCAAAAGTCAAACCTTTTTTCCATCCCTTTCTGAAACAGTAGAGAAAAGGAAGATTGTCAACACACTGATCAAAAGAGGTCATACTAACGATGTTCCTGAATGGGATGGAAAAAAGGTTTGACTTTTGATCAGTAAATGCATTCAACAAACCTTAATAAGTGAAAAAAACAGAATTAAGATAATTATTTTTTATTTATTCATTATTTTACATACTTAGATAGCATTTCAATTCTCAACTGATTTTGTTGATTCAAGGCTCATTTTTCTTCAAAAGCAATCTAATTTTAGAAAACAATATAAAAAAAACATACGTTACCATTTAAGATTACAAAGTTGAGAGAGATAACGCCGAAACTAAGAGATAAACATATTTTTTGAAATCATATTATAAAACTACGGGAAAATCCAAGATGAGTTACCATTTACATTTTTTCTGTATCTGCAAAAATAAAAGAGATAACAGGTTGAGCCAGTTTACCCTGGCCACCCTGTACATATATATATATATATATATATATATATATATATATATATATATATATATATATATATATATATATATATATATATATATATATATATATATATATATATATATAAATATGAGACCACTTAAATCAGGTTTATTTGGCAAGGTTTGTGAGAACTCGGTGCAAATCATGTTTATCTTCTTCTTCAAAGAGAAGTGGTATGGTTGTCCAGAGGCAAAATTTTATCGCGAGTTTTCGAATTGAAAAATGAAATGCAAAAATAAATTGGGACAAAAACGAAACCAAGTATATATATTTGTACTTAGGGCGTCCTCCTCTTTCATTTTACACCCAACATGAAGCGTTTTTATTTTAGCCCCAAGCTTCCCTATAATTTTCCTGCGTTTGGATTATTACACATAATATACATGCACATGCAGTATATTATGCGTATACTGTATACACACATAATACACATAATATACAGTTATAACAGCGAAGTTTCAAATTTTTGTGATAGTACTTTTTTGAAATCAGGTCCGTCACAAACAGCCCAGATAAAGCCAAGGAATGTATAAGGGTCCTCGTTTTTGCCTATAAAGACTCTAAAAAGACAAAAGTTTGATTCTATTACTTTCTCTCAATCAATATTGTTTTACAAATCCGTTAATATATGGCTTGTTATTTATTTATTTTTAAAAAAAGGTAAACAGAAAAGCACTCTCCCATCCGTGACATTGACAGGAATCCTGACAGAAAACAAAAAGCTTTTAGCTGACGAGCTAATGTTTTTTGAGTGCAAACTTCTAGAAAGAAATAATAGAGACTAATTAAAACAATTAACGAAGACAAATTGTTATATTTTCAAAGATTATTTTAGGTTTAACTTTTAATACCATTTTTCATCAACTATCATGTTAAAACAGCTTACAATCTTAACGAGGGGTAAAAGTAAAGATATATTGTCGAGAAATGTCTGGAACAATTATAATACTTATAATATATAAACTAAGAGACATAATTATAAAATATAACATTCATAACTTATTTACCTCAACAAATTACAAAACTTAGTGTACCAGGTGAGATATTATCTCTGGCTTTCAAGCCAACATTAGGTAACTCTTTACAGTAATTATTTAAAAGGAATATTATTTTTTATACTTTCGCACGACTGCTTGGGGTTGCAATTAGTAAATAATTAGGACAGCTGCTTGTTATTATAGTCCAGCAATAAACGAGATGAATAGTGAGAAAGAGAGAATGAGTTCTTTCATTATTTACATACATTAGTACATTTACATACATTGTATATATTAGTTGCAAATTGATTTTGCTATTAGTAATAGTGATAACAATTTGATTGAGTCAACAAGGGTTGATAGGAAAGGCTATCTTGTTGGTAGTATTCCAGCCGTGCATTACATTGATATATGACCGGTCGAGGGTGTGAATTACGGTAGCAGGTCTCGAGGCCTTTGTGAGGTTCAATTTATTTGGGAAAATGCTTTATTTTTATGTCAGATGGTTGAGTGCTTTGGGAAGAGGTGAGAGTTGTAAAGGAGAATTAAGGTCTTTAAGGATAAAATTTACATGGTCAGGGTCAATTATGTCTGAATGGGATTTAAAAAGATTAGCGAGGCGAAGGGAAAAATGATTGGATCTTTCTTTGTGGTGTTTAAACCAAGTATACTCCCTTTTAGGAGAAGAGAAGAAATACTTTTAAATGAAAGGATTCGTTCGTTGCAGTCCAGAGTGATTTATATTTTGTCGTCAGTTGGTTAGTATATTCTTTAATGGTTTTGCTTCTATAGTCTCTAAGTGAGGTCTTAAGCTGTCTTGTCAGTCTGTTGTACGATTGCTTGTCAGCGAGAAGCCGATTTCTCTGCCATAAAGCTACAGCGTGGCGTTTTTTCATAATTAACAAGGGATGCGAGATTAGAATGATTTCTGATTTAGCATTTGTTCTACAAGTTCTTGACGTGGCGTCCCAAACGTGTTCATTCATCTCCGTAAATATCTTCACACGTGAGTTGATGTATTCAGGAGTTTTAAGTGAAAAGTTTGAGTTAGTATATGGTCGTAAATTGGCTGTCTAAAGTGGTCCCAGAGTGATGTGGGTTGGAGGAGGAGAGTTAAGGATAGGGTTTATATCTAAAACGAGGAGAACAGGATAGTGAGGATAGTGGGTTCTGGGAGGAGATGTGACGAAAAAATCCAAGATATCTGGAAGTATATTTATGGAATAGAGATAGTAGGTATATTTAGGAAAGGTGAAGACAAGATACGGAGCGGTTTTAAGGGTATTTCGTAGCCTTAAGCATCGAGGATTACTAGTAAGACACCCCATTGTGGATGTTTCGCGGTGTAATCCCCTCCTGCAAGAAAATTAGGACCAAAATAATTGAAGAGGGAAAGGAAATCTTGACAGGATATATTTTGACTAGGAAGACAATTAATAGAATAAATAGAGTAATCAACGGGAGAGAAATAGATGTATGCTAAGGGAATTGCTTACCAATATTGCACTGCCCCCACCCACCCCCACGTGCCATCTTGCAGTCCCGTAAAAAGTAAGATAAAGTAAGTAAGATTGTGTAATAAAATAAGTTTCATTTATGAGAACAACGTCGATTCTTTTGTCAAGTAGAAGTATGCCTAGTTCGTTTCTGTGTTAACTCGCACCGTCGACGTTCCACAAAAAGATGACTAGAGATTGCTAATTAGGTTGAGACGTAAGCAGGAAATATTAAAGTAACGTGGGTTAATTTTTTAAAGTCAAGATCCTTGTTCAAGGATGGCGGAGCAATGTAGGCTGAAGAGGGCAAATAAGGTGAGCTAAAATCAGTGGATGTATTTTTAACAACATTCGCATAAATAAACCCTGAATAACCTCTCGTGTGATGAAGAATGAATGGTCTCTTTCTAATTCAAATAATTGTTATCCGGTGAACGTCATTATTAGAACAGAGTAGCAACCCCACTTCAAACATTTGGGAAGAATACAAATGAAATTATTATTTCTTTATTATTATTTTATCATAATTATGTAATAATTAAAATCTTAAAGAAATGAAAGCTAAATTATTTTGGCTGAATGAAACACCAACCAAAAAAAAAAAAAAAAATAATGAAGTTATACAAATTTTCATCATTAATGACTATCTCATCTTCAACAATTAAAAAAAAAAATTAAAATTAAATGGCGGTAACACCGTATAAATCCTTTTTCAAACTTTAAATAAAAGACTTTAAAAAAGCATTTAAGAATAAGGGAAAAGTTATAAACTAATTCAATTTTAATTAATTATCAATAAGGTTACTGCGGCGAGGAAAATTCTCTTATCCAAGATAATATCCCCCTTCTTAAATCTAAATTAGCTACTCCCGTAGTAAGGACGGATTATTAATTGTTTTCCACTTGATCTGATTTTAGAAAAAAATAATAATTTAGAAGTATTTTTTAGCTGATTTCTTTTTAGTTTCAATAATAACGTTTCATTTAACCGATTGAGCCAACTTATTGTTTTTAATCATAGATACTTTCTCTTGATACTCTATAATTTATTCTATATTCTCAACTTGCCAAATTACAACCACAAGTACATTTTTAAAATCTCTCCCGTAAATATATATATATATATATATATATATATATATATATATATATATATATATATATATATAATATATATATTTACTTTACTTACTTATATTTACTTTATTTATTTTACTCACTCACTCAATGACTCATTACGATATCTCTAAATCAACTGGACGTGTGACCACGGAATTTTGTATCTAGGTTCCCCTTACCCCGTAGATCCTCGCTAAGAAATCCTTTTTTGGTCCACCAACAGACCAAGAAGACGGCCATTTATGTGGAGCATGCTATATAACAATATCTCCGGATCCAATTGTATTAGAACGTTGACATATTGTAGTATTCTTCCTTTTATGACCCAAACATCTTGTGTAAAATTTCCTACCGGCCAGTTTTAATACTACATTAATTGGGGATTCTCGCAAATTATAATTGGTTCATAAGGGGGGGGGGGGGGGGGGGGGTTATAAATAAGGAGAGGGAAGAAATC
Source organism: Gerris lacustris (assembly GCA_951217055.1). Classification (NCBI taxonomy): domain Eukaryota; kingdom Metazoa; phylum Arthropoda; class Insecta; order Hemiptera; family Gerridae; genus Gerris; species Gerris lacustris. Next base: position 27,813,115 of record OX578282.1, read on the forward strand.
CCCCAATCGTAGCAATTGGATCTTTACTGTGGCAACAAGATCTCCTTTATAGTCTATTGCATATTGGCGTGAAATCAATGTATCGATTTCACTCGTTGCGTTAACACCATCCCTTTTACACACCAATCATCTAATAGTAAATAATGTATAATTACTGAGTAGACTACAATTACATTTTTCTACCAACAGTTATCTTGAAATTTATTTAAAAATAATTATTACCTATTAAAAACGTTTATATCGTCAGATCAATAACGTATAAGATCGATATATTATACGTAATGAGGTTAGCCTAGATTTTGAATCAAAATGGTAACTTTGGATATTTAAAAATTAAAAGTACTTATTATAAAGCTGACCTGAGAAGAATTTAAGAAAGGACTTTATGGACAGTTGCACAAAACAGGGTAGGGGGGGGGGGGGGGGTTATTGGTCAGGCCAAAAGCAAGTAGATATACATTATAGATTAAGATCAATTTTATAGTGAACGGTGCTTTTTATGGTCTTCCAACGATGCTATTTTGATTAAGTAGAGTCAAATGATTATACCGTTCAAAAGAGGAGAGAGGATCCATATATTGTCTCTGGTACAGTGGCAGTGCTTTCATCAAAGTACAAACAGACTAATGTTATCAGAACCCAGGTTATCATGACAGCGGTGTAGGGCCGATCTGCCAGCGATTGCTTGTATATCAAATGGTAGGATGATAGCGCTTAGGAGAGATTGGTTGAGTTATGTTTTTGTGACATTTTGAATTACATTTTTGAGTTCTTACTATACTTTTCTGAAGAACAATTTTTATCTATTCCATTAAAAAATACCATAACAATCAACGTATCTCGACTACAAATTACATCATTGAATAAGGCACGACGTCCAATGTTATTTGATAAGAATCTTATATACGAGGGAAGGTTAAAGGGAGACAGAAAAAAGAAGGAAATGTATGTTAGAGAGGAAGCGACTAATCGAATGTTCCAATCCAAACAAAGTGTAGTGGCGGTTGGCGGTCAATTAAATACGACAGGACCAGAAACATGCTTTGATTTGACATTCGTAAAACAGAATGAATACTCCTGTACTTCCAACTGGAATATCCAGGAGTAAACTTTCCCATACAAATTTCCAAACGAAATTGGTTTAAGATAATCTTTCAAATCAATCCTTAACTTGACCCTTCTATAAGATCATATCAATCCTCGAGTTATTATCCTTTAGCTTTTAAGTCAATCTATTTTTAAATCAAGAATTTGTTTCCAAATTTAAACTTTTTTTTAATGAATGTTTTGTAAGATGATCTTGTTAATTATTTTACAATAAGCAATGGTTCTCATAAAACAATAATACTAGAATAACCTACTCTCTAAGCTTGTAATGTTATCTTTTAAGAAAAGACAAATTTTTATTATGAAACTGTTAACCATGAGTAAAACCTTAAACATTACCAATTTGTAAACCAACTGCACTTAGTTTAGATTAAATCAGTTGAAGGTCTACTCAAATTTTACGATTGAGACATAGATTATTCTTTAGAATTCAGAATACACTCAGCAGAAAAACAGAGGGCTATAACTTATTACCTCCAACATATGACTTGATGGCAAATTTATTCCTATTTTTTATCAGAATATGCAGCAGTGCGAAAGTTGACACGAGAATTATTCACAGGGGATTATCTTGCTAGAAAAAAAAACCGAAGGATTAATTCATACGTTATCAGTTAAATCCTAAACCAATATTTACTCCATTTTTCGTTAAGTGTAACCAACGAGTAACAGTACATACACAAGGTTTCTGGGTTAGCTTTAGAGGAATAATTCAAGAGAAATTCCCTTTTGTTTTCTTTACTCGATAGTACAGAGATAAATCACGAAACCCTACTACATTCATACATACACACATACACACACACACACACACATATATATATATATATATATATATATATATATATATATATATATATATATATATATATATATATATGGAATAAAGAAGGAAAATTTAGAGGAGTAGAAATCATCGAACCCAGATATAGTGTTTGCTTTCAGGTTTATTGTAACGAAGCAGCGATATTGTAAATATCTCTCCAATTTCAATTTTTTCTTCTCATCATTTGTATTTATCATTTATCATCCTTATCTATTAAATAAATATTAACTTAGGTTTGTATTCGGTTTTACGACACCATTAGTTAAGATTAACCTTCATCAGTAACATGATACTTAATATAAATAAAATTTAGTTCTAGATATCCAGAGGAACTGCACCTAAATTAGAAAATTAATTCTATGAAAATTGGCTGTAAGTGTACCCTCTAATAATTTTAAGTTAATTAGTGGATCCTTTTAGGGTTCATGGGAAATAAATTAAATTAATTTACTCCATTCATTTTTTGCGGCAACGTTTCGGCCTGACCGGCCATTTTCAAGCCTAAAAATTACGTATATTTTATTAGTTTAACTACAATATATAGAACAATAAACAGTAACCAGAAGGATAAGTTAAGTAAGACAATTAATTTACCTTATAATTGCACAATCGAGGTAATAAGTGAAGTCAAAACTAAAATAAATTGTATTAGGAACTATTTAAGAGTTCCGTCGTCAAGAAATTCATAATTACATCTCCAATCTAATACATGCGAGTTCTGGTAAAAACTAGTAACAATAACACTAACTGACATATAACAAAAACGATAATAACGATTTAGTAACAAATAACTAGAATTTAAAAATTAAAATTTTTGATCACAGATAGTCTTAAGTAAAACATAATTTTGGAAGTGATAACAATTCTTCCCTTATCACAATTGTTATCAGACCGGTATATACATAATTTAAAACGGGTCATTGTTTGTGGATAAGTTATATAAAATTCATTATATATAACTTAAAATATGTGACTGAAAAATATACCCAAATAACCACCTTAAAAAGGGAAATGGCATTATACCACGTGTACGTTGGATACCAGCAATTATTTTTACAAATTAAATTTAAATTATCAAGATGAATTGTATGTATTTTGTACCGACGCATGGAATTTAAATTAAATTAATCAATAAAAGTAAATATTTAAATGGACTTAGCCGGTGTGACGATAAACGTAGGAGATGACCTGCATGCCGCCCGTGTTAAGTGTTATCATGTGCACGTGCCAATAATCTCCACGACCTGGTCTTCTGCAGGGCTGGAAATCGTCTGCATAGAGACATGCTTATCATCGCTGTTCCGATTGTTCTTATTTTCAATCGCAAGAACAATTAGAGTGATGCCTTGCTGAACGCACGACCTAGTAAAGAAGGTTGCATCGAACAGGTTATGCCAATTTACGACCCTTCTTCATCATTTGTAAACAAATATCGTAGGTACATGTATTTAAATTAAACGAAAGTGTTGTGTTGATTTAAAGAAATTGTATGCTAAATAGTGGCATACTGAATTACATAAAATTATACAAAATTACATAAGGTAAAATATAAACTTAAATAAATGTTAACAAACGGAACACATTATAACGGACGACGCTTATAACAGAGGGTAAAAAATAATATAATACACATAATAATAAAGGTTGTATATTTTTATCTGAAAAGTTATATATTTCCAAGTAAGACTCCGTCAGTCATTAGGCTGAAGAAATTAGAAGCAAAAAACCCCAGCAGATTATAAATTATTTGTTCAAATCAATGAATGTAAGCAATCATCATTAACCAGAATCATCCTGTTTTAGTACAGGAGGTAAATTGCATAAAAGTGGCTTGGTGTCCTACAAGAATGTGAGGCCGGTAAGGTTCGGCCGCGGGACATAGCTTGCCTATACGCTTTTAAAAAAATACTGGGGGAAAGCAGCCATGTCTTGTCATTAATGACAAACAAGGTGATTTACATGCTCCTGAGTACAAAATTTGTTAGTGGAACAAAAATCAAATTGATGTTTGTCACTTAATAGGTTAGTTTTTAAAATATTTCTCCGAATTAAAGGGGCCATCTATCAACACACAAACTAATATCAACTTGATTTTTGGCCTATAGATTAATTTTGTACTCAGGATAATGAAAATGACTGTCTTCCATAATTGACGGGACATGACGCATTCCACTCGAGCCCAAAATATTATACTCTACAAAAAATTCTAGCTTGATGTTAGTTGGTCACTTTTATGCATCCTAACTCCTAAACTATTCTAAAGATTAATGCAGTATTTATGTACATATATTTTAAAATTAAACCTATGTTTAAGGCTATTTGATGATAAGAACACACCCTAAAAAGACAAGGCGTTATGTGTTCTTTTCTTGTTTTGATTATTGTAAATTTCTTGACCACTATATTTCTGGTTTCTTAAAGTATGGCAGCATCCGTTTACAAGAATTTAAAATCGTAAAAAATTACTTTGCCTTTCCTAATTTTAAAGACAGATATGGTTGCAAGAGATTATTTTGTAAATGGAAAAAAAGCTAATATAATTTTGCGACGACTTATTTTCTTTTTTAATAGTAAGTAATTTATTAACTAATAGAATAATCAAAATATTTAAATTAATATTAAAGTTTGATATATTCTAAATTAAAATATTAATTTTTAGTTATTTAGATTGCATATAAAAATGCCTTCATTTGGTTTATAACATCCTCGAGTTCATAATTTTATGTCCCGATTAATAAAAATATACATAAATAGATAGTCTATAGAGAAAATAAAAACAGCCCTTACTAAACAAATGAAAGTAAAAAGAAAAAAATTCCATATCACAGTTGAGTTATCAGATATCGACGAAATTGTTTATCTGTTGATAAGGACGAACAAGGTCATAGGGAGGAATTCCAATCTTGGATTAAATCAATAGACGACAGAATAATTAAAACTTTCACCTATCAAAAGTGTCAGCATCAGAAGCTGGAACTTATTTCTAGACATCAGGCAACATTTTAGATATAAATAGATATAAAATGTACTGTCAATAAATCTATAAAACAAAGTGTCAATATTAGATAGCATAAGAGATTTTACATTATCTCGCTGTAGTAAAGAGACCAAGAAAATAGGATTTTTTCTTTTCTAATCAATGTACTCAAGATCACAGCATTTATTTGTTCATTGGTTTTAGACGATTATGACGTTGGTTAGTTGAAAATAATCGGCAGGAATAGCGATGAACATAAGCAGTGTAAAAACAACTAAATATTCAACTCAAGTAAATGATAAGATGATGAGTAAATATGAACTCGTTTCTTTTAACTCAAGTAAATGATAAGATGATGAGTAAATATGAACTCGTTTCTTTTAACTCAAGTAAATGATAAGATGATTAGTAAATATGAACTCGTTTCTTTTAACTCAAGTAAATGATAAGATGATTAGTAAATATGAACTCGTTTCTTTTAACTCAAGTAAATGATAAGATGATGAGTAAATATGAGCTCGTTTCTTTTAACTCAAGTAAATGATAAGATGATGAGTAAATATGAACTCGTTTCTTTTAACTCAAGTAAATGATTATTCTTGGAAATATTCTTAGAATAAATTACCTACTCAATTTTCCCTTCTTCACTCATTTCCCTGGTATGCATGTCTAAATAAAATAAAATTATTAAAAATGGTTCTATGAAGACCATCGGCTCAATATTAATAGTGATCCTTTTTGTGATTGATCACCAAGCCTAGATATTTTCATCATTAAAACCAGTTTTTTGCTAATAACTTTTTAAATTCAAATCTAAGGCAAACCCTAATATGCACCACATCCCTTACATTTTGGTTCTAATATCACCATCCTCCGGTAAATACTTGAAGCGTTACACATACATTCATGTATATAAAGGGTACTTCTTTAGACTGTTTATAAAAAACAGAAGGGAATAATAATCTAAAGAAGGTGACCGGAATGTTCTTCTTTAGACTTTTATTTCCTTTATAAAAATAGTAGTGTGATATTCCTTTGTCCCTAAGTTATTAGACTAGACTAAACAACCCTTGGTCTTAATAGTTATTTAGAAAAAGGAATTTATAAATAATTATATCCATTTATATTCTAAAAATCATAGGGGAGTAACAATCTAAAGAAGTACAATTATAAAGTTTATAAATATTATAAAATCGCTTCATCGACTATGATGAGGTAAAGTGGGCTAAAAGAAGCCCCTTTATAGTGTTCGTAGGATAACATACTAATAATATATGTACATACTAATAATGTTTTCTCTTTTACTAATAGCAAGATGGTTTTATAATTATTATATTTTCACGTAAATTATTCCAAACGGTGAACTATAAACGAAAGTTAAACTACACTCTTGCAAAAAAAAAAAAAAAAAAAAAATACTTTAAAGAAGCTACCGATAGAACTTGAATCATTACTTATAAAAGAGATACATGGTAGATGGTAAAATACCTATTTTACAAACTTTCTTATGTTCTAGGGAGAAAACTTTCCTCTTTTAGAATCTAAAAAAGACTTTTCTATACCCTAAAAAGTTATATCATGGAGTTAGGGAAATGTAGAGTAAATAAACAAGGATATAGTGTTAAAACTGTAAGTAAAGAGGATTTGGATATAACCCAAGAAAATCGGTCCGAGACAACTCAGACAAACTTTCTCATATACGAGGTCATAATTATTTGGCCCAGTGTTTTCCATTTATTATGTTTTCGTATGTAAATTTAATTATTATTGAACATTTCATCAAAATTTATTATAAAAATAACTTCTCCTGGGCGGGGAATCGAACCCGGGCTCTCTCCGTCCGCGTTTTAAGCTTATTTCTCAGGAACTAGATTTTTCCCGGGAAAACGGCTTATATCGTTGGATCCGTATTTAAATGGACTACATTTTAGAATTTTTTAATCAAAATCGTCGGAACCGATTTCGAGAAATATTTTTTTTTCACGTTTTTTCAGGGTTTTTGGGGGGTAGCGCCCCTAAATGTGGAGCTAAAATTCATTTCTCGATTTCGCCTCGGGGTATGATTTTTCTGAACATGTATGCCAAATTTCGTCAAAATCGGCCCAGTAGTTTAGGCTCCAGGCGTCTGCACAGACAGACGACAGACGACAGACGACAGACGACAGACGACAGACGACAGACGACAGACGACGGACAGACATTTTTTAAAAACCACTTTTTTGGACTCAGGGGACCTCAAAACGTGTAAATCCATCAAAATCTCAAAATCGAATTTTCGCGCCATCACAATACTTTCTCTTTATATGAGAAAGTAAAAAAGAAGTAAAGATGTATTTTAGGATTACAGGTTCCTCCTTGCATGGAACCTACTGATAAGCGACGCAATACATACTAAAAATCCTACCAACAACATCAAACTAAATCCCCTAAATTCACTTTATTTGAAACCCATCAAGTATACATTTAGTTCTACTACTCACCAAAATATTGAAATAGATCTAGAAACAAGTGTAGTTGGGCTTAATGCCAAGATGATATAAGCGAGAAAAAACAAGTTAGTTAGTTAAAAAAGTTTTAGGGATTTCCTCTTAACATAACTTTATTACCTAAGTGGAAACTATTATGAGTAAAAAAGATAATCTTTTTGCTATGTCAATTTTAAGTAAAAGGGATTTTAGGTAACTTCATAGTGAAAATAAAGATTTAAAACAAAATGTTAAGAAAAAAATAAAGGCGTCATCAGATTTTTAATAACTGGGAGTATCTAGGCTTTTCGGTGGTGAAATTGTATTGAAGAGTGCCAGTTGAATGAACAGTGACAATATGAAAAGCTTAACAATCGGGAGTAAAATTTGTAAACCCCACCTTCGACAAACTAACACCACCAAAACCTCAAAATCCATTTGTCATTGTACTTTGTATAGTTAAATTGATTACCTTTTTCATAGGTATTCCATCATTGTAGCCTTCAAAAGGTAAAAATAGACTGCTAATTAGAGGCGCTTAGATAAGCGCCCAACACAAAAAAACTACTTACTCAAAAAAATTCATGGAAATCATCTGTGGTCACTGTGGTCTATCACCCTAACTACCCACCGCACAGTGCTGAATCGGTTCGTTGGAGCTTGAGAAATTGAGGTTTTGCGGATTTTTACGTTTGCATATGCCCAGTGGCCAATATAAATACATCTAATTACAGTGACATTCGAACTTGACTATATAAGGCGTAACTTACACAATCCCTGAAAAGTTCATCGAAATCGGATGAAAATTGGAAAAGTGGAAGTTATACATGTAGCAAAGATCTCACGTTTGCGCATGCGCAGTGTCTACGACTGATCCGATCAAGATAAAAATTCATATGGCATCATCACACGTTTGATCCCCCATATTTGAGCAAAATAGGACCATTAGGTTACGAAAAAATTGACGTTTGGAGGATATTACGTTTGCACCCGCGCAGAGACTATACCATTGATCCGCGAGCGATGAAATGCATACCACAATCTAGGGCTTAACCCACGAAATGCCTGAAAATTTAATCTAAATTGTGGAAGTTATGCGTGTGACAAGGATTCGTGAACACACATACCGAAGGCAGACAGACAGACACGAAATAAATTTGTTCAGGAAGGACTAAAACTTAAAATGCGAGTGGAATTTTTGATTTTTGAGGGAAAAAATCACCTCTTGAAAGTGAAAACAAGCTTCAGCTACCTTGAAAGACTCGGAAGCGAAATATTTAGACCAAGAATTACGTAAAAGCAAAAAAATAAAGAAAATAGCTTGTACTATAATATAATCCTTCAAGTTCAAAACTGGTCCACGTTGTTACTTAATGCACCACAAAGGCGATTTAATTGAAACTTTGTACGCTAAACAGCACCTCCAAAAAACATTATTTTATCGCTAGAGTTCTTACAGAGGTCTATCTGGCCTGAGGTTAGAAAAGTTAAAACATCGCTGTTCTAGTTAGTTTTAAAATGGCCCAAGGTGGAGTGAAAATACCTCGAGAAATTACAACCCCAGAAAATAACAAATACTTAGTTAATTAAAATTAACTAATTAATTAATTGTATACTGGATCGCGCACTTTGGAACATCCAGGACTCCAGGACTATTGTTAATGGCCGCGGATGACAGTTAGAAACATGAAATTGGCTCGACGTTTCGGTAAAAGATTGCGTGTTCGTATTCATATCACGTAGGGGCACTACTAAATGTATTTAGCAGACGGGGCACTACTAAATGTATTTAGCAGACGGGGCACTAATAAATGTATTTAGCAGACGACAGTTAGCTCTACTTAAGAAATCAATGTATAATTAAATAATAAAATTAAATCTATATATAATACGAAGTCACCAATCTGCGTCAAAATAAAAATAAATATAAATAAAAAAGGTAAGTCGGAGCCCCCACAGTAAAAACTTATGACAAGCCATGACTGATTTGTAGGAGCCAATTTAGACTTTTCTTTACGTATTACTTTTATGACATTTATTTATTTTGTTTTCTTTTTCCATTTACTCACTCTGTCTCCCAATGTCAGAGGAGTGAAGTGTTGTTATAAAGAATACTAGAGACTTTGATCTTTACGTTTGTGGTACTCTTTCGCCTCATAAAAAAATAGTACAGTCAATTTGTCGAGATGAAAGGCTGTCTGCGGAAAAAAATCGAGGCTGATTTTTTTGCGTGGATCGCTTGGGACACATGAGAAAAGCTTAACTCCAACTTTTCGGAAACATCCAGACGGCGGAAGCACGGGGTACAAAAGTCAAAAAATTATATACCCTTCAAGATGCATGCTGTTGGAAAGCTCTTTAAGAGAACAGTAATTGTTTTTATATAAACTTTTTTCATATTTTCATTTAAGAGGGGGGTAAAATGGAAAAACAGGAAAAAAGTATAAATATTAGTATAGTATAGAGTATACAGAGTAAATAATATTTAAATTTGTGCGGCAAAAATTTGAGACTTCTTTTTTTTACATAAATGAGAGCACTGAGAAAAGCTTAATTCCAACTTTTCAGGACTGTGAAGGGTATATACTTTTTTTACTTTTGTACCCCGTACCCCGTACTTCCGCTGTCCGAATATTCCCGAAAAGGTGGAGTTAAGCTTTTCTCATGTGTCCCAAGCCGTTACATGTTTACATGTGCCGCTCAAATTTACATATTTATTGTACTATAAGATACAGCTGTAAAGCTTCAAAAATTAGTAAATGTCTGGTCAGAAGAGTTGGAAGCCAGAGGCCTCAAAATTAATGCAGATAAAACAAAGACAATGATAATTTCGAGGCAAAAACAAGATCACCAGATCTTTATCAATGGCAAGCAGTTGGAACAGGACAATAGCTTTAAATAATTAGGCATAATGATCAGCTCGGATGGCAAATGTAGGGAAGAAATTGAAGCAAGGATAGCGGCTACAGGCAGACTCTATCGTGCTATTAACAGGGGATTCCTTAGTAAAGCTGAAGTCAGTAAAAAAAACTAAACTCATAGTTTTTAAAACAGTTTATATGCCCACACTGACCTATGGCTGTGAGTCTTGGACCCTCTCAGAAAAGAGCCATAGCCGCATTCAAGCAACAGAGATACGCTATCTAAGAAAGGTGGCTGGAAAGACTAGAAGGGATAGGGTTAGAAACTCCACAATAAGACAAGGTTTAGATGTACAGCAGGCAAAGGTGACAGTGGAAAACGCACAGATACGATGGTTTGGGCATGTTAACCGAATGGGCAGCGAACGATAACCTCGAAAAGTCTTTGAGGCAAGGATTGAGGGTAGAAGGCCCCGTGGAAGGAGACGAACATCTTGGATGGACAACATAACATCCACCCTCACCCAGAGAGGACAATCTGTGCAAAGTGCTCGCTCCATGTCTTTGGACAGGAAAAGGTGGAGACATTTTTGGTACTCCTCAAAACTGCAAGGTAGAAGAGGACTCGACTAAGTAATAAAGTACTGAACTATAAATTAAAAATAGACTGCCAATTAGTGTGGCACATAGCTTCCTCGCATCCTATCATGTACTATAACAATTATTGTTATATTACTTTATTGTTATATTGTTTATTTTGTATAAACTATTAATAGTTTTAGCGATCTTTAACAACAGTGGTGTCGCTGTTGGTTTTACTAAAAAATTGTATTTGAAAAAAATGTTTGTCTCATTGAATAGATGAAGTTAGATTTTTACCCCGACCTAAAATTCCAATTTTAAATTTAAAGTTCACGTTTAAGTGAGCGTTTCTCGTGAACGCTTGAACGCATAACGTTGTCCAACGAACTCGTCCTGGGCATTAGTAAAATGAACATGTCTACCAAATTTCATCAAAATCGGTCGACATTTACTCAAGTTATCGTCGCACGTTTCATAATTCGCGGACACACAGACCGACAGACAGACAGACAGAAAGTCAGACATACAGACAGACAGACAGACAGACAGACAGACACGGAACCAAAAATGTTCCCTGATGTCTGAAACGGATTTCTGTCTTTGAATTTTTAAAATCGGAGGCATACAACTTTTTTGTTCTCAAAAGTGAACACAATGCTTCCGTTACCTTCGGTAAGCTCGGAAGCAAAATTATGAACCTTCTTAATAACTTAACTTTGTTACTGAAGGGGAGTTGATTTAATTTTTTGTTTTTATATTTTTTTGACATTTATTTATTTATTTTTATTTACAATCTATCTATACTTGTCAGAGGAGTAGAGGTAGTCCAGGAGATAGCCTGCATAAAAATGACTTACTAATATCAAGCTAGAATTTTGTAAATTGTCGTATAGGATAATCTTTTGGAGGCCTTTAAGAATATGTGGTCGACTAAGTTCGAATGCGAGACTTGGACGAATAAAACCGATGGACATCGGTCATGTTCCATTCATTTTAAAAATATAAGAGAATTTGATTTTTAATTTTAAGTTTGTGATGTAAAATATTGAATACAATAATTGAGAAAATATAATCTCTACTTCCACCTATTTGAAAGTAACGAAAGCTATGTGATCGTTTAGAAGAACGAAAAAAAAAGTTTTTTCTCCAATTTCATACAATTCCAAGATAGAAATCCGTTTTAAGCCTCAGGGAACATTTTTGGTCTCGTGTCTGTCTGTAGGTCGGTCGGTCTGTCGTTCAAATTTTTGGGAACTAACACATCTTAAAAAACTACTCGTCCAATATTAAAGAAATTTGGATGGTAGGTCATAATTAGCCCATTGCAGGTCCCAAATAAGTTTCAATCTACTGCGCCATTTGTTCCTCATCCACATGCACACTGCACACAAAATACTTTTATTTACACCTAAATCGTCAAAAGTATTCATCTGAATTTTATGAAATTTGGATGGTTTGTTGAAGGTAGCCCGCAGATAGCTCCAGATTTTTCAACCATCTGCGCTCAATAAAATGTGCTAATTTGATACTTTTATCCATTTACATTTCCATTTAGATTAAAAAAAAGAGGGTAACTTCAAATAAATTTTACAATAATGGGTTGTAAAAGCATACAAATATTACAGTATGCGCCATATGTAGGGAGGAAGCTATGTGCCACACTAATTGGTACATTATACATATTATGCTAAACAATATTCGTTGTCATAGGTTCTAGTGTTTATTTATACTTGTCTAGTCAAGAGTGCGTTAAGGTGAAGAATTCTTCTTTTTTACCGCACTAGAGCGGAAAAAAGAGGAATTATGAAACGCGCATGCGTAATGAATACAAGTACGTAAACAATCACTTTCTACGCATCTAAGCAGAAATACAATGTTTACATTTCGAATCAATCGTAGATAAAGTAGATTTACAGCCTTTCTAGTTCTAGTAGTTCAATTTTGTTCTAGGAACCTAGATTATTATCAGTTTCATATTTGTTAACGCTGAACATTGTAGCTAGAGGTAGGTGTTTATATATTCGGCCAACCAATAACTAACAATAGTTTTCCGGAAAATTCGTCTATGGAAAGGCTATGAATTCTACACGAAGGCGCAGTGTTAATAAATATACCCCGACTTCATGAATCAAATGTTCATGAAATTTCAATTTCACCTTAATTATCAAATATGTAGTTTTACCTTTGTGCTTATACATAAAATACACCGCTTTCAAAACAAAGGGAGTCACACAGATTAAATCCTTAGCAAAATCGAAGAATGAATTTTACTCTAAATTTGGGCTCTGCCCTCTGAAATATGGCTCTGCCCTCTATTTATGTTTAGTATAGTTTATTCTTCATTGTTATTACATTTATTTAAAAAAAATTAAAACCCAAAATATATTTTGATTGTTTCACTTTAAGGACATAAACAGAATATCGTCAAAGGGATGCAGCGATAAAAAACTAATTACTTTTGTACGAAAACGATGGTAAAGGTCAAGTGAAAGATTACTGAACTTGTAAAACTTAGGAGATATAATGAAATAAGAGATAAGAGAGGAATGAGATAACAGATGTTACTGAGACTTGTAGTATAAAGAATACCATATCCTTCCAAATAACGTTTTTATCATTAATCTTTCTTAACTTTTTCTGCTGTCGTGTTCATCCTCTAAAACACGAGAATGGAATAAGAAAAAAACTACCAGGAAAATTATATAAAGGTCATGTTACGTTCTGTTACATTTTCTCCTTCTTCCTTAAGATCCTATGTGGTGCTTTATACTTTTTTAAAAAAGTTAAAAGAATATCTAGAAAGAATATTTTCTATTTCTCTTCATTTAATTTATTTTCCAGGGTTGTCACTGAGAAAGAAAAAAATCCCTCAATCCCATAAACAAAGGTAGTTTGTTCAGTGAAAAGCCTCAACAAAGAACTAAGGGTATAAAGAAAAGCATGTTTTAGATTTTTATTTTTGCTTTTAAAATTTAAAAAATATAGAATTAACAGCGACATTTTACTGCATAGAATAGAAAGGTAGAATGAATGTTCTCTATTGAGACCACAAAGTTTTTAACATATACATACATACATTTTATACATACATATATACATACATACATACATACATATATATATATATATATATATATATATATATATATATATATATATTATGTTTTTTATTTTATTAAAACTCTGGTTAAAGCGTTGAAATCTTGTGTTTCTACAGTATTAAAAACAAAAAAAACAAAATCTGAATAAAAAAGATACAATCACAAAAAGGAAGAAAACATTTAGAAACAAATCTTATTAACACACAATTTAATAATTTATTTGAATTCTGAAATAAATAGATATAGTAAATAATATAAACTAAAAATAAATTTAAGTAGGTTTAAAGATAAATGCGAAAAATCAAAAGAATAGACAACAAAAGAATCATAGAACAGGTACAACAGTTCTAATACCTTTGCAGTTTTAGTTTTAAAGCTGATGAAGACCTACCATCCCCCAGAGCTTTTTCGCCTGGTCCTCAGAGTCAGGTCCTTATGCTTTATGTAAAACAAAGAATAGGGATATCAAATGACTTACACAACTTTGGCCAATATGGAGGACTCAGTTCCTTAGAAGAATTTCCAAGTTAAGAATCTTCGAAAGCAATGTAAAAACAGTGCTTCTATACGGGTGACGAGCAAGGACAGCAATAAGAACCGTCACTACAAGCTTGAAGTCTTCCCCCACATTTGCCTCAAAGTCATTCGCAAGAGAAAATTTGGATTGGACACGCCCTCAGAAGGATGAAAATAATGACAGTCGATAAACCCAGTTTTCTTTTCCCCTGTGGACTCCACAGGGCAAAGGAAACCTGGCATATACAGAAGTAAGAAGAACCTGGGGGAGGATGGTGGAAAAAGAAATAAAATCGAGTCAGGTGGAAATCCTTTGTAGGAATCCTACGTTCCCAAGGGATTAAAGGAAATAATATATCAAGTAAGTATAATATAGTATAAAATATCTGCATCATGTGTAATCGTAATCACATAAGTTACGTGGATAATGGGAAGGAGAGAACTCAGTAGAAAAAGAAAAAGTTCAAGACCCCCAACCAAAAAAGTCATCCTATCAATATCAATGTAGTGATATCTACATTGAAGCTAAGTTTACTTAATGCCTCAATCAGAAACTGGCCAAGAGTTAAGCAATAAAAATAAAAGATCAGTTTTGCTCATGAAAGTAGGAGTGAAGTGAGGTTATAGGTCATGTACTAAATAATTAATATAAAAATGCAATTTTTCAAAACTGGTCTTATTTTCAACTTTTTTTTTTTTTTTTTTGGTTTCTGTATTCTTTAACTTAGTTGTATCTATGTGCAAAATTTGAGGAAGATTGAATCACGGGAAGTGGTTCAAAATTGGGGAAACGGAAATGTGCGATGAAACTTACAAAGCAAAGTAATATAAGACCAGTAATAATAAAAAAGAGCAGACTTGGTCAAAAAGTAGATATCACTACTTTGATAGACTGACTATTTAGGGAGAGGGTCTGGAACTTGGCCCTTTTTTCTCGGTTAGGTATTTTTGTAGATATATATTATTGAATTCGAATTACATAACGAAGAATTAATCTAATTTTAGTTGTAAATAATGTTATTTGATTATAAGGCTACTTCTTTAAAGCCAATTCTACGACTCAGTCTATCTGGAATTTCAATAAAACTTATCAAATTCCGTTTGAATTAAAATCTAAGATTCATATCTAAAGAGAAATATAATAAAAAGGAATTTTATTAATATTGTAATAAGTGAAAAACCTTTGAACCTATAAGATAACGTATTATCTTTCAAACACTTTTAACTTGAAAAGGGTTTCTTTTTTCTTTGTGATAAAGGAAATTTCAATAATAGGAACAAAATTGAAAATAAATTTTATATAAAAAAAATAGTCTATCGTACTTATTATTAATGAGAAAAGCAGAGTAATGTACTACAGCTCCAACATTGGTCGGGAAATAACTTTAATTAAAATGTATCTGATCATCGTGTCAGTAAATAAATTATTACACCAGCGATATATCTCAGATATATATTAGAAATACCAATTATATCTTCAGCTATATTATCAAAGAGGAATGGACCGTATATCAAACCACGGAAAACTTAATTTCATTTACGGTACATCGCTCTAACTACTGAGCTACGACTGAGCAACCATTTTACCCTTTCCGATATTATAAATCAGTGGTTGAGGGGTAAATTTATCAGTAGTTCTCCCTTCCACTTTAGTAATGACTAGTAATGCGGCGCATAAAGAACTCGCTTAGAAAAAAATTCCTTTTTCCTCCAGAAGGGAGAAAACATTAACATTCCACCCTAGTATATAGGGAGGAATGGGTCCCATTACAGCCTAGTTGTGAAAATCAGGGCGGAAAGTAAAAATCGTAGCGGAAAATAAAAAAGGCAGTAGAGCCAACTTAAAATTCTTAAATTTTTGTTTTTTTAAATATTCTTTTTTCTCTAGTAGGGAGAAAAAGTTATACTTTTGGATTAGTATAGAGGGACTAAAGTAAGTATTTCCTTCCCTGAACTCAAATGTAGGGAGGAAAAGTAAAAGTAGGGAGAAAAAGTATAACCAGGAAGAAAAAGAAGGATTGCCTACTTAATTATTTTATAAATAGTAGAGAATGAATGGCTAATGTAATGAAGTTGTTGAAATCAGGTTGGCGACACTGCTTTTTCGACCTTTATCATAGTGTATAACCTGCATCTAAAATCTGAATAACCTTCTATTTGAGTTTGCCAATTATTTGCTTTTAATATTGAATCTCTTACATCTGCTATTGAAAGTGCTAACAATTATAGTTATTTACTAAAATAATTAATAACAACTGTGCAATGGATGAAAATGTGTATTTTCTCCCTACTGGAGATAAAATATTGTATGTACCTCGTGAGTAAAGTTGCCATTATTCCCCTCACGATAATTATCTGCCTTGGCTGCGCCTCAAGATTTAGCGACCATGGCTCCTTTGGCTTCGCCTCAAGAACCAACTTTTTCGCTCAGGGAATAATGGCTTACTTTACTCCCTAGGTGCATAAATAGCTATTAATTTTTATATTGTTTACGTTTTTTGACTTGAAAAAAAGTTATTATTCAGTAAATAATTTTGTAGTATTAAACATTTGAATTATTATTATAGTTACATATTTATAGAAAGTAATTATGCGAATCGAAGAAAACAGTTGGAATTGATGAATTGCACAGTTAATTTTCATTATATTTTTTTACTGTAATATGTTGTAAAACTTATTTTGGTTTTTAAACGTTTTTGTTAAAATAAAGGTCATTAATACCTAAATCAATAGATAAATCAAAATCTTAGGATTTATTTGTTATTTTTCTCCCTTCCAGAGGAAAAATCTTGTACCTACCACGGGAGCAAAAAGTAATAATACCCTCGCTATGATTAACTCCCTCGGCTGGCTATGCCCCGGGATTAAACTCCATAGTTCCCACGGCTGCGCCTCAGGAACCAACTAAATAACTCCTTCTGGTACGCCTCGGGATTTAGGCAGTATGATTCCCTCGGCTACGCCTCAGAAACCAACAAAAACGCTCAGGGTGTAATGACTTTGTTTCCTCCCTTGGTGCGTTTTCTCACTCCCCCCCCCCCCCCCCATATTCGTTATATATCACTACAAAATTAATTCACGCCAAAAGGAATCCCTCTCTGATGCAATTCACTTGTACAAATACCAGAATTTAAGGAGGGTCAAAATAATATATTATTTTTTGGCATCGTCTCTTATTCTTTGTATATTATTGTAGCTTCTAAAAAGGTGCAAATGAAAGTACTAATATAATACTATACAATACAATACACAGTATTGCCCCAGTTCGAGTTGCCTATAGGTGTAAATGAAAAAAAAAAATCATTTTTCGAGAAAAAGTTACTCTTTATAATAGTTTTTGCTTATTTAGTATGATGTACCCTTTAATTTAACTATGATATTTGCTGTGTTTTTTTTCAGGGTATTAAACAAAATAAAAAGCTATTCCATTTGCTTTGCTATTTTATTTATTTTCTTTTGGTGATATTTCGTCTACATTTTAAGACATTTTCAAACCTTCATCAGTCATTAAATTACTATACAGTAACACGTCACATTTTAAATTTCAATGAAAATAATTTTATTTTAAATTAAACTATGAGTCATGAATCAGACATCACTGTATGATCATGACTCATAGTTTAATTTAAAATAAAATTATTTTCATTGAAATTTAAAATGTGACGTCTTACTGTATAGTAATTTGTAATGACTGATGAAGGTTTGAAAATGTCTTAAAATGTAGACGAAATATCACCAAAAGAAAATAAATAAAATAGCAAAGCAAATGGAATAGCTTTTTATTTTGTTTAATACCCTGGAAGATAACACAGCAAATATCATAATAGTTTTTGCTTGTTTTGAAATTAAGAAGTATCATATTAAAAATGTCGTACTATGTAAACTGCACCCAAATATTACAATTTTCAAAAATAGCACCTAGAATAAAATGGAGTTATATTTGATTTTTCGAAAAAATGTTACTCTTTATAAAATTGTTTATTTAATATCCTAAGGTAATTTATGAGATTTGTACTTTTTGGGTACAGAGTGGTACAACATTTTTTTGTACGATTAATCTTCGTTTTAGAACAAGCATACATTTTTTCGAAAAATGAAATTTTTCGAGGAGGTAAATCTGACATAATCTTTTTCACTTTTCTATGACATAAATTACCTTATAATATTAAATGCATAGACAATTTTATAAAGAGTCACATTTTTTTCGAAAAATAACCCCACTTTATAGGCTCACTTATTACTCTTGGTACTACTTTTGAAAATTGTAATTTTTGTGGGTGCAGTTTACATAGTACGAAATTTTTAATATGATAATTCTTCATTTCAAAACAAGCAAAAACTATAGGCAACTTGAACTGGGGACAGACTGTATATAGGTAATTAAATTTGTTTTATCAAATTTTATATTTAATTAAACATTTTAAAGTTAAATGTTTGTTCTTAAACATTTTTATATTCTATTATCTAATAAAATAGTCTGCCAATTAGTGTGGCACATAGCTTCCTCGCGTCCTATTTCGTATACTTTATTGGTTTTATTCTACATATTATTGCTAAATTTATTATTTTAACAACAATTTTATTAGTAGCGGAACTGAAAGGAATGATCTAACTTAGGCTTTTATTTAGAATTCGTGCGTATGTTTCATCATCCCTCTCTCCAACGGAAAAATCCTAGAATTAAATGCGTAATTTTGCATAAAATTTGAACTACTTTCCACAAGTGTTATATAGTTTTGTAATGTACTCTTCATCTTCAATGCCTTTTATTTGATACCCCACTCAAAATGTCCGCGATTTTGGATTCCCAGTTAATCATAGATCAAATTGATATACTTATTTTTTCTTAACACTTTCCACAATGTGTTATATATTTTTGTAGTCTACTCTTTAATACCTTTCATTTCTGTTCTTAAGTAGATCAATTATGCAAACTTGTTTATTATTTTGTTATTTTCCTTCGCTCTACATTATGTGTACCGTGTTTCTCAATTAAATTTATTTTAGAAGGTACTTTATTTTTAATCTATTAAAAACACACGCTTTATCTCAAGTACGTAGTAGGTATAGATTATTACATACATAAGTACATTGTAATCGCGCGAAAAATATGTTTGTATAGTCTT
Source organism: Gerris lacustris (assembly GCA_951217055.1). Classification (NCBI taxonomy): domain Eukaryota; kingdom Metazoa; phylum Arthropoda; class Insecta; order Hemiptera; family Gerridae; genus Gerris; species Gerris lacustris. The sequence goes on from OX578282.1 coordinate 27,832,676, forward strand.
AAAATTTTCAATTTTTAAGTGGTAAGGTTCCCAGAATAGTAAATAGTAGGTTTTAAAAAATGTCTATCTATAGACATTTTTAGGTCTGTGCAAACGTGATAAGCATATACTACGAAAAAGATTTCAACAAAACATTAAAATCGCTTTAAATTTAGAGTTCTACAATTTCTGAAAAATCGTGGAAAAGTATTGGTCAACACCAGTTTTAAAAATATTGATTGAAATATTTTTGTAAATATAGCCCATTTAAATATCGATATAACCAATAAAGTTGCTTTTATAGAGGAAATCTAGTTTCCGAAATAAATAGCTAATAATTTCAAGATAAAAAGAACTTTTTATATACTACGTTTTTAAATTTTCTATTGAATCGTATGTCATGTTGATAATATAATTGTTAAAAAAAAAAGTTCCGAATTTATTGACTTCACATAAATGACAACCATCTAGAGAGCTGATCATAACCTATAAAATAACAAATCTTTGTACAACGGATCTCCCCAACACCAAATCTAAACCGTGCCATCGATATATTTGAAATAATATAAATAATATAATCGATAAATAATATAATCGATATATTTCCTGTTTTGCTGTCATTCAATGTTTATCTCTTATTTATAAATCAAATTATCACAAATTTCAAACCCGTCAAAATGAAGATTGTAAATATGGGATATGGCAAAACAAATAAAATAACTTGCGGATTTTTTCCGAACTAACTTTCCATACAGCAAAATTTTCTGAAAACCAAATTAATTCTGCTGAAAGATGGCTAAATTTTTATCGTGTTCTGAGCTGTGCTAAAAGTTTCAAATGTCAAGCTATTCGAGAAGTTAGTTAGAAATCGATTGCCAGATTTGTACCGGACAAATAAACAAACAAACAAGAAAGCAAGCTAATAAAAACGTAGTAAAATAGTTGAAAGTGATAGGGGTTATACCCTGCCGGGATGCTAGATAAGATTATTTTTACTCTAAAATTCAATAAATTATCCAATAATAATTTAATTATAGCAAATGGGTGGCTACATGATTGCAGAACGATTCCAATCGTTCTGGGATACCCATTTAATAAGGCTGACTAGAGTCGACACGTTAAAACCCGTGTCACTGTGCCACGGATAACTACTGTAATTGCAAATAGCCATTTGGTCTACCCGAACCACCCCATAGGCTTTCGAGACATGGATGTTTTAAAAATCCAATTAAAGTTACATCAAGGTTAACCAGTAATTATTAAATTAAAACCAAACCATGAAATTCGATATGAAATGTCCCTCAAATCGCCAAACTACAATAACAACAATAGATTTGGTATCGCATATCACATAACGTAGTCCCTTGCCTCGGTATTAATTAATTTCAACAACCATATCGACACACAAAGCACACATCGACGCACACTCATCAGACGAAAGACCGATCTAATTACTACTGTGAGTGCCAGACAGATTAAATTACATCCCTATCAACTTTACCTCGTTTATAATTCAAAATCATCTGCATAATCTTAACTGACATCATCATCATCATCATCATCAGACATAATCGCATGAAGGTCAATTAAGTCAATTGACAACATATGATAGTTAAAAGTAAAAGAAAAGTGATAATTAAATATAAAAGTAAAATTATTATTTATATACAATATTTTAAGAGTCCTCAACGGCAAAACGCCACGTGAGGCACTCTTTTGAGGCATAAATAACAAAGATAAGTACAAAGCAAACATAAAAAGTAAACATATGGATATAAACAATTAAAAAATAATAAAATATAAGTATAAAAATAAAAGCTATAATAATGATGATAACAGCAAAAACTTTGAAGCTTATACATTTTATTAATTAAGTAAGCCTGAGTAATTAAGTAAGAATGAGTAATTAAGTAAGAATGAGTAATTAAGTAAGAATGAGTAATCAAGTAAGAATGAGTAATTAAGTAAGAATGAGTAATTAAGTTAGCCTGAGTAATTAAGTAAGCCTGAGTAATTAAGTAAGAATGAGTAACATATAGTAAAGCATAGAAGGATTGTTATATCATTAAATTTAAAAATCATTCATTTGTTACATAAAAATAAGAGTTTCAAAAGAATTCATTATTACAGATTTAATGCAATTGTGTTTACAAGAAAAAAAGTCTTAAGTATGTTTTATTGTTTAAGAGGGGGGAAAAACAGCTTAAACTTCCTTTATTGGCAGTTTACAATTTAAACATCAATATTTTTTTTAAAAAAAATCCTATAATGAAAGGAAATGAAATCGTTCTTAACTGATTTTCAATGTGAAAGCGATTTTGGGGATCTATAGAGTACGTGATTCTTTTTAGATATAAGTGTAATCGGTGGTCGATAGGCCTCAGGTATTTTTTCCCCATCGAGCCTTGGTAACCTAAATTACCTCCTGGGTTCGCTTCTAATGTTAAATTGTTCAAACAACTTTTATAAATCATTTCGAAGCTAAAAATTAAAGGAATACATGTAACACCAAAATAATTTTCATATTAATGTTATTTTTGTTTATAACGGTACTTTTATTCACGTTTAATGAAATATATACTTCAGATATTTAGACCTAAAATTCATGTATCTGTGCTCCACGCGTCTGCCTAGAACACATACCCATTCTCAGAGGACCTTAAAATAAGTAAATCTATCATACATTTTACAAACTTTGTATATTTTAGGACTAGGAAAGGGTGAGATGGTATTTTCTTATTATTCGAAATTTGCTTTTTTAAAGCATTCTAAGATATAAACTCTCCCAAGAGTGATATTAATATTTCTCTCCGCTATGAGATGATTATTAATTACTGATTATCTCATTTTCTTATTTAACTGTTGGACAATGTGTCCAAAAGTTTTAAAATGATAAATTTTCAATGTTTGTAAGTTTCTGAAACCATAAACTAGGCAGCAAGAAGCAAGATTAAGCAAGGAAATATGGACCTCATTAAGAAACTCTTCAACTTATAGTTAGTAAAAACTATTAAACTTAGTACAATAAATCCGATAAGTAATCATTTATAAGTATTTCTCCATGTTCTATACAGTTTATAACTCAGGAACTAGTTGCTTCAAGAGTTTCATGGCAAAAAACCTCTCTAATCTTTACCTAAGTTTAAAGTTCAAGAAACTTCTTTATAACGTTAACTTCTTATTACGAAGTAACATTTAAATTTGTTGTAATCAGTGTTTTAATTCTTGGAAAAGGTATATTAAAGGGTGACAATAAATTATAAAAAAAAAAATAATTCAATTATTTAGGCTCAAAGTGCGTTCTGACAACAATTTAATGTTCCCGTTGCTCAAAGCCGCAAAACAATTGGGAAATGGGTCGAAAAAATATCACCACACAGGTTAACTTGAAGATAATTTTATATTGTTCGCTGATTAACATTGGGCCACTCTTAATTTGCCACCCTCTATACCTGAAATATGAATAAGGTGTGAGCCTTGAGTTATACCTAATACCAGGGGTTCGCAAATACATTCGGACCTCCTGAGGATTAGAGGTGGTTTTATCTACGATGGTTGGATTTTAATAATAAATATTTAATAAACTTCCTATATGTAAGTTCGTATTTCTCCTTTGATAAAGATGACATTAATTCATTAGTTGTATTCTGTGCCGAATTAATTATTTCGGAAGGCGTATTATTCTCCTCAATTTCGTCATAATGACATAAATCAATCATTGTTTTTCACTAAAAACTTGATATAAGCAGTTACTTTAATTAAACAAACAGCAAATTAGTTTTTTTTAAATGTAAACGAACTCGCTAATCGTGCGTTAAGGCGAAGAATTCTTCTTTTTTACCGCACTAGGGCGGAGAAAAAGAGGAATAAAGAAACGCGCATGCACGCAATGAATACAAGTACGTAAAGAACAGCGCATCTAAACAGAGATACAATGTTTATATTTTGTATCAATTATAGATAAATATATTTTATATACCAGGATATTGGGCAATAGAAATATTATACAAAATTATGTGAGAGCATAAATTGCCTTTTGACCGAAAACTCAAGCACACGACGACAATTGTTGTAAACGGTAAAGAAAACAGTAAAAGATAAATGAAGGTGAAAATTTATACAGTAACAAAAACGTTCTTTTGTAAATTATTGTAAGAGTTGGCCCAAAGAGTCTGAGTTTATTTCTAACACTTGAACTAACGATAGATTTAATGTTTGGACCTATCGAACTTACAATACCGATTGCTTTAAAACAATATCCTACCCAAAAAAGCAGCATTTTTTAAAAAAATTTGATCAAACTTACACAGTTTAACACACGAAACAATTTTCTAAACGATAATAAGACGTTTAAAAGAGAAACAGCCTTACGGTTGTTGGGTCTTGAATACAAAAACAAAGGCTGACTTAGAATCAACAAAGATCTCTTACGCGTTGTCTTACGTTTAAATGGGTTTTCTGGGTTTCCTTGAATTTCCAAGTGACGTCAAAGTCAAAACCTTTGTTTTCACACTTAGATTGATTTGGAGGAAAATGTCGAGATCTTGAAAAGGGGATTCCAGCGCCCATTGTACAAATTAAATTCACAGCTTCAAACTGATGGATAGGAAGTTTAAATATGATTCAAAAAGACAAGACAGGGATTCGAGGGGCTGTATCATTTTATTTGAAGTGGTTTCCATACATCTTAACATAACATTCTTGTCAAAACATAAGATAAAAAGGGAAACAACATATATGTTTTAACTGACAATTAAAAACATCAAGAGAACAATAAACTCTACACAAAACAGAAGATTGAAAACAAAAGCAAAGCGAAGAACAATCACATTATACAAGTTTGCATAATACAACGGCAACTCTAAGTAACTCCAAGATATACACACAACAATTGAGAATCACATTTACAATTCGAAACATTTCAACGCATAACTAATACCATTCATAAAAGTGACAATGAAATATGTGAATGAGTTATTATAGATCACAATATAACAATCTGGCGTTAACAATGAAGTCTGCGAATGTGTTTAATTTTATTACCATAACTATGGTCTAAATATTGAATTATAACTACAATATAATACATTATTGTGTTTAAAAGTGATATTTTCGACTTTTACTGGTGCATACAATAAAAGTAATAGTTAAATTAGTTGCTTATTGTATAACTAACAATAATATAAACTTAACAGAGCAATTTCGATTATAAATCTATTAAGGCTAAAAGATAGAAGTAAACTGGCATTTTATATCATTTGAAGAAGATGTCTTTCCACGTAAAATAATACTTATTTACTTAAATAATCAAACATTTACTTAATAAAAGTTGATTTTTTTAAACAAATATGTTTAAATACAAGCTTTTATTCGTATTCTTCTCACCAAACCCTTTCATTTGATACCCATATCATGGGTGTGCTTTAAAAATAACTAGTTCGCCATCTTGGACGTACCCGCCATATTGGATTTAGAATGATGTCTTAGCTAGCCATGCATTGTCATCCAAACTAAACGTGTATGCAGAATTTCAATTCAATCGGTTGAGGATAACTGCTTTAAAATTCAAATGCAAGATTTGACCCGAAGATACATACATACATACAAACATTGCAAGTTAAATAAAAGCTTGTAAAAAAGTCATTATCAATGCAGAATATTATAAAGAAAGGAATTGAGTAAATTAAGAAATGAATAAAAGAAAAGAGCCTACATTATAGATCTACTTTCTTAGTAAGGACCTAACGTTTGATTCATTTTAAGGTTTTATGAGGAGGAAAAGTTTTTTTTAATACTTTAAGATGGCATTAACTGACATTCTAATTTCTATAAAATTATTTTAGAAGGAATTATTGTTTGAAAATAACCTGAGTAATTGTGGTTTAATTAATAAATTGATCGTGGCATATTATTTCGTTTTCCACTGCAATTTAAAATAACATTAATCATATAAAACTTAGTTGTTTGAAAATTAGTTCCTGAGAAAATAGCTTAAAACGCGGACAGAGAGGGCCCGCCCGGGTTCGATTCCCTGCCCGGGAGAAGTTATTTTTATGGTAAATTTTGATGAAATGTTCAGAAATAATTTAATGTACGTACGAAAACTAATAAATAGAATAAACTGGGCTAAGTAATTATGAACTTGTATATGAGAAAGTTTGTCTGAGTTGTCTCGAGCCGATTTTTTTCTTTTTAAAGAGCTTTCTTTCTGAGCTTTGAGAGGTAACGGAAGCTATGTGATCGGTCTGAAGAATAAACATTTTGTTTGTCTCCGACATCAAACATTTTAAGTCAGAATTCGTTTCAGACATCAGGGCATCGGGGAACATTTTTGGTTCCCTTTTGTCTGTCGTTTAATTTTTGCGGATCAAACATATCTTAAAAAATACTCGTCCGATTTTAATGAAACTTGGATAGTAGGTCATAATATTATTTGTTTATAATTGTCCCACAGATGTGTAAACCTTCTGCGCCCATATGTTTCTCTTACACCTGTCCACAAACAAACAATTATTTACACTGATATGTTTATAATTAATCATCCGAGTTTTAAGACTTTTGGATGTATGTCGAACGTACCCAAAGATGGTCCCATATTAATTTCAACCACCTGCGCTCTTTAATTTTTACTTAATTGATGCTTTTTATACAAAAAATCGAAACAATTTTGAAGGATGAAAAAAACAGGTGGAAAATTAAATAAATTTGACAATACTAAGTTTTAAAAGGACAAAACCATTAAATTATACAAAACAGAGACAGTGCCACAATAATTGGGAGACTATTTCACAAAGATAATAGTGTCAATTTAGCAATAAATAGGTATCTGGGCAAAATTAATCTGGGGCTATCTAATAAAATTTCAATAACATTAGATGAGTAGTTTTGATTATATAAAGCTTAAATAAATATTATGTTTGTGTGCATGTGGAAGAGAAACTAATGGACGCAGAAGGTTGAATGGTTCCTATATTAAACCAATAATGGAAAAAACAATTGTTAAGCCCCCTAAAAATGGTTTTTGGGGCCAAAAATGTACTCAGTTTTTTTAATTATTCCATAATTATATTTTAATTCTCGACTGGAACGCATAAGGTAATTCTAGGACGAAGGGGTCAGCCACTTTACATGCAAATCTAATCTATGTAATCATTAGTAAACAACATCCCCCCCCCCCGTTGTTGTTTCTACTAATGTAATGTTTTTTTCGAAGACTCTCGTTTGCTTCCATTCAAACCCTGGGTAAAGGAAGCTACGTGATTGTTCTGGCTAAGGAAGCTACGGGACTGTCAGTAAACTAAAATTTTTGTCTCCGTTTACAAAATTACCAAGACAGAAATCCATATTAGACATCAGAAAACATTTTTAGTCCCGTGTCTGTCTGCCTGCCACTCAACATAACATATCTTCAAAACCATTCGTCCGATTTAAGAAACAAATTGGATGACTGGTCACAATTAACCCATTATTGGTCCCATGTAAGGTTAAACCTTCTGCGCCTATTTTGCTTCCGAGCTTACCGAAGGTAACAGAAGCATTGTGTTCACTTTTGAGAACGAAAAACCTTTATGCCTCCGATTGTGAATGAGAAAAACATTTTTTTAAAATACAATTTTATAGTTAAGCCAACAGCGACACCGCTATGAAGTGTTAAAGATCGCTAAAACTGTTAATAGTTTTTACACAATAAACAATAATATAACAATAAAGTAATTTAACAATAATTTTAATGTTAATATAACAATAACGTACATGATATGATGCGAGGAAGCTATGTGCCACACTAATTGGCAGTCTATTTTCTATTCCAATGCACACAAACATACATTTATTTACACTAATATCTTCAAAAATACTCATCTAATGTTTATGAAATTTTAATGGTTTGTCGAAAGTCCGAAAATATTCCCAGATTAATTTCAATCTACGCACATTAAATATTGCTAAATTGATATTTACATATTTTATTCGTGGGAACAATTTAATAAATTAGTCAATAATGGATTGTAAAAGTATGACATCACAAATTTCGTGATGTGAGGAAGTTATGTGCCACATTAATTGTCAGACTATTTTAAAATATATTAATTCCATTCTTTGAGTTCACGATATTAGTTATTATTGTCCGTTTTATTAACTATAGTACCTTTGCGGTGGCCCCATGATTCATAATTTAAATAAAACAAACTACATTTTTTAGTGCAACCTAAATTTTAAAATAAAAAAAAAAAATCTTCGCTATTCTTTCTTTTGGTTATACCAAATTCGTATTTGGTTTTCTAGAACAATAAAAGTTTAGGAAATACAGAAAAATGTAATTGGAATATAAATAACAGCAATTGTAACACCCTATAAGGTGGGAAATATATAAGCTTATTCGTTCTCTTTTTTTAAAAGGGCGTGTTTCAGTTGAAAAAAGTCCTCCTATCTTTCTTTTTTATTCCTAGAAAAAATATGTGCCAAACAATAAATAAGTTGACAATGGTCTAGATTCTAGACCTAGCCCAGTTCATTGTCATACTTTAGATACTTATTAAACCAAGTGTAAATTAATGTTTGTTTATTCTAGTTGAAATTAAAACAATTGCAAATAAAATAAGAAGGATTTGCTCTGCTTTTATTATTTGCTTGCAGATTGATATTTATCAACTGATGCTTATTTTTTAAAAAATTTAATATTTCATATCTATTCTTTTAATGATAACAACGACACAACACGAGTTGTCTGAACAGATTTAAAATCACATGCTTTCAACAATTTGTATCTCATTTTTGATTATAATGGAATATTCAAAATTCAGTTTTGCAAATGAAAGACCTTGTTAGTAGGGCTTGGGAGAATTAATTTATATATATATATATATATATATATATATATATATATATATATATATATATATATATATATATATATATATATATATATATATATATATATATATATATATATATACATATATATATATATATATATATATATAAATATATATATACACAAATTAATATATATACATATATAGAGAGAGAGAGAGTGAGAGAAAGATAGAACATTTGTTTAACCTATAAGAAACCTGCATTATAATATTTGGGATCACTTTTTTGTTTATATTTAGTTAAAACGGCAACATGAATATGCTTTGAACTTCCAAAATCAACCTTTGAAAATTACTATATTATTATACTAGCTGGATACCCTTGCTTCGCTGCGAAGTGTGTTATTTTTAATTTTATGTGGGTTTATAAACCTACCATTAAGAAACTTTTAAATTATTTTCCTAATCAAGAATATCCAGATCCTATCCCTCCCCTTATTTATATACCCCCTCCCCTTTGATAATATAATTAGCAAATATCCCAAATTACTGATGATGTTAACTCTTAAATGTTAACTTTGGAGGAAAATCAGCGGTATTTTCCTTCTGTCTCTTTTCACATTCCTGAGTTAAAATTGGAATTATCTTTGATTAATTTAATATATGTTTACATCCAAAAGCCCTTTCTCAAGTATTAATTTCCTATCTTTAGAAGATCGGCCTGGGCTCAATTCCCCTTTTTTCTTACTTTTTTTCCCTATGTTCCCCTTAGGAATAAAATGTTGTACAATCCCTGTTGGCAGATAACAATATAATTTAGAAATAATTATACTACGTATACACTCGAAGATTTTATTTTAGCGTTTTAAAGAAGTGGTGATAATTATGTTATAAAGGTCAAGGTAAGGTCTGATTTATAAAAAATTGTTTTCTTGATGATGTATAAACTATTTAATATATGTTCAAAAAAATGAATCTAAATATTTTTGACAGCGATTAAACAGTTCTTCCAGCAGAAAATTTCACAAAACATAGAATATTGTCTTTAGCTTCTTCTAAAATTTTTGTTAAATAAATTTTTTATAAAAAATAAAATTAGAATATTAAAATCTATTTGGAAGCCCCGTTTTCTGCCCCATATAAAGCTACCAAGAAGTTTTATAGCCGAATTGATCTTAACATTGTACCCAAAATCCAGCAAAATCTGTTCAGCCGTTTGGCCGTGATTGACGCACAGACAAACAGACCCAACATTTTTTAAACTTAAATTCGTTATCATGACTACTCATTTAGTGTAAATGCAAAAAAATTGAGTTCAATCGGATAAATGTACTGACGCCACTACTATCTTATATATATATATTTAAGATAAAAAATAGTCAAGCCCAGTCCATCAAAATTTCAAACACTTACGAGTTTTTTAAATTCATGGATGGCTTCAATTCTGCACTGATTTCATGTCGACTACATTCTAATTATAACTGCATATATAATTTAGTGTAATTATAAATTATAATATTTTACCAGCAAAAACAATAATTTTGTAAATAAATTATTATTACAATCAAAGGTTTCATTAACTAAAATATAATTTATTTGTCTTGAATATATAAATTCAACTGTTTTTAGCAGAGTGGGAGTTTTCATACATACTGTCAATTTAAACTTTTAGGGATAACAGTTAGTAACATCGTCATTATGGTCAAAGATCCGTAGTAAGAAGAGCCCTGAAATTCTCCCAAAATATTCGAGAGTAATCCCTTGAACAGTATCACAGTTAAATTTAGAGGACATTCCGGTAACACTTCCAACAATTTTAGAAGTAGAATACTCCTTGTTATTTCCTTTATAAATTAGAATTTTGGTAAAACCCTCTTAATACTCGCTTAACATTCTCCGGACGAGCCTGTAAAAGGGGAAAGTTAAAGTGGTGAGATTCACAACAATGGAAATTTGTTTGAATGAAACGCTACTAGAAAGTTAATTGTCCCTTTTGAGATTATATTAAAGTGGAAATTTGAAAATAGTAGGCTCGAAATGTTTACTAAGCCATCTCCTTTATAACTTTAATATCATATTAGGCTTAGTTAACATTTTTAATTTGTTTTAGATGTATTCTTTTTTAAATTATTTTATTTAACTTGCTTTGTTGTTTTTCTCCTAATCTTGAAAGGTACATTTGACCCACTTCCCATCTAACTTTATAAAGTCGAAACTTGCACAGCTTATGTATTTCCCACATATATATATATATATATATATATATATATATATATATATATATATATATATATATATATATATATATATATATATATATATATATATATATATATATATATATATATATATATATATATATTTATTTATTTTTTATTTTATTTATTTTTTTTTTTTTAAACAAACATTAATAAATGCACGATTGGGTAATATGAAGATAAATACACGGTGCATAAAGTATCAGAATATTCAGTAGCCATGTTTTTATTTAAGTCCAAAATCAAAAATATTCATTATAGTATACAGAATATGGGATTTCCCTATCAGAAGTAAATCTCCAGCTTAATTAACTGGAATATGTATTAGGTAGACCACTTCAATTACGAGATAAACCATCATGTGACATAGATGTTCATGATATCACAAATATAAACTGAAATTTGCTGCAGAGTTAGCTCCAAGAATGGAATTTTTAATTTAGATCCATCTAAAAAGATCTTATCTTAACTCGGATTTCGTTGGCCAAAGAGACTTTACTTTAATTAAACTAATAAAAAGATGACAAAGTTGACAACCGTGTTAACAAGCTTGATTTCTTCGGGGTGAAATTTAATGCAGAGACGAGAAAGAAAAAAGTGGATTCCCCAATTCCCAGAATATAGTTGTTTTCAAGTTGTAAGGCACATGTTCTGCAATGCAAATATTGTCTAATATCAAAGTTTTCCAAGTGAAGTCACGCTGCTTTACATCTTTATGTTTACCCACCTCTATCTGCTTCATCGGAAATACTACATTTAGTATGCACCCTTTCTAGAACACACCTTTATGGAAATATTAATACCACTAGAGCTTCATTTCAGGCATCGTGTTTTTCAAATCGGTAATGTTGCCTTAACGTTTGAAATGAAATAAAAAATCCGTGTGGTGTCGCGGGACACCCGGTAGAAACTAATTTACGCTTTTCATTAAATATAAATGATAAAATCACATTGCTAAGTATACGAAACTATCTACTTATACATGGCGGAGTTAAAAAAGAGACAAAATTAAAAGTAACTAACTATTTGTACTTAGAGGAGATAAGGCAACATTAAAAGAAAAGCATTTTTTTATAATTGAAGTAAGCGTCTTGCAATTAATATGTATTGAATATTCAGAAAAAATTGAATCATGATGAGTGGAACAGGACTGTTCCCTAACTTTTCCGCCTACTCAAATTAAAATTTTACAAAATTTATAACTTCACAACACAAAAACTTCTGGTTGTATCAGGTTAAAACTTTACATGCCTGTTTCAATTATACTTTAGACGATGTGTATGAAGCTTTAACAAAAACGTTACGACAGAACGCAATATATCGGTAAAAACGTTGTTTTCTCTATTTTAGATGTGTAGGTCCATTTTGATGTTTTGAGCGATTCTTTAACACTCCATAGCGGTGTCGATGTTGGTACAACTACTAATTTTACTTTTGAAGCTTACGTTTACGCGAGCCTTGCGCACGATCGCTTGGGCGAATAACCTTGCCCAACGAACTCGTCCTGGGCATTGATAAAATGAACATGTGTAGCGAATTTCAACTAAGTCGGTCATAATTTACTCAAGTTATCGTCATCGGTCGATTTTGTGACGGTTATTTTTTTCGTATTCACTCCTGGGCTCCAGACGCTCTAATGTGCCATAAGGAACTTCGTTCGAAAAACTTACCATCTACCATTTCCAATGGTTAAATAAACCGTTAAATTTATAGTAGACTTTATCAACCTTATAGCTTTAACAATATCGAGAAGGGACGATTAAATCGTTATAGCATTTAATGACTGTATGCATGAAATTTTGATTAAGTACAATCAATTACAATTCACTAAAACCAACTCAACAAGAATATTAGGATTTAACAGGTCATAGAAATACCAATTAAATTTGATTGCAGTAAATATGAATTTTTTATTGTTAGCTCGTACGGAATCATGAAGTATCGCATAACTTATGAAATATGAGATAATCAATCAAAAGGAACCTCTCCCGGCACAAATGCTGTAACGGGGGAAACCGGTCAACACAAGCACCGGGGAGAAGGAAGAACTGCACTGGATTAAACGGAACGGATATAGCTTGACGGATCTATAATATGAGCTAGTATTGTATGAATATTTTAAAAGACTATGAAATATTCAACTCAATTATAAAATATCTAGAACCACATTTACAACAGACTCGATAATATGCATAAGAAACCTAAAAAAAAAACAAGCAAAACTAATCTACAAATAAACATTCAACTTCAGACACACAGCATCCCTTCGTTAAACTCATAGAGAAAAATATTATAATTTGGTAAAACAATGAAGAACGCCAACAAATCAATAACACATTTTAAAATTAAAACTATAAAAACTTCGTCAATATAGTGTTTTGTTTCCGAGCTTACCGAAGATAAGTGAAGCTATGCGATAAAAATTTTTGTCTCCAATTTAAAAAAATTCCAAGACAGAAATTTGTTTCAGACTTCAGAGAACATTTTTAGTTCCATCTCTGTTTGTCGGTCTGTCTGTCACTCAATATTTGTGAACTAACATATCTTAAAAACTGTTCTTCCGATTTTAATTAATTTTGGCCATAATTAACCCTTTGTTCGTCCCATATAAGTTTCAACCACCTCCGCCTATTTGTTCTCTTCCACATGCGCACAAACACACAATTATTTACACATATACCTTTAAGAGTATTCATCTGATTTTTATGAGCCCCAGATTAATTTCAACCGTCTTCGCTCTTTAAATTTTGCTAAATTAATACTTTATTTAATTCAAATATCAAAACAATTTTGACAGACTTAAATTAAATAAATTCGATAACAATAGGCGGTAAAAGCATAAAATCATAAATAAACGACATAAGACGCGAAGAAGCTATGTGCCACACTAATTGGCAGACCATTTTTAAACGTCCTTTTTATATCTACAAAATAAATTCAATTAATAATCAACTTTTTGACAGAACACACGAATTGTAAACTTATACTAAAAAACCAGAGTTTTAAACTCAAACAGGAAAAAGATAATGTTTTGTATAAGAAAATAAATAATGAATTTAAGGGCTAGACCATCAAATAGTACAGAATTTCAACTAATAGGTAAAAGCTATTTTTGTATGTGGTAGACTTGGATCTTCGTCTTCGTTTGAAGTGTAATAAAAACTTATATTATAACAACCTCTCAGTATACCAAGGTAAGATGGTAATTGCCTTCTTCTATAGCAGACCTTAATCTCTAAGTTTGCAGAAAAACGTATAACGATAGTATTCGATAGATTTCACTGAGGCACATCTGAGAATCTTTCAGACAGGGGAGGTTCTAATCGTTCTGATATTTGAGATAATAACTATAAGTACATAATTAAAGAAACAGAAAATTAGTTTTGTTAAATGTGAACAAACTCGCTAATCGTGCGTAAGGTGAAGAATTCTTCTTTTTTAACGCACTAGGGCGGAAAAAAAGAGGAATTATGAAACACGCATACACAATGAATACAATGTACGTAAAGAATCACTTTCTACGCATCTAAACAGAGGTACAATGTTCTTATTTCGTATCAATCGTATATAAAAACAATTATATTACATAGTTGGATATTTCTGACAGGATTTCCAAATTGACAAATTTGTTTAACAATCTTCAAAGTTTATATTCAATTTTATCAAGAAAAATTAAGTTTACATTTTCTTTTCCTTCAAAATTAATGAAAAAACATAAATAAGTTATATAATCAATCTTATGCTTCTTTAAAATAAACACATATATTTATATAAAAGTTAAACTTGAAAAAACAATGGAGGTCAAGTGTCAAAATTGTGACCTAAAAAATGTTTTTCTTCTAAAACTGAGTTCTTTTTTAAAAATATTTTTCGTCACTTCCGAACATCCATTTTCTATTTAACTTTAAAACTAAATGTTTTTTTTTTAAAAAATAACTTATTATAAAAAGATAAAGGAAAAACAAGGAATTAAACTTTCTGTTCTTTTAGTCAGTGAACAACTAAAAGTTTTCTAAGAACATGATTCTAGGATATGGTAGGGAAAAACTTATGATTAATTACATTTTACGCGTTGTTTACTTTATGTTTAAATTTGAAAAGATATCACACTTTCAGCATATTGTTGTTTTTAGGTGTTTCAACAAAACACCTAAAGGATAAAAATTATACATAATATATTATGTTAATATTTTGAATGGGTTAGAACTTTATATATTGTCTTTAAAAATACTGCTTTGTTTACCACGAACCTTCAGAAGAGATAAAAAAAAATCAAATTACATTAATTTATACTTAAATCAAGTATTGAATGAATAAATTAAATTTTTAGAAAAAAATATTTGTAGTTAGGTAATATAAAAGACATCAAATTTCAGGTGTTCCGGTTGAGACTAGGTCTCGTAACTTTCCCATTATTTCAGCGGGTGGCAGGTTGAACGGTTGTTGAAAACGAGTTTACAGAAACCGGAGTTGAAGTAGTCTTATAGGATCAGTTTGAGTTGTTGGGTTAAATCCGATTCGAACAGCAAGTTAGGGTTGACAGTTCAATTGGGTTCAAATGTTGCCAAAAACCTGGTATTGGAGAGAGAGCTTAGATCTTTCCACCGAAAGATCTAGCTCTTCAAGATGATATTATCCGCGGAAGCCCTCATCTTAAAAAAATATAGTGTGAAATTGTTAATGGTTACATTTTTTTTCTAAACATCAAGACCTTTAAATTGATGTTTAAAATGGCATGCTGATTTAAACTTTTTGTTTGGTCGTCCGTCATTACTTAGTGTGAAATTCCAAAAAACCATAAAGTTGTCACAAATCCAGAATGCGCCTGTGCGCCAAATTTCGTTCAAATCGATTATTTTTACACCAGTTATCGTTATCCCAGACTTTATCGCCAGTTATCAAACAAACACAAATATAAACTTTTCCAAGCCCAAGTCTTTAAAGAAGAACTCACTACACTCGTTCAATAAACTGAAAACACAGACCTCGATGCATTTAACCTTCAGCATTCCTGATTATACTTGCTTCTTGATTGCTAATTGTAATCTCCAATAAGGTATACATATTAGTGACTTTTGAAATTTTAAATCATGTTTCTATCACAATAAAACTTTTTAAAAACGAAGTCTAAAGTTTGGAGAACTTAATTAGTTTATAAACGCAAATCATTATAATTTATTAATCTATGCTAAAAACTATAAATGAGCTAGCGAAGAAAAATATCGTTTTCACCCAAAAAAACCGAAAACGAGATTTTAACGGAATTGCCCGTTTTGGGTGGTTTTATAGGTCCCGTATTACAACAGTCTACGGTCCGATCGTACTCTTTATTCTATGTACAAATAAACTCAAGAATTCGGTATTTAGAAAAACGTCTAATTATTATTTTTCACAAAAGCAAATTACAAAATTATATCAACAACTGACTTTTCCTGTCAGCTTGTCAATGTCTTGATTTGTTTCTATTTTTATTAAGTTTTGGTAAAAAAATATAAATAACTAAAATTTCAAAATATAAATTCCCCTACAGTTTCAAGATGATTTGAGTGGATTTTAGCTGGCTGTCTGTATGTGTATCAGTCTGGCAGTCTGCCCGCCTATGTCACGCATTCACACAGTTTTCAAGCTAGAGAGTTAAAACTTGGTTGTAAAGTTGAATGATGAAATTACGTTGAGCAAAAAGCCTTAATTTTCATTCCGTTTTTTACAAATCATGTACAACAACGAGATGCTATGTTGGTAAGGCAAGAAGTAGTTTCAAACCCGCCTGCAAGAACACTTCAATGGCCAGGACAAAACCTACACAAACATTGTTTGCCGTTTGCCTTGAAGGATACATAGATAACCTTGAAGTGTCGTGAATTCATTTAGAAGGTAAAATTCATGAAAGGTAATCACCTACTACTAGATAAATATACATGTAAATGTACATATATACATAATGACGAAGGAGACTATATAAATATGTGTTCAGAATTTATTTTATGTAAAGTTGCGGTTTTTTTTACAAAGGGGAATATTTTATATAAACCGTAAAAAGTCTGCCAATAAGTATGGCACATAGCTTCCTCGCGTTCTATTTCATATGCTACAATGATTTTATACTTTTACAATATATTATTGTCAAATTTAATTAATTTTCTCCCGGTTTTTTAAATCTGTCAAATTTTTTTTGACGTTTTACATGAATTAAAGTATCAATTTAGCAACATTTATTTTGACCACAGACGGTTTAAATTAATCCGGGGCTATCTGCAGGCTACTTTTGACAAACCAGCCAAATTTCGTAGATATATCTGTAAATAAATGTATGTTAAAGAGAAATAAGTTGGTGCAGAAGGTTGAAACCTATATGGCACCAACAATGGGCTTATTATGACCTATCATCCAAATTTCATTAAATTCGGACGTTTAGTTTTTAAAAAATGTTGACAAACACGAAACCAAAAATGTTGCTTGATGTCTGAAACAGATACGTTCTAATACTGTTCTAAAGAACTATGTCTAATACGTTCTAATACGTTCTAAACGAATACGTTACTAATACTGTTTGTAATAAAAATATAGTCAAGGGACAGGTGATTGCTTGGGTGGCCGCTCGGAGCACTAGTGTGGCGGTTCAGTTGTCTCCCATGCTTTCTCCTCCCTAGAGCCAGCCAGTCTGAGTCTAACAGTTGTTGACAATGTTTCTTACTCTAGTATAAATTATTGTTTCTAATCTAACTAAATATATCCTTCCGACCAGTCTTAGTAGTAGTAGTAGTAGTTACCTAGTACTTCCTACTAGACGGGTAGGACGAACCACTTGTTCGAACCTCGCAATCAGGCCTACAGTGGACCCATTTTACTTCCCCGTGGTGGAGAGTTCTAGCTACTTCACACATCATACATTTGTACATTGTACCGCCGAAGCGAGTATGATGTGGTCATTAGTAAGCTATATGAGCGTGCTTCAAAGTGTGGGGGAAGAGGACCCCTCAGGAGGTCCCCTCGCCCTACTCCGATCTCGAACCATAGATACAGATCACATCTCATGACACGGATCGAACCCACTAGACATCGTGGGGGAAGAGAACCCCTCAGGGGGTGTCCCTCGCCCTACTCCGTCCGCGATTCATAGATGCATTCAGTGTATCACGGCCCGGGATCGAACCCACGACCTCGAGTTGCCTCGACTCAGTGATAGCTGAGCGTTGTCTTTACGACCTCGGCCACCCTGGCTCCCTTCCGACCAGTCTTACTCTCAGTATTTAAGTCTAATTACCTTTTCTACAAATACTCGTTTTTCAAAATAAATATAATTTTTCTTTTAGTTACAGATATCATCGGACCACTTGTTACCAATGAGATGCAGCGGCAAAAATAATGCTTTAAGTGTCTGATGAATTGGACATCTCAGAAATACCTGGGCTAGAGTTTCTGGTGCAGAGGAGGTTCCTTTCTGATGCAGATCATACACATATCTTTACTTTTTATAACCTAAAGGATGCCGTTTACAATAATTTATACACTGTTCTAAATGGTGTACCCCCTTATAAAAAACAGAAGGGAATTATAATCTAAAGAAGGCGAATGGAATGGTCTTCTTTAGACTGTTACTCTCCTTATAAAAACAGAAGTGTGATCCTTTGTACCATAGTACATTAGACTAAACTAGGGATGGGAGGAACGGTTCCATGAGTGGAACGAGTTACAACGTTTCGTTCCAAACCAATAACTAGTTCCAGGAACTAGTTATTTTTGGAACGTATCAGTTTATGTTCCAAAGAAACAGTTTCTCTTATACTTCACGTGTTCCTGAGTCTAGTCCATGTTCGTTCTACAATAAGTTTCGTTTCTTTATTAAATAGTTCCACTCTTCACTGACGCTGACGATGAAAAGTTGAAATTAAATACAAACTTTATAATAATATTATTAAGATCTCTTTATTTATCTTTTTATCTTATATTTTTATAGTGATATTTTAATTGCAACCAAGTAAACAGTATAATACAAATGTTTATGATACATCAACATTATGGTAACTACTTAAAAGTATATTTTAATTGCAACCAAGTAAACAGTATAATACAAATGTTTATGATACATCAACATTATGGTAACTACTTAAAAGTATATTTTATACCAGTATAAATAATATTTTTAAATACTAGAATATGTTCTATCCATAACGAGATCCTAAAACTAAACAAAAAACAAATTAAATTTCACCTGTTTATTTCGTATTTTTACTAACTATTTACTAAAGCGGAAAACTCTTTGCTCGATAATTCTTAAAAGATATTATTTTTTTGTAAAATGGTGGTAACAAATTTGTATCGAATTCAAACAATAAAAATTTATTAACTAAATGAAACTCGACAGTAAAATAAAAACTTCAAAGTCGTTCCAAAAATAACGTAGTTCCTTGAAATCTTGGAACGATTGGAACCGTTCCAACACTGGAACTAGTTATTTTTATAGTTACGTTCCGTTCCGCCCATCCCTAGACTAAACTAAACACCCCTTTGTCTTAGTAGTTATTTAGCAAAGGAATGTATAAATAATTACATCCATTTATATTCTAAAAATACATACGAGGGTACAATCTAAATAAGTACCATTCTATCTTCTTAGCCGTGAATTATTTAATAAAATTTAGAGTCAGTTTTATTAATGTCGGGGCTACATGATAAAGTTAAACTCTTTTTTAACAATGTAATGTGGCGTGTTAATTTTCAATGAAAATTAGATTTTAAATAAAAAGTTTTGAGCGGGCTCTAGTTTATCAATGAATGTGAGGGACCTGAAGGTTCAGGAGTGGGGGTCGGCTAAGGTGACACCATACATACTATAGCATCTATTATCAGTATCGACAGAGTATATTTTTAAATGCATCTCATAGGTATATGTTAGAAGGAAATTTGGTCTAATTTCAATGTACACTAATTTTGAAGTACTGACCTGTATGTGGCAGTTGTAGAGTAGAGAAGGCAGGGTAGGGCTAGTAGAGCTGATGCAGCCCATATAGCAATAAGAGCAATTCTTGCTTTCCCTCTAGTCATCCTGTGCTTCAGAGGTCGAACTATAGCCATGTACCTGCACATAGAAAATAAATAATATTTGTTATTCGGATACATTCACACAATATATTCAGAGGAAAGGTAATATTAAAGATAAAATTAAAATGTACAATTGTGTCTTTAATGCCAAGTTTTGATAGAGTAACCAGCAGACAGAATGAAAATGGGTAATACATTTGCTGAATAATGTAAAATATGAAATAAAAAAGCAACATGAATAGAGTAATAATTCTTTATAGAGAAAACCGAAAAAGACATAATATAGAGCCGAGTTAAAAAAAGGTTGGTGGACCATAATATGTCACACAGGAAAAGATTTATAACTAAAAGGAAATTTTTAACTGTTGAATGCAAAACTGTATGACTTTTAGCAATTAAAGCACAAAATAGTTTACACATGATCAAAATATAAGGCAATTTTTGTGGTAATAAACCATGAAAAAAATGACGTAACTTTCTTCAATAAAGAACCACGAAGTGTACTTTACTAAGTAATTAATAATGGAGTAAATTATAAAAAAAATCATAAAACCCGTTTTATTATATTAAATGGGTGGTATGGTGATGGGTTATATGGTTGCATGTTGTTTTATTCATCTAAAAGTTTATTAGTGAGAAGTCTGAACATTATAAAACATAATATGAGAAGATTAAAGAAAAATCCAAGTTGTTGTATATAAATGTATTGAATAGTAAAATAGTAAAAGCGTAGACAAAATAGAAAGGAATTCCGAATGGAAAAATATCATGTAAAGGAAATTACTAGTGTTAACATGTAAATGTTCGTGCAATGATAAAAGCACCAGCAATATAAAATTAGATTAAAAAGAAAGAAATGATTAGTGTGTAGTAGCAAGTAACTTTTTCTGTGTGGTACAGTGTGCACATATTCTCAGGGTAAGGTAAATTATGCATTTTATGTAAGCACTTAACAGGATGCGAACAAGGGCTAAAGAAATGGAAATTATCAGTGGAAGTAGCGGTAATATTTATAATTTTTTCTTCTGTTGGATCAATTAGGGTGAAAAGATATAATTCAACACATTAGTGTGAGCACTGGCTATATTTCGCCCCCCTCCGGGGCATAATCATGCCTAAAACATCATAAAGTATTTTTTTAACACTCAGTATACATATTGATTAACATTAAAATGTAATAAGTATTAATATAACTTCATTAAGATATCGACAACTAATAACAAATAAAATTAAAATTTACATCTTACCTAATTTTGAGAAGATTGGAATACATTATTACTCAACTGAGTTGGTTTGTCATAATTCTTTATTTTTATGTATGGGTAATATTTATGTTTCATGATTCATATTAAAAGGACTAAGCAAAAGGAGAATAGAATTTTATTTCAAAGTTGGAAAATAGGAAGAAGTTACTAATAGTTGTAAGCAAACGATTTAATAATATAAAATATGAAATTAATAATAAACTGTAGGATATTATAGGTATTTAACAGTAAAAGTTGAATCGTATTTCAATGTTATCTAATATCCATAAGGAATCTGCAGGAAAGATAAGGACACGAAAAATAGTACGTTACGCGTCTAGTGCGGAAAGTAGCATTTTGCATGCGAGTGTGGAGTTTGCACCCGAGCGACAGCGAGGATAGTAAAACCACACGAGCAAAGCAAAATGCAGTTTTCGCACAAGTTGCGTGTCCCGTACTTTATCAACGATTGTTGGATTTTAATAATAAATACAAAAAATCAATAAATATACACTAAAAACTTGATAAAAACAGTTACTTTAATCAAACAAACAGCAAATTAGTTTTGTTAAATGTAAACAAACACGCAAATCGTGCGAGAAGGTGACAAATTCTTCACCTTATCGCACGAGTGTGAAACGCGCGTGCGCAATGAATATAACTACGAATCACTTTCACTGTGTCACTTTCTACGCATCTAAACAGAGATAAAATGTTTATATTTCATATCAATCGTAGATAAAATATATTTATAGTTTATGCATATCGATGGTGTTGCGCCAAAAGGGCCAATCTGAAAAAATTCACAAGGGCCAATCTACAACTAATATCCAGTTTGTTTTTTTATTTATAATTAATAAAATAAATTTGGTTATTTTACTTATTAATTAAGTATCCAAGTATATTTTAAATGAATAAAAATATAAATAAGGCATTCAAATATCAATTTTTCATTATAGCTTTTCAATTTTTAGAATTCAAATACAAAATGCAGATTGGCCCTTTTGGCGCAACACCATCGATATGTTAATTGTACGAAATTTCTGATGGACGTATGCAAAAGTTGATGTACAATAAAATCACTTACTAGAAGAAATATGAGCTCCTCAGGCCGAAATTCCTTGTGATAGTAAATAAATTATTATACATTGAATAATTAAATCACTAAAAATGGTAAGGAAGAGCCCAAATGGAAATTTATAAAGATTAAAATAAAAAGTACTAGCTTTGTTGAAAGGAAGGAAGGATTAAGGAGATAATAAAACCTTTGTAAGGAAAAGTGGCATGGTTGTACATTAATTTAAGAAAACAAGGAAGTGTACTAAGTTAGAAACTTTCGGAAATTATTGTAGCGCTTTGTATCAAGGAATAATGGGACGGCAAAAATATTAGGTTATTAGCCCATGATGTCGGTTAAGATTATGGTTTTACTAAAATTTAATCGGATATCTTCGGCAACCTTTATACACTTTATAAAAAGTTCAATTCTATTCAATTTGTAATAAAAGTACAGCCTATAAACTTCTTCGTTTTCTTCACAAGAACTAACAATGATTTATGTTGGTGTAAAACTATCTACAAAGCACTAAAAAGTGATGACTATAATATATTAAGACATAAAAAGTTCCTTCAAAGATTTTGTAAACAGATATTTGCTGTAAAATCTTCCAAACCAATCGCTTTTAAAAAAAAACAAACTCGAAACATTTTTAACCGTGCGATTTTTAATCGCAAATAAACAAATTAATAACTTCTTACTTAAAAATATAAGTATGCTTCAGTTATATAGACTGAATTTGTACAATAATTCGCACTAAAATAACAGAAAAATGAAAAATAAAGTCCATAGAGGCATGGCATCCTCACTGGAAAAAAAACTAACCTCAAACAGTGCTACCACTATACATTTTCGACAAGCTAAATAAAAAAATCACTAAATTAAAAAACCATATGATTTTTTTGTTTATCTGTTATCATTTTGTTTCTATTATTTTGATTGTAATCATTATTTTACAAGCAAGTAGATTTAATTGATGTAATAAACTGCTGTATTTAATATTCTTTTATTACCATATGGTATTATCAACAATAATTATACAATATTTTTAGGTAAATATCGGCAATAGCGTACCCTTCTCACTCCAACCTATTTTTTGACAAAGGGATATCAACTCTCCTATGAACAAACCATACATATATAATTATTATATACATATATTAATGGAAGGGATGAATTGATATATCGAAGCCAACTGTACGACTTCGAAAGACATCGATTACACGGAAGGGGTACACTATTGCCGAGTTTAGCCTATTTTTATTATAAGTTATTTTTACTTTCTCTTATACGTAGTATATGCGCAAAAATGTAATTATCTTGGATTTATACGTTTAAAGTTTTCATGGATTAACACGTTTTAAGGTCCCCTGAATTAATTTTGTTTATTCGTGAAATTAATTTTAGCTCTAAACTTAAGACCGCTTCCCTGAAAAAACTTAAAAATGTGAAAAAAAGTCGACGATTGTTAGTATTTTTACAGGGAAAAATCTAATGCCTGAGAAAATAGCTATTGTGCTTAACACATCTTCAATGTTTGTTATAACCCTGAGGGACACCTCTCACTTACCTACAAAGAACCCCCCCCCCCCCCCCCCTCCACCATATGATAAATTATTTTATCAAAACTATAATACCAGATAACGATTACTACCCGGACAACGACTTTTTTTAAGACCTTATTTCAAACGGTCATTGCATGGCTTTTACCCAATAGTTTTTTAAGTTATATATATGAAATTTAATTTTTTTTTGCAGTTTTCAGACCCCGCAAACCCCAAATCTCTATTTATTGCAGACGCTGAGCTATAAGTGTTGAAAAAAGTGCGGTTTTTTTTCCTACCCTGTATAATAGATTTAAGGTTTTTATTTTGTTTTAGACGAACTCCGAAGCCTAACCACGGATATAACTATCTATTGCGAACAATATCATCGTAAGCAGTCATGCGTTTGTTCTCGAGAACTAAACACTTCTCCCATGATTCTTTCAGTATCTATAACACTAAATTATACATTCACTCAAACAATAAGATATTATAGCAACTAAAAGTCAGTAAAATTGCAGTTCTTTTTTAGTTATTTCTAAGATAAATATAGAACAAAGAAAATAAAGGTAAGATATAAGACATATCTATATTTAGACTATGTACAATATCGAGTTGAATCCAAGAAAGATATCAAGGACAATGGTTCGGTTTTCAGTCAAGATAACACGATATGACATGTCAGCCGTTGTGGAAACTTTTCTTGTCGGTTTAAAAGATAAAGACGTCGCGTGGAAAGCACAAGACAAAATAAATCTCAACCCTTAAGAGTTGTCATCTTAAACCAAGCCACAACATAAAGAATAATCTTTGTTGCGTGATTCCCTTGTTTACTCACGTATTAAGCTATCTAAACAAGTCGAAATTAACCTACAAAAATATTATTTATTTTGTCCAATTCAGTTATTTTTAGAAAACTTAATTCTATTTGAATGCTCCCTTTATGTGTACAACACAAAATACGAATAATTCAGATTGCGTCTAAATATTGCAGTGATATAAGATGAGACTTAGAAAACGTTTTATTCTATAGGACAGTATGTTTTTAAAAGCTCAAAATTTAATGTGCTTTTTTGTCATTTTGTTGAAAGTTTTTTCTCTGTGTAGCATATTTCGACTATTAATAAAACAAAAAATGTAAGATAATGAAAAATAAATTTGTTTTCAGTACAACAACGAAATTTTGTTGTCACGAAAATGAAATATTTCCTCAAATTTTGGTAGCCTACCAAAATTATGTCTGAAACATATTTTGGTCGTTTCAGACATCAGGGATTTTTTTTTACATGGTGTCTATCTGTCCATTAATTATATTGAAAACGCCTATATTATGAAAACTTAATGAAATTTTCATGGTAACGGCAAAGACAACAGAACACATTAAGATGTCCCAGTGCCGGATTTGCCACTAGGCCGCGGCCTAGGGCTTCGGGCTTAAGGGGAGGCGCAGATATATGCAATACATTGATATGGCTTGCCGCTCAGCGCCTTTGTCACAGTATATTCTAAGGAGTATTTCTTAAATTTGAGTATGATCCTGAATACTGTTAGTGATTAGATCAAATATCAAGTTAAGCTTGTCACTTGATAGGTTAGATATTCAATTATTACCTACTCCAAATAAGAGTGGTCACCTATCAAGTGACAAGCTAACATCAACTTGATTTTTGGCCTAATAACTAATCTTGTACTAATGATCACATGATCGTGAAAATCACATAGTCCACCAAAATAGCCGGGACATGGCCGCTATCCATCTGTTGTTTGTTTTTTTCATATGGCTATTGCCAAGCTGACGAACTTATATCCCGCATACGAACTTATGGGAACAACAACCACATACTTTTTGTTAGTCAAACACTCTTTTGCACGCCATCTCCTGAACTATACATTTTATCCTAATAAGTTTTTAAAAAAGGTTCTACAAATTAATAAAAATCCAATAAACAGTGTGAGTTTTATCGGCTTAATTATTCAAACCTAACCACATAATATTATGTAGTACGTAAAACCAAATTAAAAAGTATTTCAAGAGTTGAAAAAAATCTTCCAATTAATTATATAGTTTATTAAACTTTTTTGACATTAATTAAGTTTGGGCTACGAATATTAACTTACCATAACGGATTTGTCAAATTTTCAAAGATAGAACTTCTATAGTTAAAAACAATGTGGGGGGCCGCTAGTAAAATTTGGCATAGGGCCTCAAAAACCTAAATCCGGCACTGAGATGTCCCATATGAATTGCAACCTTCTGAATACAAAGCTTCCTCTCGTGTACTGCCATAAACACTTATATTTTAAAAATTACTTGTCCGATTATGATAAAATTCGAATGATATGCCAAAATAATCCTTCTGATGGCCCTATATTAACTTCACCTTTTACACACATTGCTTTCTATTGGACATGGACCTAATTCCTTAGTAAAATTAGTGGGAGTAAATTTATTCTTCATTTAGACAAAAGAGAATTCAGTATTTATATGGTAACCATGTTGTAACCTTCTTTCCGTTTAACTCGTACTAATTATTTTTGGTCGGAAAAATGGTCAAATATATTTTAGTTTCAGTTCAGTTATAAAACTATATGTTTATAATTACCCAACAGGGTTATAGGCTCAGGTTAATAGAGGCCCCGACAGCATTTTATATATACACCAGTATATTATAGTAAATTTTAGAAATGTCAAAACTGTTAACTCTTAAAAGCAAGCGAGGTTTTTCCAGGTTTACTAAGATGAATAGAGGCAGGTCATGATTAGTGAAGTAAAGTCAATAATAAAAAATTACTCTTATAATATAGTTAAATTTAACCAGGAGAAGAAGTTGTTGGAGAGTAAATGGGTCTTTAAACAAAAATGGACGAGACTACTTATGTGCCTAAATTTAAAACTCGGTTGGGAGTGAAAGGATGTTCTCAAGTTCTCAGAGTGGACTATCCCCGATTATTGAATATACTTATCTTACGTTTCCTCTTTGGACTAGCTGCCAGAGAAAATTAAAGAGTTGATGACATAGATGTTATAACGGTTTAACTATACGATGGCCTGTAAGAAGAAATGTACGTAGAGCCACGCCCTGAAGTAACTATCTCAAAAAAACAAAGAGATGCTCGTTCAGTGAAGAAATTTAAAAAAGCCAACGACGGTTTGGAACAAATTGGAAGAATTTGGAACAAAAAACTACACTCTGTTTTAACAGATATGGGTCTTTCCCAATCTCAAGTAGAAGCTTCATTGGAGTGCTATAAAAAGAGTTTTTAGGTTCATAAATGGTGGCCAACAAGGTTATTCGGTGATGTTAGGTTACAGTGACTCTGATTGGGGTAATCAAATAAATGACAGATATATTCTATCACTAGTAGTTGTTTCAAACGCTAAGGAGCATTGATTTCTTGGTTCAGTAAGAAACAAAATACCATATAGCCTTATCATCTGCTGAAGCCAAAATACTCGTATTTGGTCTTTCTTTGCCAGCCTTAAAGTTAAAAAAAATTAATAAAAGAATTGGATGATAAGACTAAAAGTAAATTCTGTTAAATTGTATTGTGACAATATTTGAGCAATTAAAATCGATAAAATAAAATAATGGAAGGATCACAAGAACGGAACATTTAGATCCACAATCATATAGTATGAGAATGTGAATAATAAATATTTTAGGATGTAGAATGTAGAACTTTAACCTTGAGTAAAAGAATCTTCCTCTTGACACATCTCTGTAAATCTTTTTGTTAGCATGATAATTTTAATCTTGGAATGTTTTCCTTGGAGATTTCCTCTACATTTTCCAAGCTGAAGAGTTTACGGACAA
This sequence comes from Gerris lacustris, assembly GCA_951217055.1. Lineage (NCBI taxonomy): Eukaryota > Metazoa > Arthropoda > Insecta > Hemiptera > Gerridae > Gerris > Gerris lacustris. Next base: position 27,860,428 of record OX578282.1, read on the forward strand.
ACCGAATTAATTTCTCTCATTTTAAAAGCAAGTTGAATACTGGAGTTATTGAATGAAGCCTACAAGAACTCAAGAATATTTTAAAAAATGCTTTCGACTGGAAAACTTTATTTCCTTGAAAGTAAATCTCTTGATCCTCAACGTCAAGTTTTTGCTTCTATCAAATCCACTTTTAAAAAAATGGAATGTTCCTTTCACAGTAACGCAGAACAAAAGAAACAATGAGCAAATACATTTATTAAAAATAAAGAAAGACAGTCACTTCACGAAAAATAACAAGTGCCTTTCCATACCACTAGCGGTGTTGCATTTCGTGGACAGACGATATTTATTATTCCAAATCAAATGATAACAACTGCTACACTATTAAAAAAAAAAATTCAATTTTTGCGAACCAGCATATCTTAAAAAGTAGGTACTATAGTCTGATTTTAATGAAATTTGGATTGTGGGTCATAATAAGCCCTTTGATAATCCCATACAAGTTTCAAACTTCTGCACCCATTAGTTTCTTTTCCACTTTGAATTTAGATGGTTTGTCGAAAGTAGCCTGCAGATAACCCAAGATTAATTTCAACCGCCTGCGCACATTAAATATTGCTATCTTAATACTTTTAATCGTCTAAAAATAAACAAAAACAATTTGTCATATAAAGGGGAGGGGGGGGGGCGCAATTGGGTTGTAAAAGCAAAATATAAATAAAGTACGTAATAGGATTTGAGGAAGCTATGTGCCATAGAGACTAGACTTGACTATTTTTAAAGTTGTACAAGAAATTTCAACGAAATTGGTTTAGTAGTTTAGGTTTGCAGAAAGATATTTTTGAAAATTTAATATGAGAGAACTTTAAAGGTCATACACCAAGAACAAAATCTTACTCAGTAAAAATATTTACTATATCTATGCATTGTATATTTCGTACATTAAAAGATAACAAACAAAATATTGTTACGTGTTCCGTGAGTATTCCCAGTGAATAAATTATAAATCTAAAACGACAAAGAAATAAACATTAGCCAAATATTTAAAACAACTAAATAAATAAACAAGATAAAAAACGACGATCTTACGCTAACGTTTGTACACTATAATAAAACGTTCTTATATCAGGTCTTTGTTCACAAAACTATATCAAATATTTACAGTAGTGAAAGATCAAAACAATTCATAAAACTGCACGAATAGATTAAATTTGTTTAACGATTCGACAAGAAGCTTAGCCCATTATAATAATAGGAGATAAATGGCTTAGAGCTTCTGTTCAGTCGATGAATGATTGCCCTCATCAATCAATTATTCATAGAATCAAACCTATAAATTGAACTTCTGCCAATTTCACTCCGACATTACCATAGAAAATCTTGAATATGAAATATTAAATACTAAAATAAACGTTCAACAATAATTTTACCTTTGAGCAAAGTAGGTCACTATATATTAAAAATTAAATGATAAATGATTGTGCCACGACTAATTTTATTATACATAAAAACAAATATATATATTGTAAAAGAAACCTTCCTTGTATGAAGAGAATATTCATTGTATGAGAAGAAAATATTCCTTGTATTTTGTTTTTATAACACTAATTTCTTAATGTTACAAATCAAGAAATAATAATAAAAATCTATGGTGTAAGATTAGGTGATGAAAGATAAGGACTCCCTAAACATTTTGAAATAAATAATAGGATGCATTTGAATATATGTGTTGTCAATATTTTTGTCAGTAAACTGATCTTAAAAAGACCTCCTACTATAAAAAGAACACTTACCAATAAAAAAAGAAGGGCCCTTTATCCATGTATAGCGTTATGTAAGAAAATATTTTACAAAATACATCATAATACATCTAGCTTAATGTTTGTTCCCCTTACTAAGTCTTTAACTCATGTGTTGAAAGCATCAATAAATCTTTTCTTGGCGCTGAAGAAGACCTCTATACATTACACAGTGCTCTTTAAAAGTTTCATTTCCCTGAGAGATGTATCTAAAGCTGAAATTATTTGACCTTTTACACATTTTTTATAGTGTTGGCAGATTTAAATAAAATATTGCCATATTAATTTTATCTACAAGCTTTTTTGCAACTAAAAAACTACATCAGCAATTTAATTTCGCGAATTATATATAACGGGCCGTTAAGCCCTTGGCAACGGGCTTAATTTTATATTTAAAAAATGTAAAATTAAGTAAATTAATTTATTTAAGTTATTATATCTATTTGAAGACCAATAAATATGGTTGCCTTAGCTATAGCATAACAAATAATTTCGAGGCGAGTCGTCGCACTCAATTGTATAAATGATTGTATATTGTATATCATTAAACATTTAAATTTCAAATTAATTGTGTTAATTCATTTTATCTACGATTAATATTGATACAAAATATAAACATTATATCTCTGTTTAGATGCGTAGAAAGTGATTATTTTCGAAGCTGTATTCATTGCACATGCGCGTTCATAATTCTTCTTTTTTCAGCCCCAGCTCTATCAAAAGAGAAATACGAACTTACACACAGGAAGTTTTTTTTTTTTCTGTATTTATTATTAATAATTCATATAAAAATGCCATTTTTCAAAACTAGTCTTATTTTCAACATTTTTTTTTTTTTTGTTTTTTGGTTTCTGTATTCTTCACCTTAGTTGTATCTATGTGCGAAATTTGGGGAAGATTAAATTACGGTAAATGGTTCAAAATTGGGGTAATAGGTGTGCGATGAAACTTAAAAAGCAATTAATTTGACGCCATTTTTTTATTTTTTATTATTACTTCCGAGCTTACCGAAGGTAACGGAAGTATTGTGTTCACTTTTGAGAACAAAAAAGTTTTATGCCTCCGATTTTAAAAATTCCAAGACAGAAATCCGTTTCAGACATCAGGGAACATTTTTGGTTCCGTGTCTGTCTGTCTGTCTGTCGGTCTGTGTGTCCGCGAATCCTGAAACGTGCGACGATAACTTGAGTAAATGTCGTCCGATTTTGATGAAATTTGGTATACATGTTCATTTTACCAATGCCCAGGACGAGTTCGTTGGACAACGTTATCCGTTCAAGCGTTCACGCGCAACGCTCGCGTAAACGTGAGCTTCAAATTTAAAATTGGAATTTTAGGTCGGGGAAAAAACCAAACTTCATCTATTCAATGAGACAAACATTTTTTTCAAGTACAATTTTTTAGTAAAACCAACAGCGACACAGCTATGAAGTGTTAAAGATCACAAAAAACTATTAATAATAAACAATATAACAATAAATTAATATAACGATAATGTTAATATAACAATAAAGTACATGATAGGATGCGAGGAAGTTATGTGCCACACCAATTGGCAGTCTATTTTTTTTTTTTTTTGGTTTCTGTATTCTTCACCTTAGTTGTATCTATATGCAAAATTTAGGGAAGATTGAATGACGGTAAGTGGTTAAAAATCGGGGTAATAGGTGTGCGATGAAACTTATTATTTATTTATTTATTATTATTATTATATATTATTTATTTATTTATTTATTTATTTTTTTTTTTTTTGTAACATTCACATGTACCTAATTATACCAATACATACATATTTATTTTATGATTTGGTAATTTTTTTTATTTTTGCTTCCGAGCTTACCGAAGGTAACGGAAGCATTGTGTTCACTTTTGAGAACAAAAAAGTTTTATGCCTCCGATTTTAAAAATTCCAAGACAGAAATCCGTTTCAGACATCAGGGAACATTTTTGGTTCCGTGTCTGTCTGTCTGTCTGTCTGTCGGTCTGTGTGTCCGCGAATCGTGAAACGTGCGACGATAACTTGAGTAAATGTTGCCCGATTTTGATGAAATTTGGTAGATATGTTTATTTTACAAATGCTCAGGTCGAGTTCGTTGGACAACGTTATCCGTTCAAGCGTTCACGCGCAACGCTCGCGTAAACGTGAACTTCAAATTTAAAATTGGAATTTTCGGTCGGGAAAAAAATCAAACCTTAAATATTCAATGAGACGAACATTTTTTTCAAATACAGTTTTTTAGTAAAACCTACAGCGACACCCCTATAAAGTGTTAAAGATCGCTAAAAAATGTTAATTGTTCTTACACAATAAACAATATAACAATAAAGTAATAAAACATTAATGTTAATATAACAATAAAGTACATGATAGGATGCGAGGAAGCTATGTGCCACACTAATTGGCAGTGTATTTTTTTTATTTTACTTTTAGCTATTATTACATATTTATTATGTTAGAATTTCTTGTAAGTTTCATAGTGGGCTCTGCCCAGTCTCTTCCACTCCTGCCTTTCTACAGCTACTCTTGCCCAGGTCGCTTCACCACAAGTTCTCCACATCTCCTCATTCCAGTTTCTCTCGGGTCTCCCTCGTTTCCTCTTATTCTCCCAGGGTGTCCACTCCATTAAAGCTTTTGTCCAGCTGTCCTGTTTCCTCCGTATGACGTGCCCTGCCCATTTCCACTTCCTGCTGTGTACACTTTCAACTATGTCTATGAGTCCAGAATTTGTTCGAAGCCACCTTTTACTCTTCCTGTCTTTCCGAGTGTAACCCATCATGTATCTTTCCATATTGCGTTCTACAACTCTCTGCTTCGTTACTACTCTTCTACTTAATCTCCAGGTCTCACATCCATAGGTAATCACCGGTAGTACTGTTGATTCCCATAGTTTTTTCTTTAACTCTTGATTTACTTAGCTCTTAAAGAAGCTACGGTTTTTCAGTAAAGCTTTCCAACCAAGATTTACCCTTCTTTGTATTTCTCCCCACTGACCTTCGACACTAATGAGGTGGCCTAAATAAACAAAGTGTTTTACTTCTTGCAGAGGTATGCTTGGAATATGGTCTTCTATATCTCCGTTTATTGTCAACATTTTACATTTTTCAGCATTTATATTTAGGCCAATGAGTTTGCTTTTCTGCTGGAGTTCTTCTAACATTTCCTTGGCTTCTTGGACAGATTTTGCAATTAGGACCTGGTCGTCAGCAAATTCAATATGGTTCAACCATTCTCCATTAACCGTAATTCCTTTACCTTCCCATTCAAGTGAAAGCATTATTTTTTGGTATACTGTTATAAAGAATTTGGGTGAAGGCACATCTTCTTGTCTAACTCCTCTATTTATTTTGATGTCAATTGAGTCCTGGTCGAGAAAATATTTTGTAGTAGCTCCTGTGTACAAAGCTTTAAAAATATTGGTTATGTTTTTGTTCACTCCTTTGTTTTTTAGCATTTCTATTATAAAAAAAAAAAAAAAACCTCTTTATTATCGGCTGTAAACTGGATGCGCTATACAAGACTTCTGTTTGTGTTTGGCAGGTTTGACTAGTGACTGATTTGGTGGTTAGACAGGTGACTTTTAAATCAGTGATGATAAATGACCACCGCATAAATAACTTGCGTAAAAAAAATGCCTCTGTTATATCGGCTATATTTATTTTAAATATGGAAAAATTTTATTTATTACATTTTACATTTTTATTATAAAATTTTGTACCAGAAAAAATTTTTGGGGGGAAAATTTACATATTCTTAATCTACCTGAAAAGAGCTTTAAAAATGGTGGCATGCTGTGAGCACTCAAATCCACATTTCGACCATCCTTTTTTTCAAAATGCCGGCAAAGAATGGAATACTGTAGTAATAGTTATATATTATTTTAATACTCTTCAAGACCTTTAAATTGGTCTATTGCATCATACTGACAACAAACATTTTGTTTAGCCGTCCACCATAAGATTAGGCGCTATCTTGAAAAGTGTGGGATTATTAATAATTACCAAAAACAATTAAGTAGTCATGCACCAGTGTGCCGAATTTAGTTCAAATCGATCTGCATGTCATTTATTGTTAGACAAACAAACCCACACAAACATTCAAACAAACTTTTCAAAGCCCAAGTCTCAGAAATGAAAAAGTTACTACGCTGATTCAATTATTGTTTTTTTGGCCGCGGATAAAATGCATGACCAACCATAGAGTAGATCGAATATCCGGTTTAATTATCATCACTTAATTTTTATAGGAGATCGATTTTCGTATAAATTTATTTAATTTAGCTTACAGTTTTACTTAGCTCTTAAATCTTGCTTAAGAAATTCCCCTGTGTTCTATAGACATTCTTTTGTCGTTTCAACAATGTCTGCCGAATATACTAAAGGCACGTAAGTACCTATATTTGGTACAAGTCCACAGATAGGCCGGACGCATTATTGCTGTGTTTCCCATCGTATTTTCTACAGTAAATAGATAAAAACAATGTAGATAGATAGAAACAGAAACCACAAGAAAACCTATAACAGGTTATATAACTGCTCTCCTCTACTTATGTTGACTCAGAAAAAAAAAATTAAAACGTTCCGAGTTTAGCAGCAATTTACTGCTTGTTTAGCCACTTTAAATTCAAGCGGTTCTAGCCATTCCATAAATTCTGGATAGTTAAACGTATACATGCAATTTTGCATATGCTTGAATCTTATTAAGACAATAACACTATGCCTTAGCATATATTAAAATGAAATGGATCCCACAAATAAATTATGTTGCTGATCTCAACAGTACTCTCTACATATGCAAATTCACTATCACCAATAAATTTTAACCCATTTTCCGAATATATATATATATATATATATGCAAATTCACTATCACCAATAAATTTTAACCCATTTTCCGAATATATATATATATATATATATATATATATATATATATATATATATATATATATATATATATATATATATATATATATATATAAAATTTAACGCGTTATAGGACGTAGTATTTTCAGATAATTTTTGTCAAAAAATAATCTTTTTTTTAAGTTAAAAATCATTCTGCAGCTGACAAAAGAACTAAATTTGATACTTTGAGAAAAACAAACGAAAATGTTAAAAAGTGAGAAAGAGGTTTTTTTCTACCTCGATTTCCTGCGTAATGGACTCGTTCATTATCATTGTTCTTTATTCTTCTTTTAAAAAAAAAACAGATACACTATATTCTTTAAGTCTTTACCATAAAAGATTTCAGTTAGGACACAAAAACTAATATATATATATATATATATATATATATATATATATATATATATATATATATATATATATATATATACCAAATTTATTTTACAAAGACTCAGATGGTACCAAAAAAAAGTTACCTGAAGTAATGACAAAACGCACAAAAAACAAAAATTACTAACAAAAAGCTTTTTAACTTCTACTAAACAAAAGAAATATATATATTCTTTCTCTAAAATAAAAATAAATTCTAGACTTACAATTATGGAGAAAAAAAATAAACAAAAGGTAGAATAAGTGAAAAATAAAAAAAAAACTTCTTAAAAAAATAACTTTTTAAGAATCGTTCCGGGCGTTCGAAAATGAAAAATTTTATCGCCTATATTTTGTCGGCTATATTAATTTTCTATTTTTAATTAACAAACATTTTAATGGAATATATTTCTGACGATATTGAATAAAAATACATAATTCGACACAAATCTGACCCTTTTTAGGGTAACAAAATATTTGGAGAAGGATGAAGTCTCTTAAACAAAGAGTATACAATCGAACTGAAAAGAAAAACCAACAAGTAAGAGTGTAAGAGAGACAAAAAATATCTCAGATAATAAATGAACTAATTACTTGTTTCAGTGTTCTATTTGATAGTTGTCTAAAGGTTTTCGTGGTGACATTTATAATTATTGAAAATTTTATAAAATAATATGTGCCATAATAGTATATTATGTTACAAGGCTGTGAAGTGAGTTTTTTCTTTACCGCGGCAATTACATTTACTGTCGAGCGAAGCGAGACAGTAAATATTGCCAAGGTAAAGAAAAATCACTTCACAGTCGCGTAGCATATGCTATTTTTTCCGAGGTAGCAGACAATGAAAAAACATTAAATATTAATCACTAATCAATATATAATAATAACAAATATTAGTACATACTTAAGACTTAAAAAAAGAAACCTTAAAATCAGGTTACACTATAAGAAAAGATAAATAAAACGCATTGACATCTAGCGGATTTTTTATCGTACTAGAAGCATTTCTACAAAGACTGCAGCACTACTAACGGAAGTTTTGACAACTACCCGCCGTAAAGAAAAAATCTTTTAGTGCCTAGGACGTAAAAGATTTTTTCTTTACAGCTAGGAGTAACGAAAAGATTTTTTAAGTCCACGTAATGAAAAAATGGATTTTAGCTATGTTTTTTAGGCTCTAAAGTTACTATTTCAAAGCCTACCACGGAAAAAAATAATTTTCCCCCGACGCGGAATCGAACCTAACCTCTCGCAACCTTTGCAATTATAGCTATTTTCTTAAGAAATAGATTGTTTTTGTTAGATTCTTATTTAAATGGACTCATTTTACAATCATTTGAAAATCGTCCAAACCGTTTTCAATAAATAATTTTGTTTTAACATTTCAGAGATGTTGGAGAATTTGGAGAATAGCGCCCGTGCCCCCCAATATAGAGCTAAAATTAATTGATATAATATGATTTGTTTAAACATGCATAATACATTTTATTGAAAGCTCTATGATTTCGCACAAAGAACAAACAGATTTTTTTTAAATAGCTTTTTTGGACTCAGGTGACCTTAAAAGTGTAAATCCATCAAAACTTCAAAATCACATCTATGTGTTTCGATAAATACCACGGACATAGATGTACCCAGTCTGAGGGAGACAAGGAAAATATTATAATTTATTTCAAGAAATGGTATTCTGAAAGAATTTACAGACACAGAACAAATCTAAATTACAATAAATTACCTGAAATCTAGAGTCTGGATAACGTGACTAAAAAATAAAATCTAGTATTTTAAAAAAATCTATATACACACATACACATATATAAACACAATTTGTGTTAATTAGGGACACCAAGGGATGCGCCACGCATGCGAATAGGATGCACATAGGAACTGTTCCAACATCAGACATTACGTCAAAAGATGTTGGCTCGGCATGACGCCATGTCCTGCATCGTTTTGTCGCGTCCGACTCATCAGTGGCCCGACGATGGGTGGGCATCGTGCAAAAACACGGTATTACATTGCTGACACACACACACACACACACACACATATAGTATATAATTAAAGTTCTGTCTATACATTGATCAGACTTGCAACATTTTTGGATACTTTATCATTTCATAAAAAAAACCGAATTCGCAACATTCCGATGTAAGTGTGTCAGTTGCCGCCAATCTAACTTTATAGACTCAAAACTGGCCGAACGAAATTGATTTATATCTTTTGCAGAGGTGTGCACAATATGTTGAGCATGTTGTAGGCTTGGTTTCATCGAAAAATAATTATTAACACTAATATTATTAATAATTTTATTTAAAAAAAAAGATTTTCATAACAATGTCGGTTATTGATTTTAACATTAAAATAAAAATTGTGTTTTAAACTACTATTTTATATCACTTACTTTGATTATGTCTTTACAGTTATTATCGTATTATGTATACTTTTGATTTTTTCATGGGTTTTTCTTTTTAAAATAATTTATTCCATACTAATGTGATTGCTTTTACTTTTGATTCTTCTTTTCCTTACTCTTAAAGAAAAAGTATTGTTTTCTCCAAAAAAAAATCCGAAGATTTCAATTATTATGAGGAATTATTTGTTTGTGTGTTTTAAGACTATTTGAGAGGTTTTTATTAACTGGATGGCTGTCTGTCTGATTGTGTGTTTGTGTCTGTCAGTCTGTGTCACACATAACTCCCATAGTTTTTAAGCTAGAGATTTGAAACTTGCTGCTGAAACTATTAAAGTTTTTAATTTTGTCTCTTGGCCATTTGCTACTTCTCGAACCTTGGTTAAGGAAATGAAGGATAAAGGTAAACGAACAGAAAAGTGTGCACGTCACCTTTGCTCTTTGTCATAGTCATAACACCTGTCCTGCACTCACCTTTAATCACGTTCCTATTCTGCAGTCCGACTCCGTCCGATATCTTGGCCTTTTCCTTGACCGACGATTAACGTGGCAACTACACACAAAAACAAAACTCAAACAAACTTCTTGTGTACTGACATCACACGACGATACAAGTTACTGCTCGGTCTTCTTGATCTAAGATTTCTCTTAATTACAAGCTGCGTATTTATAATGTAGTTCTAAAACTAGCTAGAACCTACAGTCTGGAAGTGTGGGGCAGCACCAATCCTTCCAATTTCCGTCGTCTCCATATCCTGCAGTTAAAAATCCTTAAAAAAATAACCAATGCTCCTTTCTATGTTTCTAACCTTACTCTCCAAGAAGATTTGAATGTGCCCTTTGTCCGAAATCTAACCGTTTCCCGATATAGAAAATTCATGGATCACCATCCAAATCCTCTTGTAAAACTCCTGTCCTCTCAGTTTATCCCAAGCAACCCACCAAGACGTTTGAAGAGAAGGTGGCCTAGAGATCTCTTATCTTAAACTATCTTTTTCCCATAAATTATGTTACCTCATTATAATTAGTAGGTACTATTTTATTTTTTTTAAAAAAATCAATTATTATTATTATTGTCTATTTCTAAACATTTATAATAAGTAACATCATTCCACTTTATCATTATGTCATCATTACTAGTTATCTTGTATTAAAATTATTTTACTACATTTATACTGCTAAGGAAGTGTTGTCATTTCTTCATGTATTTCCCACCAGAAAACCTATGAATGAAGTTATGGCTCGGATGTGTTCTTATCATTATCACTTGTTACAATTTAAATTTGTAGTTGTGATGTCCAATAAAAAAAATTATAAACAAAAAAAATATCTCTTGGCCTACATTATAATAGAAAACCTAGCCACTGATTCCTAGCAAGAGCCCCGTGCGCCGCACAGTGAAGGCAAGTCCTCTAAAATAGAATAAGCTTTTATAAGAATAAAATCCCTACTTGCATTTTATATTTTTGGCATGGTCCCATTTTCCAAAATGGGACCAATTATTATTACTTTTCTCTTCTTCTTCTATAAAGATAGATAAGAGACAGAGGAAAAAATCTATTGCAATATTATTAGAAGGAAAACTGTTCCTTAGAAAGGATTTCCTCTCTCTTGATTTCCTCAACCAAGAGGAAATTCTACCGAAAAGTCTATTCGTCTTCTCAATACAATCCTAGCGTATTTTATTATTAATACTATTTTTAGGCCCTGCTATTTTGTTTTTTAAAAAAGTTAATATCTATGTATATACTAGTAATGGATGTGACGATTTTTTAGTTACATTCCTGGCTAAAATGGTCTCGAATAATAATTTAATCCTTTCCAAGAATAAAAAATCTCATTATTATTTTGATGCCTATAAAACTTAATAATAAAATTTGTATATCAGTCGTGTGGAACGTATCTCATAAAATACGGGAAAGACTGTATCCCAGCGCATGTTTGTCCCCTAAATTCTCTATATTCTGATGAACAATAATCTTGTTTAGAAATCAATTTTGTTCAAATCGCAGAAAATTGACTCCATTAAATCATATCAGAGACGTGTAACGTAAACTAATTGTACACTAAAAGCTTTGGTTGTGCACATGTTCAATAAGAAGAAATGTGCGCAACTGCTCTCCCTATCAAATAAGCTACTAACTATGACCTAAAGTTTAGTTTTGTTCTGGTAAAGAAGATGAATAGTGGATTGTGGCAGCCCTATCCACTTGTACCGAAAAGCCTTAACAATTTCACACATGGTCAGTGTAGAACACGAAGCGCCAAGCATAATTACTCGTTAAGGCATGTTTCGTTATTGAAAAACACTTTCCACCAGCTTTCTCCACATCAGAGATGTTAATCGACTAATTTATATTCATAGCGGTTTTTAACGACATCATTGCGGAATAATGCGGGAATGTCAAAATTTACATTTTACTTGGTTTTTGTAGTTAAAAAGATACACAGTTCCTTCTTAAAGGGATAACATAAATTGTCTTTTCACGTAAATTGAAATTTGTTTATTTTACAATGCAGTTTTCAAATTCCGAAAATAATAAATTACACATTTCTAGTTTTTCATTATACATATTCAGCAAACGTTATTATTGTTTTACTTTTAGATATTTTAAGAATAAGGTTATTTGTATCCATTCAATTGTGCTTTATTAGAAACTAAAAATCGGAATGATTTCGATTTGGCCACAGGATATGATATGTTTTTAACATGTATATTTTATCTACAATTTAGGTAAGATTTCAAGTTAGCACTTAAGACAGACACGCATTTTTCCTTAAAAAAATCATCCCTTGTAGCTCCATCAAAATCTCAAAATTGGATTTTTCTCGTCACCAATATAATTTCTCTTAGTATATACTGCGTGTATGAGAAAGCAAAGAGAGGCTTGAAACAGAAACACAATTATCAAAAGTTATGTGTGTTGTGTTACCCAACATAATACTTGTAACTTTTTATAACTTGTTAATTGTCCCACATTCACAATTACAATGACTATTTGGTACTAGGTCTAGCAATAAAATAAAATGTTATAGCCTTTAACAGATCCTTCATCTAGCTTCTGGAATGAACTATTTTTCAAGAATAAAATGGTTGTGTGTGAAGTCTCACATAAAAATTTCGTCGGTATTTTGAACATAAAATTTGTTAGAATAAGGGGGAAGGATGATTATACTTCTTGACAAAATGGCGAGAAAATTAAACAATTTACACAAGTGTTATATATTTTTTTAATAATACTCTATAACATCTTTCATTTGATAGACCACTAAAAATTAAAAAAAAAAAAAAAAAAAAAAAAAAAATCCGCGTGACATGTATATCAGCCATATTGGATTTCCAGTTAATCAGATCAAACTGCTATTCCTATATTCTCCATGACCCAGCAGACGATACATTTTGCATATTTATAGTAAGAGCAGAAAATTAAACAATTTCCACGAGTTACTAGAGGAAGGGGTTTATGGTTTGAAAGTAGCTCTTCTTCTTAGCCTTCTAGGAAATTAAGGGATTGATGTGTATGACAAATTTACTGATTCTAAATCAACATTAAATCAGGTATTGACTCTCTTTGATCAATTTTGTGTACCTTCAGTAAATTTAAAAGTATAGAATCGTTTAAATTAAACTCTATTAAAAGAGGCAAAGATCAGCTTTTTAACAATTTTGTAACGGAGCTGAAAACACAAACAATGAATGTGGGTTTGTTTGTTCAAGTAATAAAACATCGTGTCCAGAAAGAATGGTTCGAGATTAGATTGTAGTCTCTGAGAGAAACAAAGAGACCCAGTAAAGTCTTCTTGAAGAGCAAAACTTAAACAGCTGAATTAGGGCTCTACCACCCTTCGAGGTTAGAAAAATCATTAAAATGAAAATTTTATTGGTTCTAATAAAAAATCTAAGTGCAGGCTTCATTCCTAATTTTAATTCTGCACAATTTGAGCCCTATTTCAACCACCTACTACAATAAATACTACAACTATTTCAATACAACGAGTTTTATCGTTGTATTAAAATGGCACCTGTACTATTTATCATAGGAAGTTAAAATAGGGCTCAAATTGTGCAGAATTAAAATTAGGAATGAAGCCTGTACTTAGATTTTTGATATCTTGCTTAGAACCTAATAACATTTTAATTTTAATGATTTTTCTAACCTCAAAGGGCGGTAGAGCCTTAAGCCAACAGTATTATCCTCAACTTAAGAATCGTAACAATGAGAACGAATTTAGTCAAGTATTTAAAGCTAATCAAAAATATAGTAAAAAGTCTGTAATTATAATAATAATAGCAGTGCTATAGGACTAGCTGTAGTAAGCCATACAATTGTAGAAAATATGGTTCTACACGCTTGCCGAGGCAATTCTCTACCTTTGGTAAGACTTGGAAAAATGTTGGCCTTAAAAATCATTCCACTATAGGCTGTTTTTCCAAGAAGAATGTTCATGAAATAAGGGAGAGACATTGCCATCTGCTTCCTCTGAATCTTCGTTTCTGTTTAATTGCGATTCTGTCGAATGTAGTGAAATATGCTCTAAAACACATGTCCGTCAACCGTCAATGGTCAGAAAATATTTTAATTAATAATAATTATTCCGTCAAGTTTAAGCTGAATGCAGCTAGTAATATTAATATATTGCCTAGTTCACTTATAAAGAGAATTGATCCATGCAAAAAATGTATACCTAGGTACAAAATTTAAGATATGGTGGATTTGAAATCAAGCCTAAAGGATATGTTAAATTAAATTGTAATTACAAAGGCATTGATATGAAGTTAAAATTTATAATAGTGTATAAGTATACTCAACCTTTATTAAATGGTGCTGCATGTATGAAATTTAATATGATAAAAAGAGTTAATTGTTTAACTGAATCAAATGTTCCTTCAAAAGAGGAATTTATCAAAGCAAATGATTTTCTTTTGGAAGGTGTGGGTAGGCTACCACACAAATATGTAGACTGCATCTCTCTAACAGACCGGTAAAAAAGTTTCCGGAGTCCTTAAAAAATCGTTTAAAGTCAGAACTAGATCGTTTAGAGAATAAAGAAATTATTTCTAAGGTCATTGAACTAACTGATTTGGTACACGACGTAGTGGTGATTGAAAAACCTAACAAAAATTTAAGAATCAGTATTAATCCTAAACCACTTAAAAAATATTTAAAAAGAGAACATCACTGTCTTCCAATTATAGCAGTGATCACTACTAAGCTAAGTGGTAAGAATTGCTTCACTTGACTTGAACGAGGGGTTCTATCAAATGCCTCTCGATGAACCCTCAACCCTGCGTTGTAAATTTAATAGCTCCTTTGGGAGGATTAAATTTAACAGAGTGCCATTCGGACTCTCTTCCATTACTGAATTATTTCAACGTGAAATGTAAAATAGGCATCGCGTGGCTCTATCATTGAAGCGAGCGTATTGCAATAAAATACTGAATATTAAGGAATTTATTAATCATGATGAATGTCATAGTTGAAGATAAGTAGAGTGGAGGTACTTGGTACAATATTCCCGTTCCTAGATAAACCTATACTACACACCTATAAGAATCTTAACAACCCGCAGTAGCTTTTAAACTATTTATGATAAATGTATCACTTCGCTACTCACAAATCTCTGCTTGTATCAAGTTGAAATTTTACGAGTCTGTTTCAATTATACTTTAGACGATGTATATAAAGTTTTATAAAAATCGTTGCGCTAGAACGTAAGGTATCAGTAAAAACGTTGTTTTCTCTATTTTAAACGTTTAGGTCCACTTTAATAATTTTAACGATCTTTATTAATTCATAGCGAAGTCGCTGTTAGTTTTACTATAAAAATTTATTTTTAAAAAAAATGTTTGTCTCATCGAATAGATAAAGTTAGAATTTTCTCCCGTCCTAAAATTCCAATTTTAATTTTGAAGCGCACGTTTACGCGAGCGTTGCTTGCGATCGCTTGGGCAGAAATCGTTGTCCAACGAACTCGTCCTGAGCATTGGTAAAATGAACATGAGTAAAAAATTTCATCAAAATCAGTCAACTTATACTCAAGTTAACGTCGTACGTTTCAGACACACAGACACGGAGCATATTTCGTTCGAATATTTCGTGACCGGTAAAGATGAGAAGGAACACGATGAAAAGTTAATGGGACTAGACGTGCTGGGAAAGAAAATGCTATTAAAGATATGATACAATTATTTTCTGAAGTTAATACTAAGGCTTGATTTTTTTCAGGAGAGGCCGGACCCTGAAAAAACCAAAGCTATCTTAAGAATGGCTGAACCACTCTGTATTTAGGTCATTTAGAAGTTTTTAGGAGTGGTAAATTTTCTTAGTAAATTCATACTTCATACCCTCCTTTTCTAAGGGCACACCTCCCTCAAGAGAGCTCCTTAAAAAGAAATCAGGGTGAATGAAATGAAAGACAGAAACTAGCTTTTCAAAAACTCAAAAATTTGATTGCTACGGCTCCTACACTAAAAATTTTGATTCCAAAGAAGAGATTGTGATCCATGGCAGTAAGGATGGAATTAGCTGCTCTCTCATACAAAATGGTCAGCTAGTGTGTTTCGCTTCAAGAAGTCTCACTAAAGCAGAGAAAAAACGCTCTCAAATAGAGAAGAATTGCTGGCTTTAACATTCAGTGCTCATAGGTTCCATCATAGGATTGATAAGTTTATTTGTGGTCATCCTAGTAGTAGTAGTCAAGTACTTCCTACTAGAACGGGTAGGACGAACCACTTGTTCGAACCTTTCAATTAGGCCATCACTTAGGCCCTTTTTACGCCCCGCGGTAGAGAGTTGCAGCCACTTCACACATCATACCTCTGTACATTGTACCGCCGAAGCGAGTATGATGTGATCAATAGTGAGCCATATAAATCAGAGCGTCACGGCGAGGAATCGAACCCCGTCTCGTTCCACTCATGATTCAGAGATGGCCCAGCAGACGTGGTTTAACCCACACGGCCACGCTGCCTCCCTGTGGTCATCCTAAGGCAATAGTTTATACTGACCATAAACCATGTTCATGTTATAAGAGATGAACTGTTTACAATAGAGGGTTTAATTTTTTTCAACGATCGACTTGTGATGCCAGAGCCAATGAACAAATCTATGCTATAACTGTTACATTGAACAGCTTACTAAGGAGTAATAATGACTTTGACAAGAGCTCGTGCCATCTTATATTGGCCAAAAATATCTTATGATATCACAGATTTTTAGCAGAATGCTCTATTTGTCAGGCTTATCAATACAATAATGTTAAAGAGTCCCTTAAACAAACTGAGGTATATAGCCGGCCATTTCAAAAAATATAGATGTAGACATTGGACAGGCTAGTACAAAATCACTTTTAATAGATGAAGACTATTATCAACTGGCTGGATATCATTCCAGTTAACAATTAGTCAGCAGATGAAATAATTAAAAAACAAAGTTTTATTTAGCAATATTATGGAGATCTTGTCAAAGATCAAAATGGATCTAAATATAAAAGAAATTTAAATCACCTAATGTACAGTTATGTGGAAGAGGAAATGAAAGCTGATAAAACACCTTTTTCAATCATTCAACAGAATTTTCCTCATACTAATCCTATTTCCGATATTCCTGTGACTATACTATAACATATTACAAATTATTAATATGTAAAATCACAATGAATCAGTTACTCAGAACTTAAAGCATTCTAGATCTGAAAGATTGTTAAAATAGCCTATAAGACTTATAGAAGATATTTAATTATCAATTACTATCTCTAATTATTACCCTAAATTTCATTTGTTAGATAGATAATATGATCTCCTTAAATTTTAAATAATTTTCTAAACCATTAATTTTGATTATTAATGTTTCTATATAATTTTTTAATTTATTTTTGTAATTTTAATAATTAACTTTCGATTGAATGTTCTAAAATAGAGTCCCAATTGGGGTAAATTATAAAAGTTTAATTTTATTTTAAGGAGGAGGTGTAATATTTAAACACTGGGTAGCTGGTTATAAAGCTATAATAAGCTGAAGCTTAAAGCTTATATTGTATATAATTAAATACTACCTCGTGCGTGTTACAAGACTTTTTTTTATTTATTCAACCTTAATAATATAATAATTCCAAAGAGAGGAATATATATATATATATATATGTGTGTGTGTGTGTGTGTGTGTAATTCATTCATGGTAATATTTCTTATGGTTTAACTATTGTAATAATTTAATGCATACAAAAAGAAGAGATTTTTTTCTGGTTTAATTTTTGGTTGTTTATTAAAAATTTCATTTATTTTCATAAAAAGATTCGTGTATTCTGTTGGCTCTTCTTTTACCATAAAAACATTAGCATTTATATTACAAAACACGATCTGTTTGAGTAAGAGAGTGCCAACTCGAAAAGAGAGAGAGAGAGAAAAAAATACAACGGAATGAAGATGGCAGGAGGAGGGAGGGATGGATCTTTTTAGATCCCTTAACTTAAAAAAAAATCAGAAATCTCTTCGGTGTCAAAATATTCTTTTAACATGGCAGGCGAGGGTTCTTTTTTGGATAAAAACCGAAGTGTAAAAGAATGAGAAACTGGTATCTTGAAATAGAATCTTATTCCATATCAATCTTATTTTTGAATTTTCGTAGTTCTCTTTCTTTCTTTGAGACGCGCAATGGGGGAATCAGTACACGAGTGGCCAGGCGTTACTTACAAAATAAAGGAAGACAGAAGGAACTGAAATAGTTTTTGGGTGGAGAGTGGAGAGTGTAGCTGGACTGGTCTCGAACCTGTCCTGCAATGATATTCTCTTCTAGCTTGAAAATTGTTTTGTTCAAGCTATGTATATAGAAAAATATTTCTTTATAAATAATGGAGAAGGTTTGTGGCAGTTCAAGTATAATGAGAGGATATGTTAGCGAGATGCTGTCAAAATAAAACACAGTGAGCAAGTTTATGCTAACGTTTCGCTAAATTTATTAGCATCTTCAGAGCATGAAACAAAGTAAATAAGTATTGGTTAAGTTCACAAACCATTGATTGTCACCAACAATCTTTACATCGTGTTGTTTACTTTTTAATTTTTCTAAATTTTTAATATAATTGAATTTAGTTTAAAAAAAACCTCTTATAGTCTAATTATTTTTGTCGAAAATATGGCTTCTGTTCCAAAAAAAAAAATCGGAGCTACATTTTTTTTTGATCGCTTCATTTCAGCCTTCTGAAAAACATATCCAAAATCGGCAACGAGTTAGTGGTCGTGTTAATAGATTCAAGGGCATAGGTCAACCAAATTCTTGCTTTTTTATAATCTCCTTAATTTGCCTCCGAGCCATAGGAAGCGAGATATTCGTAAAAAAGTGGTGCGCCGACGGATACTAAACATTCATAGATATTCTTCGCCCTATATTCCGTACACCGTCCATTGCACGTAAACAATGAATGAGCCTTTTTTTGTGGGAAATTTTGTTATCTTTAATTTTGATAACCACGTTGATTGGTGCCGGAGCCACAGCAAGCGAGATATTCACAAAAAACCGAATATGTTGACCTTTGCGCTTGATTATCTATTAACACGACGACGATCTCGTAGCCCATTTTGGATGTTTTTCAGAACGCCAAAATGAAGCGATAAAAAAAAAAAAAAAATAGGCCCGATTTATTTGGAACAGAACACCTAAAATTACTGGACTATTAGTATAAGCATCATTTTATTTTTTAAAAAATAGTTCATAAATGTTTCGAGGAACTGGATTTATAATTTTATCTTTAATAACAATAAAATAATTATTTAATTCATTAAAATTCCAATAGCTTACTTTAATTTCTAAGTTTAAAAACTGCTTTTTAAAATTTTGAATTTATGGTAAACCTGGTTACTATATAAGGATGTGAAGAATCTAGTAAAGCTTTATAACTGTTATAATAGTCTTGCTTCAATATTTTTCTCTCTAAGACGTCAACATAATAAAAATAATTTGGAAACAATATTTCATTATCTTCTTTTTTATTTAACGTAATTTTAATCTTAATAAGAAAAAATAATATATTATACTATTCACACAAAAGGTGAACTTTATCTTTTATAGAAAATAATTTTTGTAAAATGTGTATGAAAAAGATAACAAGTAATGAAAAAAAAACTTGTATAATACATTTGAGATTAACGATCTATGAATATATTAAGGCAACTAATTATTATATTCAATTACTTAAGTAGTACTAAAATAAAAGATAAGTAAAGAGAAAATTGACATAAATGTACAAGTAGATTAAGGAAAGAAATAAAATTGAAGAGAGAAAAAAGTATTCAGATTTGATAAAGAGATGTCATAAAAAGTTGGATCGTTTTCCCTGAATATGACGTTAAAATAAAGCTCATTGTTCTGAAGTAAAATATACTTGACACTCTGATAGAATTTTAATATTCTTGAAAATTTAATTTTCAATAACTACAAAAGTTTTTAATTGATGACAATTTTAAAGCTTTCAATTTAGTATAAAAAACGTCCATAATTCCAAATTCTGGTTATAATTTTTTCCTAGTAATTTTCAATAATTTCTTACTTTCTTTATGTTGATGTCAAATCTTTTAATTTGCGTTAGAACTGATAAAAACATTAATATTTTTAATTTCACTACAATCGATTTCTTGGTTTAGGAATTTTTATTGAGTATAGATATTATTATATCTATGTTTAGTAGTTTAGTATGTTAGGAGTTTCACGAACACATACATACAAAGATAGAAAGAAAAATAGTCACTATAATAGCTGTGTGTGTAATAGTGTGTATAATAGCTTCCACGCGTCCTAGTTGCTTCTATTGTACTTTAACGATCATTTTCTTTTACGACCCATTATTGCCAAATTTATTGCTTCTACTGCCATGGGTAAGCACGAAAGCAAAATAAAACCGTTTACGTTCGAAGAAGAATGGGTATTTGGGTGCAAACCCAAACCAAACAATGTTATAAAATACCAGTGTAATCAGTGCATTTATAAATTCATTAGAAATTGACCGAAAATAATTAATGTGTGTTTCTTAAGTTGTAAAGTTAAATTGAGGGCCTTTCTATGAATAAAATTATTAAATAATTACTTCCTATAAATTTAATCAAACTCATAGGTTGTAATATGTTAGCTATCGGGGGTGTGTGAGTGGTAGTTGGACTTTCACTCTATGAATACATCTTCCTAAGAGTTAGGATATGAATTTATTGGAACAAAGTTCCTTATGGCACGTTACACCGTCTGGAGCCCGGGAGTGAATCCGAAAAAAACGACTGTCACACAAAACCGACCGATGACGATAACTTGAGTAAAAGATGACTGTTTTAGTTCAAATTTGGTACACATGTTCATTTTAATAATTCCCAGGACGAGATCGTTGGACAACGTTATCCGCCCAAGCGTAAACGCGCAACGCTCGGGTAAACGTAAACCTCAAATGTAAAATTGAAATTTTAGGACGGAAAAAAGGGCAAATATATATTAATTATGTTAACACATAACCCAAATAATCCATACACCATTGTTCCTCAACTAGAAGATAATTCCTCTTTTGCGGGTAGTTGTATCTTGAGAGGATAGGCTACCCAGTGGCAATACTCCTATCAGTTATTGTACATTATTTTATTTATTGTAATAAATCTCTTGGGCAACACCTCTTCAACCGACGGGAAGGGCAGACAGAATGGGGGGTATGGATGGAAACCATGGATTTAACTTAAGAATTTGGATGATGGATCAGGTTTTCATGGACTTTTGTTTAGCGGAAAGAGGCGAGGTCTTGTACAAAGGGAATTTTGAGGTCGTTGTGAATAGTGAGATTGGAAATATTTGCGGGAGAGTTAGTGATTTTCGAAGGATCTTAGATTGAAGGGATTGTATCCTATAAGAATTTGAGCGCTTGGTGCTACCCCAGAGCTCAATTCTATAGGTCCAAATAGGTTTGAGTATTGAATTGTAAATAAGGAGTTTATTAGAAAGGGATAGATGAGATCTTTGGTCGAGGAGTCGTAATAAGAGTTTGTACCGTCTGTTAGTGTCCTTAACTTTAGTTTTGGTGTGCAGGGCCAAGTCAATCATCAGTCAAGATGGAGACCTAAGTATCTTACGGAAGAGGATTGAGGGATGACTCCTCGGTTGAGCATGACTGGAGGACAAGTTGAATGCCTGAGAGTAAAAGTGATGTGAACACTTAAGGATAAAGGAAGATTTAAGGATAAAGTAGTAGGTAAAGGGGAGGAAAGACCTTTAGTTTCCACTGTAAGCCCTGGTCCTGTTGCCAAATTCTAACAAAGGAAAAGGAGTCGAAATCGATAATTATTTTATTTACGGTTTACGACAATATACTAATTAATTGAACTATTAATAGTGATTGTTATTTACTACCTTTACTTTCCTTCATTATGAATAATCACCATAAATCCAAATAAATTCTATGAACTCGCAACTGTACAGACTGCAGCAGACTACAGCCTCAGACTAGAGTCTGCAGACGATCGGTGAACATATCAAAGTGAATTTTCCTTTTCCTACTTCAGAAAATGCATCACAGGAAACAAATGTAATTTTACATGTGCTTGTCAGCATCACATAGTTGTAATAGGACGATAATAAGAACAATTATACTTGCCTACTAACAAAGAATAAATAGCAACAGCAGTTTCTCAACTCACAACACTTGAGTGTTTGTTTTTGCAATCAATTAATTAAGAGGTATATGAATAAAGTGTCAAACAGTGTTTGCACATTCTTAATAATAACGTGATAACGGCAAACGTCGTGCATAATTAGTGATTATTGCAATTGACGTGCATAATTTGTGATAATTGCAAACGTCAATCCATGTCATACTAGACGCCTTCTATCGTAATATTATTTCAATAAATAAAGCAACACCAATTGTATACGTATGAAATGCAATTAACGGCAATGTAGTGTAATTTATTTAAACCTATTTCAGTAATGCATCCTACTACAAAGCTAAACTATTAAATACGATATTGTTAAACAAATCGAAGATAGGCATGCAACGTACAACCTAAAATAATAAATGAATGACCAAAAATAAAAAAAACGTGTCTAACCCTTTAAATAAAAATAAATCAGGGCCCAAGGATACTTCTAAATAAATAACTTCTAAAGGATACAGGTTCTTCCACACAGTCAAACATAAATAAATAATGCATTTTGACAAACCTTGGTAAATAATTTATTATGTCAATAAATGAATGAATGTGTAAAACAGCAAAAACCAAATAAAACAGGAGTTTACTTGACCGGTTTAGAATAACTTTTGAAAAAGTAAAAAAAGTAAATAAAAGATTATTATAAAAAATTACTGATTTGAGTTTCTAAAAGAAGAATTTAAAACTTAATAGTTATTTAAATTGGTGGTCTATGTTTTCTTAATTTGAAAGGTAAAGCTTAATGTATAGTGTGAGAACCCTATTTAGTTTTATACATTTTTATTTTCAACAAGTTGTGTATGACTATTTCTAAAAAAACACACACACACAGACAGACAGGAGAACAAAAAGGCTTCCTGATGTCTGAAACAGATTTCTGTCTTGGGATATTTGATTTTGGAGACAACAAAATTTCGTTCTTCTGTCCAATCACAGTGCTACAATATGAATTAATATAGAATTCCATTTATTTAAGGCGTGGGCTGTTTTACCCTACAACCTCTACGAATGGCTAGGACTAATTAATAAAGCTAACGGAGCCGGCCGACATACAGTACGTGCGGTTATTGGCCCGGTATATAAGTGATATGCACACCTACGCCTACGCCTGAATTGAATCAATACCCAATGTGTCATTATGACGACAGGTTAAGGGTAGCACGACGACTTCCAGGAAAATGTCAGTTTTGCCGTTTTTTACATTCCTATACTTCATAGGAATATCTATTATAAATAATACTTCATTTTCCCTTGCAGATAACTGATTCAATAATTTTTCCACACGTAACGAAGTAACAATAAAAACTCTGGCTTTCTTTACAATATTTAAAGTCCTCAAGAGGTTATATTCTCTCAAATGCTAGCCATTCTTTTGAGAGGGAAATAAAGATAAATATTAGCTACACCGTCGGGGAGCCCTACACGTAAGTCACAATGCTCTAACCATTCAGCTACCATGGAGGTATGAATATTACAGGTCTGGAAAAATAATAAAAATCTCGAATTGGCGAAATTACTTTAACTAGGGGGCTAAAGATTTCGAGTAAAAACAACTAAATTCATCTGGAATAGTCATGAATGTGCCTTAGCATATTGTTTTTGAAGTTGAAAATGAGCTACAGTGAAAATCGTTTAAGACGAAACTGAGAGGACCAACATATTTTTTCGTGTTAAAAGAATTTCGTGTTAAAGGTTCCATAAAAAAAAACAAAAAAACACCAATACCTTTGATGTCAAATTGTTTAATAAGATGCATACAATTTACATTCATACATTGTATATTTATTTTTTAATATATAACACAATAAACCAAATAAAAAATGTCATAAAATGAAAAAAATCCGATATTTTTTTTTGCATTGCCTTTTTTATCATCAAATTGCAAAAAAGGTAGAGTAGATGTTATTCACAGAGATAAAGAGCCCCCTCCTGTGTCACAGGAGGGGGTTGTTTAGAAAACATTATTATCTCGTCTCACCCCTTCGGTGTCAGTATTTCTAAGCCGAGATAAATTCTCTAAATTCTCGTCTGGGTGTCTCATTTTTATTTCCGATCACCTAATTTTGTGCGCTTGTAACTCAAAAAAGGACCATTTTTATTTGAAATTTAATGAAAAACAAATGTGTATTTCGAGATATTTGGTAAAAAGCAAAAAAACCCCTATTGCCCCCCCCCCCCCCCCCCCCCCCTCGGGGACCGTTTTGCGTTAGACAGGCAAGTCTTACGAACATTGTAAGCCACTTTCCAAAACTAGATTTTTTAAAGTGGTTTTGGTTTATCTCTTAAAAGAACAAATTCTCATTTTTTGGTTTTTTTACAACTGCAAGAGAACTATTTTGTCTACAGGCTTCATTTTGTGCTTGAATAAAAGCCAATTAAATTTACTACAACTTAATTACTTATGGATTTTCTTGTATTATAACCATAACCGATTTTTCATTTTAAGCGTTTTCGTCTTAAACGTATTTCACTGTATTTATATTCTAAAAATGGAGTTTTGCCTTTAATTTTAATTAATACTTTTACTTAATTCTTTTGAGGCATTGCAAACTAATCAAAACTTTTATTTTATAATTAAAATTAACTCATAGATAAAATAATTCAAATATAAAATTGAAAATATTTATCTCCTTCCTACATACACTCCATGTCAAAAGTATTGCTGCACCTACTCATTTCTAAAAAATGAGTGCACCTATCCATTTTTTTAAAAAGGTGGGCAGGTGTTCCCAATAAACTATCAATGGACTATCATTGGTTGGAAATAATAATTCAAGATTAGATTTCAGTAAAAATGAACACGCTTCAATACAGTCACTATTCCAGCAAAATTACATGGGAGTCAGAAATAAGCACAGATTCAAATGACATAAAAGATACGCTTGTTTTAAGCTCAGTGATAATTAAACGATACCTGAACTTTAGGAAAAAAACAAGTAAGGCGCGCTTCACGTAAGTACGTCAGGTGATAATCGCCGGTTTCTGTACGATTAAGTAAAAATTATGAAGTGTAAAATTTTAATAGTTGCATAATCTTTTTCTAGACTTCAAGACCCTTAAATTGATATACAACATGTCATGGTGACTAAAAACTTTTTATAGTCACCCGCCATATTGAAAATATTAAGCGTGAAAACTCCAAAAAGTGTACAGTTATCTCAAATGCCGAGATGCAAGGTTTCAGCCGTTATATAAGGTTTCATTTCGTACTTCGTACAGAAACCTAATAAGCAGGAAACAGAAGTCAAACTTTTACAAGAATTATTAAAGTTGCTCGTAAACTAAAATTGAAATAAAACGTCTAAATATCATAAAAAGTCTACAGACTAAAAGAAACCAGAAGAACCTTAAGTGTTTATACTACTTGGGTACCTACTATTAAAATGAAAAAAGAATAAGAGAAATAGAAGAAAGTGATAGAGTGTTCCAAGAGAGTCTTGGCAAAAGCATTTGAGTAAAAAGTTATTTATTAAAAACTGTACAGTAACTTTAGATTGAGATGAAAATTAGATTCAAATTGTTGAGTTGAAATATTTTAAACAAAAAGCTTTCACTCAGGCTGAGAATAATCAATGCAGTTCAAAATAATTATTCTAAAGATTAAAATAAAACATTTTATCTACGATTGATACGAAATATAAACATTATATCTTTGTATATGAAAGTTGACTATGTGTACCCTCAAATACTTTAATTATATAGCGTAGTGGATCCTTTAGGGTATAGAAAAAAGAGAGAAGTGTTCACTGCATTAAGTGTTTGGCAACGTTTCGGCCTTCCCGGCCATTTTCAAGCCTAAACAACAGAATTTATGCAGTGAACACTTCTCTCTTTTTTCTATACCTTAAAGTCTAAAGGATCCACTACGCTCAGGCCCGTCGAGAGCCGTAGCGGGCCCCACGGAAGGTCTATATGGGCCCCCTCTTTAAACTCGTTTTTATTCGTCATTTTGGGGCTTTACACTAATAACTTGTGTATTGAATTTTTCAACTCTTACAATAAGTTCTATTTTATATTTATTGTAAGTACTACTAATAAACTCCTATTACATACTGCGATAACTGCGCAGACATACTACTGATAAACCAAAGTAAAACAAATACAACTATTTTACCGCAGTAATGTTAAAAAACTAATTATGACTTAAATTAATATGGGTATATGAGTCATAATTATGACCTAAAATTAGACAAAATTGTTTGAAAACATTTATAATTTCTTAGTCCTCAACTAAAACACAAATAGGAATTAAAAATGTCCTAAAACTGTAAAATGTTGTTTACGTTCATTTACGTTTTATACAATTTTATTTAATATATTACTAAGGGGGCAGCTACTCGCTTCGTCCGTCAACCCCCGAAAAGCGGCCGCAGCACAGCCGCTGCCTAGAATAGAGTAGGTACAGTAGAATCCCTTGTTTTTATTTTAGGAGGGTCTAAATTTAGGATATTTGCAAATTATCTTATCAAAAAGAGGGGGTATAGAAATCAGTGGAAGGGATAAAATCTAGATATTCCCTCAAAGTAAAATAATTTAAATTTTTCTTGATGGTAGTTCACAAACTTATCAAATTAAAATAACACTCCGTAGCAAAGAACGGGTATCCGGCTAGTAAAACATAAAATAATGATTTCGAAGAAAAAGTAAAACAAACAAAGAATGTAACAGAAAATAAGCGAGAAGGAAGATTAAGGGGGTGGGAATGTTACTTAGTCTATAAGATAATTCCCTCCTACATTAAAAAAAAAAAAAAAATCTTCACTTTTTGAATAGCTTTTAATTCTAAGGAAATAACTAAACAAAAAAACAATAGTTTGATTAAGAATTTAAATAAAATTACCTCTTACCATAATCGTTGTGTAATAAGATTGTTTATTATAACTAATCATAAATTATTCAATTTAACTTAATAGGTAAATAGAAAGAATCAATCTACCTTTATAGCTTCGCTTCGTTCTTTCAATCCATCCTATGTATATCTTCATATTCCATTATATTCTCTAAATGCTGTTATAAATATACGTAGAAAACTTTGAAAGATATTATCGTCGATAGTATACTGAATAACAAATCGATCAATCTCCAAAGACAAGATTTCAACAGAGAACAACGAACAATGAATAAAATATAAACTACATACACGAAAGATGTACTTTTCGAAATAAAAACGTATAGAAATCAAAAAGAAACATTTGAATTATAACACACATTACAAATATAAAGACCCGCTACCCGATTTAAAATACTTTTCCTCGATTAAGAAGTGAATTTAAAGTAAGATTCGACTAAAATTACTGTTGACCTAATTAGAAGTAAAAACAATATGGCCGACGCACTAAAACTATATGGGAAACCGCCACGTCGCGTCGCAGTGACTCGCCTTATTCAGGGCTACCACACTACTATCGTATCAAAATTAAATAATCTAAAATTTATTATAAAAAATTATTTAAAATAAAAATATTATAAATAATAATTATTCTTCATGGTAATATTATATTTTAATTATGTTTTTAGTTTAACCGAAACAAAATATGTTTAAGTTATTTTATTTTTTAATAATTTTGTTCGCATTATTGGTTTAACCTCATTGTACTGTGGTAAGTGAAAAAATATTTTGTTTATATAAGTTTAAATTAATAAATGTTTAATAAAAAGACTTTCTTTGTTAAAATAAGTTAAATCAAATGGTATTTTAAGTTGAAAGTAGAACTACAGTTTATTATGGAGCCCCTACTATTAGGGTTACCATATTTCAAATCTAAAAAACCGGGGGAAATTTTGTAGGGGGGTCCTCCACCGAACAAATTTTGAAAAATGCATGTAAAATGGTGAGAACTGTCGCTATCTGAGATCAAATTTTAATGAATTTTGTGCAAATTTTTTTACAATAAAATTATACATATAATATTACTTTTCAAATTGTTATTTTTTCAAAACAAAATTGTACATTGACCTATATATAGCTGCTGTACTTAGGTTAAGGTTATATTTGAATTAATAAGATACGTTTGTACCACTAGTAAATTACTGAATAAAATAATTGTCTGAGCATTGTAAAAACGCGGTTTTGCCATTTTGGGGGTTTTCAACCGGGGGGAAAAATCCCGATTAAAAAACAAGTGGTTTGAGGGAAAAACGGGTGATATGGTAACCCTACCTACTATACATCGCAAATCGCTACAATCGATTGTTATATTGACGGCATATTTCAATATATCCAAATAATGTGTGATTTGCGTAATTTTACACGTTTTAACAAAAATGTATTTGTTTTGGGTTTGAATTTAATTTTGTTAACCTTATTTTTTTTGCCCTAGAATTTTTAATCGCCGCTCCACAGCTTTGCGCAGCGCTTATTTCTAAAGAAAAACAACCCTCCTGCATATAGACCAGGTTGAGTTCCAAATCGAAATATAAAAGAGTTTAATAGACAAGATATATCGATATATTAAGTCTTGAAAGAGGTCGATAGTGAGATAACGTGTTATTAGAAAGAGCCCCATATACTGTAGTTCAGCCGTCAAGGTATACGTGTATGTTCTATATACAAATCTACAGTTTTGGTCCGATCTCGATGAAAATTTGCATATTTGACCATCAAAGCAAGGAGAAAATCACTGTCTACATAAAATTTAGAAATTTAAATTTTGGTACACATGGGTATGGGGTAAACACAAGTTATGAATACGGGGTCAAAGTAATGAATACCCTTCATGATGCATATCATTGAAAAGCTCTTTAAGAGTACAGTAATTGTTGTTATGTACATTTAAGGGGGTAAAATGGAAAATACATCTAAAAGTCAACGTATGTGTGTATTTTCTTTATGCAAATCTACAGTTGTTGTCTGATCTCGATGAAAATTTTTACACTTGACCTTCAAAGCAATGGGAAGGTCACTGTCTACATGAATTTTCGATATTTAAATTTTGGTACACAGGGGTACGGGGTACAACTCAAGTGATGAATATGGGGTCAAAGTAATGAATACCCTTCATGATGCATATACATAGTAAAAAAGCTCTTTAAGAGTACAGTAATTGTTGTTATGTACTGTTTTGTCAAATTGTCATTTAGGAGGGGGGTAAATTTGGGATATTTGCAAGTTATTTTAACAAAGAGGAGGGGATATAGAAATAAGTGGGAGGGATAGAATCTAGATATTCTCGCATAGTAAAATAGTCCTTTGACGGTAGTTTGTAAACTTATCAAATTAAAATAACACTTCGTAGCGAAGCACGATCCAGCTAGTATTGAAGGAAGAAGGAAACAGTGGCGGAAATAGGGGCCCGCAGACCCCGCCGCGTGGGGGGCCCCTGGATGTGAAATAGAGGGGCCCCTAAAAGTTTCCAGGGGGCCTCCAAAACCTACTAGTAGGAAATATGATTTTTTATGACTGAAAAAACCATTGTAGTGTCTTTCTGGCTAGCATGCCGGATTTTTCAACAATGAATGGTGGTGTATTTAATATTTTTTCAACTTTGGATATTATGTCCAAATAAAACTGAGCAAATCATTAATAATTTATTTTTTTGGCTGCTTGGTATGGATCACTCAAGTTTCCAATCACACTGTCAATTAGAACATAAAAAAAATTCAACTTTGAAGCGATTATCTGGGTTCTCTGTGGATTTTTCTTGAAACCCATCAGGATACGGCTTAGTAATTTTTCGCTTCTCAGTCTCGGTACCGGGAAATTCTCTCTCAAACTTAATCACCACACCTGGCTGACAACTTTAATATAAACTAATATTATGTTTAATACGTCGAGTGCGGAAAGTAGCATTTTGCATTGCTCGTGTGGTTTTACCACCCTCGCTGTCGCTCGGGTGCAAACTCCACACTCGCATGCAAAATGCTACTTTCCACACTCGACGCGTAATGTACTATTATCTACGATTGATACGAAATATAAACATTATATCTCTGTTTAGATGCGTAGAAAGTGATTCTTTACGTACTTGTATTCATTGCGCATGCGCGTCTCATAGTTCTGAAGAATTCCTCTTCTTTACCACACTAGTGCGGTAAAGAAGTGGAATTCTTCAGCTTTACGCACGATTAGAGAGTTTGTTTACATTTAACAAGACTAATTTGCTGTTTGTTTAATAAAAGTAACTTTTATATCGAGTTTTTTGTGAAAATCAATGAGTGATTTAAATGATTATGACGAATATGAGGAGAATAATACGCCTCCCGAAATAATTCAGCACAAAATACAACTAATGAATTAATGTTATCTTTATCAAAAGAGAAATACGAACTTGTATACTGGAAGTTTATTTCTTTCTGTATTTATTATTTAAATCTAACAATCGTAGATAAAGTACGGTACGCAACTCGTGCGAAAACGGCATTTTGCATTGCTCGTGTGGTTTTACCACCCTCGCTATCGCTCGGGTGCAAACTCCACACTCGCATGCAAAATGCTACTTTCCGCACTCGACGCGTAATGTACTATTACCTGTACAACGCGATTTTTTTATTAGAATTACATTTCGCAGTAACTACTAATCTTAAATAGAATTAAACTAAAGAATATATTATTAATAATAGGTAGTTATTTTATCGTTTTATTAAAATATAGGTATTAATTTGTCCTTATATAACTAAATTATCAATATAAATATCTCACGTATCATTGACTCTATATTACATAAACTTCCTGTCTTCTTAATCAATAATAGCATGAAATTGACTTTGTTAATTGAAGATAATATTTTACTTTAATATGCAAATTAATTGATCTCGTTCATGCCTTCAATGTAATCATATAGAGATCTATGATAGCTATCAAATAGAGATCTATACTCATACAAAACTAAATGAATTAAGTAAAAACAATAAATCGTTATTTACCTATCAAGGGATATAGCGACGAGAGTGAAGACAGATGCGGCCACTGAGAGATTCGCTACAAAATTGTTGAGTGCGCAATATGCAGGTCCGAAGGGCCAATGAGCTTCAAGCATAAAGGCCAAGTTGAAGGCACAGTTCAGCAGCGACATGAGCAGATCTGCCACTGATAAATTCACTAGGAAACAATTGGTTCTAGTTCTCATTCTTCTGTGACCTGCAACAATTTAGGGTTAAATAAATAGAAAAAAATATATGCATATAATAAAATTATCACATTAATAAGAATCGTATTAAGTAAAGCCCCCAAAAATAAAAGAAAATAATAAATTTAATATTAAAGGTAAAAAATAAAGGAACCCCA
Source organism: Gerris lacustris (assembly GCA_951217055.1). Taxonomy (NCBI): domain Eukaryota; kingdom Metazoa; phylum Arthropoda; class Insecta; order Hemiptera; family Gerridae; genus Gerris; species Gerris lacustris. The sequence continues at coordinate 27,891,792 of OX578282.1, forward strand.
TAAACACCCAACACCCCCCAATAAAAAAACAAAACAGGAATAAGTTGCATAAATTGAAATCATGTAAGCTACCGATTGAAATCTTTTAAATTGTCACTTTCCATAAATAGCTGATTTTCGATCTTTTTGTTGGGTAAAATTTGTTGCTCTGAGTAGACAACTGACGCAACTGTAGCAGATGTTTACTTAGGTAGTTTCTACAGTATACGATAGTAACTGTACTACCAACTTTTGTGATACCAACTTTTATTTGAAAACATGTATTTTCACAGTGAAAAGTGAAGTAAACAGGAGCAAAATTTCACTAACAGATCGACATGACTTCTTTAGTTGGTATCGTAAACATGATTTAATATAGGTTAAACATTTAATATTACACGATAAATAGGATCTCTGTAATATTAATAACTAGAAATGAGCAAAATCAGGTGGAGTAAATATATAGTTAACACTCACGAGCATGCGCTGATATTGATACATATTTTAATTAACGTGGTAATGAACAAGCCATTAGCATAGCCAAATGTTAAATCTGTCCGTTACTAATAGTACTTATATAACTTACTCATAAAAAAAAAAAAAAAATACTTCGTCAGTGCTTTCCATTCATTTATTGAGATGTCAAATATAATATACGCGTACATCAATGGTTATTATAAATCTATCCCACCACTAAACAATTAACCGAAAAAATTAACAATTAACCCGCAAAAATTCAGCTTTTCCGAAGGGAAAAATAATAGTTGTTTTGCTATTTATTTCTGTAACGGTTCTTATGATTGTGATAAAAATTATACACTGTAATATTATAAACTCTATTCTATATTATTAATAATAACTTAAATTATAATAAAACTCAATCATGTTAAAGAAAACTAAAAGAATGTGTTTGTTTATATATTATATATGTCTCAAAGGTTACAACATTATAAAGTAATTAAATACAACACTGTAATAAATAATATTTAACTAACTAAATAAAGACCAACAGAGCAATATAATATGACAAGACCAATTAAATAATAATTTCATCATGTCGCTGTCCAGGTAAAAATTCTTGTTACTGAAAAAAATCATCCTTTTTTTTTACACCAAAATCGTTTTTAAGAAATATTTACCAGACCAAGACAGATATTTCAAAAACAATTAAAATACTTACGTAAATTCAGGGCACTTTAAAACGCCGGGAAATGTGTATGTGCTATTACTGTATTATAATTGTGCTATTAGTGTACATAATTTTTATTTATGAAACTAAATTAATTAATTAATAGAAAAAATAACCTAATAATAATTAAGGAACTAAAACGCATTTTAATATTATGTTTCTGCAAAGAAACAATTATGATTCATTAATTTTAATATTGTTTGCCGTATAAAAGGCCTAAGTATTCAGATTCATGTTAAATTAAATCAGTGTATGGGGGCCTTAAGAGAACCCTGATAAATGATTTGCCTTATATTAATAAATAATCTTCCCAGTATCTTGAAGTCTCCCCTCTAATTAACTATAGGTATATAGTACAAAATCTCGTGATAGACTGAAACAGTATACACTAGAAGTTAAAATGAGAAATCACTGAACACTATTTTTATTTCATTTCCAGTTTTATTGAATATTCTAGGAAACAACGAATAAAATGAAGAAAACAGGTGCTAACAAAACTAACATGACAAAAGAGATAACCATAAGATATTGGATGGAAACGAAGGGAGTAGATTACTAAGAAATTATAAAACCAAGATTCTAGACGTATAATAAAAAACATTCTTAGAATTTAAAAAAATCACTTTTTGTTTTGGTTTTAAACATTCTTTTTATATTGAGCTCATTTAAACTACAATGAGAAAGACTATATAATATGTGAAATAAATAAATTAATTTTTGCCTTAATTTGGCCTCTTTTTAGTCCTCCGAAAAAAAATAACTTTTATATACGAATAACCTTTCTCATATACACACAGTGATACTGAATTTTAATTAAAAATATATCATTTAATTAATTTATTATAAAAATTGGGTCATTCTCAAATAAACTGTCACCTCACAACTGGCCTGAGGTTCTTAGAAGCTCTGCAGAATGTTTTTGCAACCCATCAAGTAATATTTAGTTAGCCTCGGGGCAGAATACATTTTGAGCTATCATAAGTTAAAAAATTATTAAAAAAAAAAATTATTGTCTTCTTTTGTGTGGGTCGTAGAGGGTTGAAATTATAAACAAATTAAATTGTTTTAAAAATGGCTATATTTCATATATAAGAAGGTTAAAATATGGCTACTCGCACATACCGAAATTTTTACGCTAGTCCTTTTTAGTTTTAGTTTTAGTTTAATAAATGTTTTTTCATCTATTTATATAATCGTGTTACGTGTTTTGTTAAATGTTAAATATGAAAATTGTTTGTTTAATATTGTTATTGAACAGAGGTTTCTGGATGTAAGTGAATAAGTGGAAAATTTGTAAATAAAAAAAACGACGATACCAAAAAATGGTGGATACAAACTTACTATACTGACAAACATACAAGGTATGAATATGCCCCGGAGAGGGGCGAAATATAGCCATTTTTAAAACAATTTAATTTGTTTATAATTTCAACCCTCTACGACCCACACAAAAGAAGACTATATTCAAAAAAAGAGGGACACACGGAAAGTTTTTAAAGTTATTTAAAAACACAAAAAAATTATTTTTCTTGTAAAAATGTTTACGTGAGTAGTGTAAGGAGTGAATTTCAAAAATTTTTGATTGACTTTTTTAGTTAAAAAAATTAGGACAGGGGACCTAATTCAATTTTACTAATGATATAGATGACATAATATGGCGCAAATTATTTATGAGATACATATAGTTTTTTTCGCTAAAAGAGATTAAGTTTGTGTCCTGAACTCTCCAGAATGTCTGTCACGCGAGTTACGATTTGGACGGAAGGTGATGGAAAGGGGGTAAGAGGAAAGGTCTTTTTTAGTTAGGGCTCATTCGCACTGGGATTCCGGAATGCGATTCGTGTATGAGATTAAAAAAAAATCAAGATTCAGTATCTCGGCGGCTTCTCCCCCCCCCCCCCCCCCCTTCCTAGTTTGATCCCACTTTTATTATACACTAACATATATGTATTTAATTTTTAAATAAATAATTATATTAATTATTATATTCATAATTAACCTATTTTTATATAACGTAAATAAAACGATTGGAAAAAAATATATATTATTAAATAATATATTACATTGATTTATTAATATATTTCTATAATTAAACATTTTATACAATGTAAATCAAATTATTTATAATAAAATATTATAATTAATGATATTACAGTAATTATTATGAATTTATAATTAAAATATATTATTTAAAGAAAATAAATAGCAAGAGGATTGAAGCGGAATGCGATTCGGAAACGCCTAGTATGAAAGGGCCCATATTATAGCGCAATGTATCATGAGCCGCTTTCTAAGAAGAATTCTAAAAAGAATCGAGGCGGCTCACGGGGACGGGATCCTCGATTTGAGAATCTCATACGAATCGCATACCGGAATTGTAGTCTGAATGGACATAACCACAATACATAAGCCGCTTGGTATCATTAGAATCTTGCATTCGTGAATCGCATTCCGGAATCTCTAGTGTGAATGAGGCATTATCGGGGAGGGGAGAGTGGGGACGGTCATCATAAGCATGTGAGCTCCGAGCGCCGGTGACCGAAGAATTATTTTCATTCTGACCGGTTGTTCCTGGTTACCATGGAGAGTATTTTAATTGTAGGTCACGCGAGTTGAAATTTGAAACATTATAAAAATAAAATAATCTCAGGATCAGTTTCCTGATGACTAGTCAACGTACTTTTTTCAAATGCTTTTCTGTACACTGGTACACTTCACGAGTTACAGTTAACAGTGTAACTTGCGTGACAGTCAATATGATGTATTAATAACAGCGCTATTTATACGTGTTTTTGTATGTATATATTATATATGTATATAACTCTTGTATAAGTTGCAATTCAATTTCCATCATACATCTTTAAAAATACATGTTATTTTCATGATATTACTGTAACTCACGTGATTGTAACTCAGAGACACTTTAGTTTTTATGAATATTCACCAACCACCAACGTAAGTGTGTACCAACAGAAAAGCAGACAAAAATACTTTGACTAGCTAACATGGTACAATTAGTACTACATGGTAATGACTCAAAATAACTCGCGAAGAAAAACCCGCGTTTCACGAAAACGTGGGTTTTTAATTATTTTAATTTTATTAGAACATAGGAAAATTGTCAATATCACAACCATGTGCACTCTTGGGTACTGGTATAACATGTATAAAGTGGGACAATACTAGTTTTTATCAACTTGAATTTTCCGTTTCCTCGATTTTCCATATTGATTAATATGTTACTAAAATAAAAGTTTTATCTTTTTCTCGTCAATCAAACTACTTTTTTATATATCAGTATTTTCTATTTTATACATTTTTATTCCTATATCTAATTTGTTAAAGTTTTACATTTATTTTGTATTTGTAATCTAAAAAACAATATCTAGTTAAAAATAAAACCTAAAGCCGAATTACCTTCCTAAAAATAAACTTTTAAATGGATTAGTGACCTAAAAAAATATAATCTAAAGTTATAATAAACATAATTTTCTTGCCCGGTAGTTGATTTACAGTTGTTATTCTATCTTAGTGAAAAGAAAACAGGGAGTCAAGAAAGAAAATAATGACCTGAGTTTGGGCTCTCAATAATGAATAATTAACTGATTTAACTTGGGGAAATCTAATACAGGTCCAGAAGCCCTATTTCAACTCGACTTGCTAAACTCTTTCTTACCGAAATTGCCAGCTTGTATAAAAAATCAGGTCATTAGCCCTTTTTAGCTCCTGGTAATCTGAGATTTGGCCAAGATCCCTAAAAAAAGTTCTTTTTACGAGACTAATACTTGCTTCGAGTGGGTACTTAGTCTGATTATCGAACTCAACCAACAATAAGTGGGGCTCTTTAATACTATAAGTGCAACTGGTTGTTAATTGTCAGACGTAAACATTGCCAAATAAAAATCGTATTCGAAACAAATACTTTAAAGTTGAAGTCTAATTTGTAAGACTTTAAATGAACAAAACTTTTTCATTTACTTAATCTGTCATCAATTGATTTGTGGTTACGGGTTTCTTTTTGGTTAAATTAAATTATTGAAACGAGCCTCGGCGAGCTCCTTACATTCAACAAAATATGCATCTTGTCTGCTTGTCTGACAGTAACATTTACGTGTCTGACGATAACTTAAGTAAAATTTGGTATATGCGCTAAAGCTAAGTTTGTTGGATAGCGTTATCCTAAGCGATCGCACACAATGCTCGCGTAAACGTGAGCTTTCAATTTTGAATTGGAATTTTTGGAAAAGTAAGAGATTGTAATATTATCTATTCAATGAGAAAAAATTTTTTTCAGTAAAGCCAACATCGACACCGATAAAAGATCGCTGATACTATTAAAGCAGACCTAAACGTTTAAAACAGAGAAAACAAAGTTTTTGCCAATATCCTTATAAGTTCTAACGTATCGATTTTAATCAAACTTTGCAACATTGTCTAAAGTACAGTTAAAGGAGTTTATGGGTAATTTCAACTTGATGCAAGCAGAAGTTTATGTGTAGTGAAGTGATAAATTTTTAATATTGAACGAAATGAACTGGAGGCCGTGTGGGTTGGGTTAATGGGATGTAGTTATGGGATAATGTATGAAGGCACACTCCACTAACCTCTCTCTACGCCACTCATCATCTTTAACTACGACACATCATGATTTACTATTCTCTTATTCTGTAAGTATTGCTTTAAGCTCGTTTCAATGATAGAGCCACGCGATGCCTAGTTATTAAAGAATTAATCAAATGTACAGTGAAATAAACAGACCCACTATAAGCAAATATCACGAGGTAGAAGTACTTAATTCCATAAATCATCGTATGGATCCATTGGTCTAATGGAATTTAAACCGATCCTTATCCCCGAGCATCCAACCAATGCGTTAAAGGGATAATGGATAATGGGGGGAATGGCCGCTTTCACAATTTTCTTCATGTCAACAGGTTGATTAAAAAATCACAGATAAGGATGGAAACACTACAAAAGTTTTAGCGTTTAAAAGTAGCATTAGAGAATAGAGTTCAAGATAGTTTTATTATTCTGACTGCACAAGATAATTTTGGAACGAAGTTTCTTATGGCATGTTGCGGAGTCTGGTGGCCGGGAGTGAATCCGAAAAAAATGACCGTCACGAAATTTACCGATGACGATAACTTGAGTAAAAGTTGACCGATTTAGTTGAAATTCAGTACACATGTTTATTTTATCAATGCCCAGGACGAGTTTGATGGACAGCGTTATACGCCCAAGCGTTCGCGTAAACGTGTACTTCAAATGTAAAATTGGAATTATAGGACGGAAAAAATTCTTACTTCATCTATTCAATTAGAGAAAAATTTATTTCAAATACAATTTTTTATTAAAACCAACAGCGACACCGTTATGAAGGGTTAAAGATAGCTAAAACTTTATAATAGTTTCATTATTAAGTTTTTGGTAGTATTCATACTACGGAAAGTTTAAATTTTAAATTTAATTTGATTTATATACGTGAATATAACAATAAAGTACATGATAGGAAGCGAGGAAGCTATGTGCCACACTAATTGGCTGTCTATTTTTTATTATGTATGTATATTCAAGACTAGATTAAAAAAGTTGTAAAAATAATTTATTACTGTTCCAGCATTGTATTTCTGTCTAAAAAGAAATATGTATATTTAAATAAATATAAAGGAATTTATTCCATTTAACAAAAAATATGATAGGTCAAGATAGCATATTTTTAATTTTGTTGATCATAATTCTTCTTTTTTTGTTTTCGTAATTAAAAAAAATTCATTAAGTTTTAGATTTTTCTTCCCTCAGTTCTTTAATATGAGGATAGAATTAAAGCATTCATTATCTCCGGCCCAACCCTCAATCTGAGCTTTAGAAGCGAGCGGGAGAGAATAAATTAAAATTACTTAAATACTCGAGAAGGGAAGACTATAGCACGAACATTAAACTCGCGGATACAAAGTATGCCAGTGAAGTTAGGATCTTGTAATATGAAATATTATCTGAGGTTGTACGATAATTACAAGTATAAAGAATTAAGAGTACCTTTGGAATTTTGAGAATATAAAAGAGAGAGAACACTCACCGAATGCCGAGCCGTCTTCTGCCGAGATGTAGGGAGGCCTCCCTGAAGTCTTCTGATTCTTTCTTGAATAATTAGTTAATAGTCGAATTAACTATCCACCGTACCGAACACAATAATAACAGCTACACTTGATTCTCAATTTTTAATCGGAATTATACGGGAGAGAAAGAGTGAGTTGTCACCGTGAGGAGAGTCCGACGACGAGAACGCGACTGCCAGGTCGGTTCTACCCTTTTGACCTACCTCATACGAATAGTAAACAAATGTTATCGATTCTAGATATTGAACATACCCCCCACCGAAACAGGATGTTTCTGAACACAAGTGGAGGATAGGAAAAAAAATTATAATCTCCTATCGGAAAAGAAAACGAACTCCGAGTCACGTTAGGTAGGAAAAGAAACAAAAAAAATAAGAGTTACCAAGTGAATTGGATGAAACCAACCCTACTTCGGGACGAGGAGTGAAGAAACGAAAAAAAAAGATGTCCTTTGTAGAGAGAAAGAAATAACCTACTTCAATGGTTATAAGAGAAAAATGAAAATTTACTTGAGAAAAAAAAATAAATAAATAAATGAAGAGCGAACTTCTTAGTTCTTAATTTGGTGGCAGATAGGCCAGTTTAACTACAGGCCTCATATACTCACCAGTAGGAGTGCGAATAGTGACTACACGCACGATCTTGTCTGGACCTGGGTGTGTAGATACGACCCGTCCAACTTGCCAGCGGAGTGCTGGTGACTTCCCGTCATTCACCAATACTAAATCACCAGTTTCGAGATTAGGCTTCTGAGCAGTCCATTTATGTCTTCGGATGAGTGTACCTAAATACTCATTCTTCCAGCGATTCCAAAATTGCTGTGACATTTTCTTCAAGAGCTCCCATCTACTTAATCGGTTCATCGGGACGTCTAAGAAGTTCGGTTCCGGAAAGGATATTAAAGGACCACCTATTAAAAAATGAGCAGGGGTGAGAGGCTCAAGTTCATCAGGGCTTGTTGATGGGTCACAGAGTGGTCGAGAGTTGAGCATGGCCTCGACACGAGTGAACACGGTGGTGAGTCCTTCGAATGTCAGAGATTGATCACCTATCGTGCGACGTAATAAGTGCTTAGACGCCTTGATACCTTGCTCCCATAAACCACCAACATGAGGAGCATTAGGTGGATTACGCTTCCATGTTATCTGCCTATCTGTGAACCAGGTGTTTACTGATCTTTTGTTCGTCGGGTCATCTAACATTTTATAAAGATCTGACAGATATCGATGTGCACCAACATAATTGGTGCCACAATCACTGTGGATTACAGAGCAGAGTCCTCTTCTACTTACAAATCTTTCAAGAGCAGCAATAAAAGCTTCTGTTGAAAGATCGGATACCACCTCAAGGTGCACGGCCTTGGTGGCAAAGCATATGAATAAACAGAGATAAGCCTTTGAAGTACGGGCATTTCGACGATAACTCTCCTTGATTATAAATGGTCCGCCGAAATCAGTACCAACTTCCATAAATGGTCTAGGCTGGGGAGATAAACGAGCAAGTGGGAGATCAGCCATTTGGGGTTGAATAGTTGATGATCTAAATTTTAAACATTGTAAGCAGCGACTTAATCGAGAACGAATGGCTTGTCTTGCTGACATGATCCAAAACTTTTCTTGGATTATGGATTGGAGTGTTCGTGGTCCGACATGAAGATGGAACTTATGGAAGTAATCAATAATTAGTCGAGAGAGAGAGCTTGACTTTGCCAGAAGAAAAGGATGTCGAGTTTGATATGGCAAGTCAGCATGATGAAGCCGACCCCCCACCCTGATGACACCTAGGGGGTCGAGAAAGGGTGTCAGACCTTGAAACCGCTTGGAACATTCCTTTCCATTTTTAAGTCGGATTATCTCATCTCTGAAGTGAAGTTGTTGGTCTACGAATACCAACTTGTGTGTTGAAAAGTCTAGTTCTTCTTTTGATAACAGGGGATCTAAATTTCGTTCATGTTGAGGTAGACGAGTATTGTTCATAAATCGAAGAAGCCATGCAACAATAGTTTTTAACTTACGGAAAGAAGAGTAACGATCGAGAAGTTCACTAGATAACTGAGACGAGGGTGTATTTGTGGTCGTAGCGGTACATATGAGATTAGTAGGAGTCTTGCACTCAGGTAGTTCGTGAGGTCGAGGATAATCCTTATTTATTGGCCATTCTTCAAAGTTTTGGGATAACCAAGGAGGACCAGAGAACCATAGAATGTTATTAATAATCTGATGAGGTAGAAGGCCACGACTAGCGAAATCAGCAGGATTCTCATTGGTTACCACATGATGCCACTGAGAAGGAGCAAGACTGGTAGTAATTTCCACAACACGATTAGCCACAAACGTTTTTAACTGAAATGGTGGAGTCGTCAACCAAGCTAATACTACGGTTGAGTCTGTGAACGCAAGGGTTTCCGATATAGTGAGAGTAGAGTAAACAGCATGAGTATGCTTTATTAATTTCGACAACAAGCATGCACCGAGCAGCTCGAGACGTGGAATCGATAACGTTCGAAGAGGTGCTACACGAGACTTCGCACATAATATGTAAGAGAAACTTCTTACAGAGGTAGCCACGTTGAGATAGACTACGGCACCGAACCCACGCTCACTAGCGTCGCTGAATCCCACGAGTATGTAGATAGGATTAGAAGGGAACACAACTTGTCGTGGTATCTTGACCTGTGAAAGAGAAGGTATTTCAAGTGCTATTTGATTCCAAACTTCTTTGCAGTCAGATGGTATGGGGTCATCCCAAGAGAGACCAAGAACCCATAGTCTTTGTATAAGTTGCTTGGCTAGAAATACAACAGGGCATAACCACCCCATAGGATCATATAACCGAGAGATATCAGATAATAAGGCACGCTTGGTAAAACGAGGTTCGAGTTTAGAGGTTTTATAGGTAAAATAATCTGACTTTGGCGACCACTGAAGTCCGAGGATTTTAATTGTAATAATTTCATCTGAATCGAAAACAAGAGGTTCTTCTAAGTCTTCTTTGGCAATGCCAGATAGTAATGAGGGATGGTTACTACTCCACTTTCGTAACTTCAATCCTCCACGAGATAAGATATCAATAACTTGAACTTGTAAGTTCAGTGCTTCTTCAACAGAACTAGCTCCAGAAATAATATTATCAACATAAGTTTCTTCGATTATAATTTCACGAGCACGAGGATAAGAGGAACCTTCGTCAACGGCGATTTGGCGTAGACTTCGGCCAGCCAAATATGGTGCAGAACGGAGACCGTAAGTATTTGTGAGAAGTTCATACTCAGTGATGGGTTGATCCTTCGAGTACCTCCAGAGTATGTGCTGGAACCGAGTATCTTCAGGCAGGATGTTAAATTGCCTAAACATGCGTTCAACATCAGCGGTGAACGCTACAGCATGTAAACGGAATTTACCAATAATTACTCTGATATCTGTTTGTAATTTTGGACCAGCATACAAAACGTCATTGAGTGAGAGTGATGAGGTTGTCTTGGCTGAGCCATTGAAGACAACTCTGAGCTTAGTTGAAGAACTTGAGGGGTTGAAAACCGGATGGTGAGGTATAACATATGTAGGAAGAGCACTAGGTTTAGAGAGAGCACGTATGTGACCTAGAGATTCATAATCCTTCATAAACTGGTGATACTCCAACTTTAATTCAGTGTTACGATCGAGTCTTTTCTCTAAGTTGGTAAAGCAACGTAAGGCATAACCATAGGAACCACCGAGTTGAGAATGGTTGTCTCGTAGCATCAGGGGTACCACATACCTGCCATCTGGTTGGCGCTTATATTGAGATAAAAATATAGATTCACATAGGTCATTTTCTGGATTAGAGATGGGAATGGAAGGAAGTTCTTCTACCTCCCAGAACTTCTTTAGAGTGTCATCGAGAGTTACTTCGGCTGTGAATACAGAAATAGTGGAGTTCCTGGGTACAGCACCAGTAATCACCCAACCAAATATCGAGCTCATAGCACAAGGCTCACCAGGTCTACTAAGTTTCGAGTTACCACTATAAATATGAGGAATGAGTTCCGCACCAATGATACCATCAATAGGAGCTGGGTGAATAAAGTTAGGATCTGCTAACTGAAGATTTGAGAAGTTCTGTCTTACTGATTCCGGAAGAGGATATGCAGGGAGTTTTCCGGTAAGTTGGTCCATGATGACTGCTTCTGTAGAGAGACGAGGTTCATCACTATTTCGAGGTTTTAACACAATAGACGTAACGCCCCGAGCATGAGTTACGGAGGACTGACCAAGTCCTGTGACTGTAATGTCAGACTTCTTATACCTCAATCCAAGTCGAGAGAAAAAACTACGAGTTAAAAAAGATGACTGAGCTCCAGAGTCTAAAAGCATTCTAGCATTTATAAAAGCACCTGTCGCATCTTGTATGTGAACAACTGCAGTTCCGAGTATGACCGAGCATCGCGAGTAATCAGCGTGAAGAGAAGCATTGTTTATCTGAACAGGTTCAACATGTTCAGTCGAGTGATGAGATTTAGGATTTGGTTGAGTATGTTCAGGATGTAGAATAGAATGATGTAAAGATGAACCACACTTTACACATGACGAACGAGATTTACAGTCTGTGGTTCTGTGATAACCTAGACACTGCTCACACCGGCCTAATGACCTGATCAACTGAAGACGCTGTGTTGGAGAGCGAGCAATGAGGTCTGAACAGGAGTATATTGAGTGAGAACTTTGCTTACAGACACCACATGGTACTTTATTTGAGGTATAGTTTGGTCGTGGAGTGAATGAACGCTGTTTATGAGAGGTGGCAGTGTAGCCTTTCACATTACGAGTTAAGTTATATTCCTTCTGAGGCTGACGACGAGGTGGGACATAAACGGGAGAAGGTTTCACGGTTTTAGTAGAGATGAGTGTGGAAGATTCAAGCACCTTACAGTGTCCCGAGAGAAATTCCATTAACTCCTTAAAAGTTGGAATAGGTGTTACAGTAGGTTCATTTGTATCAGGAACTAAGTTAGCAGCTTGAAGAGCGATTTGCTTTTGAAGGTAATGAGCTTCAAACAATTGACGAGTGTTAGAGTGTAAATTTCTGAAGGCTAAATGAAACAGAAGAAAATCTGCCATGTTAGGAATTTGGAGCGCCTCGAGAGCTGAGTTGTTTTCATTAAGAGTTTCATAAATTGATCGAAGAGATGCATAGCTATCCGACATTTGAGGTTTTAAGTTAAGAATTTTCTCAACATGTATAGCGGCTAAATGTCTATGAGAGTGAAATCTTTCTCGAAGTATAGAGAGAGCTACATCATAATTAGTATCTATAACGGGAAGATGTTTTATCAGCGAGGCAGCATCTCCTGATAAACAACTCTGTAGATATTGAAACTTTTGAATTTTAGACAGAGTTTTATTATCGTGTACTAGGCTCACAAACAAACTGTGGAACGGTAACCACTCAGTCAGGTCACCCGAAAAATGTTTAAGTTGAATACGAGGAAGATGGCTTACAGAGGAGTGAGTACTTACTACGGCTGGAGTTTGCTCATTAAGGGGTTGTACTAAGGACGACTCATACTTTTCCCTAGCTAATATTATTGCACCATACATATCATCAAACGAGCCGAGACATTCATAACTAGGGGTTTTAGTAGGCTCAACAACAATAGCTAAGTTATTTACCTTTTCAACAACTTGCGTATACTCTGCTCGGTTATCATCTATAGTTCGAGCACGTATTAGGAAGTTTTCTAATGTTTTTGGATCATTTAAATTTTTTATTAAGTCATATGCATGTTGCGCTCGACGAAATAAGGTGTCCTGCTTAGAGCGTAAAAGGGCTAATTTTTGTTTATCCTCGGTTGCCATTTTGATAGGAGTGTGCCACACTCAAGACTATTAAAATTTGAATGAGATATACCGGAATAAAGAGGGAAGAATAATTTTTAAAATAAATATGTGTTGTGACCACTCTAATAAAAGCGTGTCAAGAGACGAGTAAAATGAGCCAACTCTCAAAATTGTGTGAGGTTCCGTTATAGAGATACAACAGTTTGAAAATAAGTGATTATTTGAGAATAAAAAAGAGAATAATTATAATTAATATTTGTTTATATTTATAAGAGATAAATCATTAAGAAGAGATCGATTTATATGAAGGAGTAAAGAGATAAGAGGGCTGAGACAATACCAAGAGGGTTCAGAGGGCAATTCAGCTGCGTAACCTAATCCATCTCTAAGCAATCTAGGCTATGTATAGATTTCGAGATTTAACCTATAGCAACAATCGAAACATAGGATCGATATACCTATCGTATCAACAAATTTAATTAAATAGACGGCAATTCTACTGAATCTCAATTTAAATAAGTAATAAAGGATAACGAAAATGTAAGAGAAATGTAGGTGAGCTTATAGAATTCACCATAAATCACAAAATAGCACAATAAATCATAAAAGTTAATTAATCGAATTCAATAATCGATACCTCTACTTCGATAGTACACCATAACGATACTTAATTGTCCAAGCGAGAATTTATTAAATTTACACATAAATCCACGTAAAATTTTAGGATTTTATTTTCGAGAATCAAGGATAGATATATAATAAATACGTTATAAACGTATGAGTAAAATCTATCCGATAAAAACCGAGAAATGTTTATTATAAACCAATGGCTATTATGCCGATATTGCCGGTATTCTTCTGGTTTAGATTTCGAGAAAATAATTAAATTAATTTTAAAACAAATTATATTATAATGTTCACAAACTATTAGAGAATATTTAACTACGGTACGGGGATCAACGAGTAAATACTTTTCGAGAAATGAGTCCATAAACACCACCGCGAACTTACGAGAACTATACCGAGTATTTTTACGAGATTTTGACTGTAAAATCCACTTTTTCGAGCACTCAATCGAGAAATCCGGCCCAAAGGACCACAGCTACTTGTACGATAATTACAAGTATAAAGAATTAAGAGTACCTTTGGAATTTTGAGAATATAAAAGAGAGAGAACACTCACCGAATGCCGAGCCGTCTTCTGCCGAGATGTAGGGAGGCCTCCCTGAAGTCTTCTGATTCTTTCTTGAATAATTAGTTAATAGTCGAATTAACTATCCACCGTACCGAACACAATAATAACAGCTACACTTGATTCTCAATTTTTAATCGGAATTATACGGGAGAGAAAGAGTGAGTTGTCACCGTGAGGAGAGTCCGACGACGAGAACGCGACTGCCAGGTCGGTTCTACCCTTTTGACCTACCTCATACGAATAGTAAACAAATGTTATCGATTCTAGATATTGAACAGAGGTAATGAATCAGAGTGCTGTCTCTTGAAAATTGCTTTATTTAGTTAAACTCCACTCTTAACCACCAAGAGGAACATCATCAGAAATGGAGGGAATAATAGTTATTTATGCACCTAGGGAGTAAAGTAAGCCATTATTCCCTGACCGAAAAAGTTGGTTCTTGAGGCGATGCCGAAGGAACCATGGTCCCTAAATCCCGAGGCGAAGCCAAGGAAATTAGATTTTTTAATTCCCGAGGCGCATCTGAAGGAATAATGCTAATTAACTCCCGAGGCGCAGCCGAGGGAGATAATTAGCATTATTATTTTTTTCTACGTGGGTCGATCAAATATGCCTTTTTTCAATCATTTATTTTTTAAAAATAGAAGAGTAATGACAACATTTTTTTAAGGGTAGGTAAGCAACATGACCCGACGCCCACGCACCAGTCTCACTGAATTTTTCCGCAGCTGGCTTTACACCCACCATGGTTCATTTTACGATAAAGGGATAAAAAAATTAATTGAACGTTGGAAGAAATTATTTTTGAAAGGAAGGGGGAATTATTATTTTTGAAAAAAATAATAAATCTTATATATATATATATTTTTTTTCTTTTACAAATAAATGACCCTAAAAGGCCAGTTTATGTTTAATTGACTGTAGGTACTATTATTTAATTCCTTTACTACTGATAAAGTTAGAAATAAAAGTTCAAGTAATGGACATTTTATATTATTTCTTGCTTAATATCTATATTTAAAATTTATTAAACTGTGAATAGGGTCTCTTCAGAAAGTATTTCAAAAATTACAATTGGAACTTAGAAGCAATTTTAATCGTAAAATTGTAAGAGCTATCTTTACTAAAGTCTTTAAATATCAATACCACTGTTTAAGTTGGTAAAAACTTTTAATTTTTTTTACAAAACTAAAGTAGTATTGAAGAAGAACAGAAGTAAAATTTGGATGAGAGAAGAGAAATAAAAATTGCCCTCTGTTAAAGTTTAAAAATTAGGTAGCAAGAGTTTTTCAAGCCGGAGTGAAATTCAGAAGGTTTGAGTCTAAAGACTAAACTCCAGTTCCGGTTGAAAACCCAGGGGATGGTAAAGTTTCTATCCATCGACAAACAGACCTTCCCAGAAAGTTAGTTTCTAAAATATTTCGATATCCTTTAGAGACTTAGCTGTGCGCAAAGTTTTCCAAGTAACAATAAGTTAACACACGGATATTTGCATCGAGTTAAAGTCTAACACTCGGGGATTTTGACAACTTAACACCATTTTACGGTTACCTGATTCTGGAAAGGCCATGTTTGTCGGGATTTTAGGCGAAACGCTGTCGAAAGTTTGTACAATATACCAGGAACCGGAGAACTGTGGCTTCAAAGCAAAAGTGAGTAAGAAGATAAAGTGGTGAAAATTTGCACCCTTCAAGGAAACTAGCGGTTATAAAGTAAATGATGAGGCTGCTTTCAATTCATTCTAAAAGGATTCTAACTGAAATACAAGAAGTTCAGTTATAATAAGTAAGTCATGCTGCTTCAACTATACCCTCAGGCAGAATAAGACAGTTGTAAGTAATGCATTATTATAGAATCCTTAGTTAAATACACTGATAGTAAACCTCGTATTTATGCATCAAGAGCTTTAAAGATTTCTAAAAGGATAATAGAAACTAAGTCAAATGTTTTAAGGATATGAATATTCCTTTACTCGCAACTAAAAGTAATATAGAGGATGAAGGGTTATTGATATAAATCTTGGTATTCAAGAGAGGACCTTAGATATGACTCCACTTGGGTTTCTTCATTTAAATTTAATAATTATGATCGAAAACTCCATTTCCAGTCGAGAGTAGAAAATAAATTCAACGATTATAAACCTAGGTGACTTAACTTAGACTATTCGAAAATTGAATCACTTTCCAAGATAGTTATTTCAACTTTGTATTTGAGAAATTTGCTTATTTATTTATGTATATAATATAAGCTAAATACCACTCACTCAACATTTATATAATCGAGTAGTGTCCCGTCGGCGACGAATCATCATGAAATTATTTGTTATTGCTAAGTTAAGGCAACCACATTTATTCTAATAAAAATAAAGATTTGTTGGTCTTTAAATAGATATAATAACTGATCTAAATAGGTTAGTCCAGTCAATCTGTCGTCAAAAAGGGGGGTTCGCTTGCAAAAGGTCTAGTAGTTTTGATTTTTTGATATCTTGTAGGTGTAGATTCATTAATGAAATTCTTAAGTTTTCGACCTCGGTGGCTAATTTTTCGACTGGTGCCAAAGAACAGCAAAATATTGGATTTTTTCCAGTTTTAGCCAGTTTTCACCATGAAGGAGTGGTTTAATCGAAAAAAAGATTCTATTTTTTAATAAAGTAGACTAAATTTTATACTATTTAAAAAAAATCACATTTCTAAAACTATTACTTTAGCATTTACAGCCCTTCAAAAATCGAGTAATATTCAATATTTTCAAAACATGTTTGATTTTAGTTGGTTTTTGCCACTATTAACTCTGATGAATTTGTTTTGTGTTTACTGATTGGCCAAATTTAAAGATAAATGATTGTAATAACTTGAGACCAGTATGAGGTTTCTACTGAGACTAGCTTTCGAGATGTTGCTGTTTGGAGTTGGGGTGATGTTTTGACTTCTTTTCTCCATCACATTAAGGCTTGGTAATAATTGTAATTAACTATGTTAATATAATATCAATCTGATTAATAACTCCACCATTATATAATTATAATATGATATATAAAAAAATGTAATAATATTTGGCACAACAGCCCATGGCGGGCTTGGGCCTGCCAATGGAAGTAGTAATATAGGTATCTACATAAAAAAAATGTCATCGAGGCAGAGAGGTCAGGTAACTGGACTCTTCATCTTGACACCATTCAAAGAATGCTACCATTTTTTCATGCGGCAGGCCACATTTTCTATGTTAAGAGTGCAAACCTCTACTTGAATAAACCAACTGGAAACAACCATATTTTGAAAATATTGAAAAACAACTCGATTTTTGAAGGGCTGCAAATGTTAAAGAAATAGTGTTAGAAAGGTGATTTTTTTAAAAATAGTATAACATTTAGTCTACTTTATTAAATAATCGAATCTTTTTTCTATTAAACCACTCCTTTATGGAGAAAACTGGCTAAAACTGGAAAAAATTCCAATATTTTGCTGTTCTTTGGCGACAGCGGCGCTCCACCGAGGTCGAAAACTTAGGAATTTCATTAATGAACCTACACCCTACACCTATACAACATATCAAAAAATCAAAACTACCCGACCTTTTGCTAGGTAAAATGTTTAGTTTGACTTGGCTAGGTATCTCAATTAATTTACTTAACTTTACTTTTTTCTAAATATAAAGTTAAGCCCGTTGCCACGGCTTAGTGGCTCGAATGATTTAAAAGCCTAATACCACTCACACTCACCGATTAATCCATCACAGTTTCTCAAGAACGGCAATAGCTATTATAGAGCTGACATTTTGCTCGGAGGTTCCTTTTTATCCTCTAGGTTGGCATTATCATGATTCAATAGCTACTATCTTGATTCAAAAAGATAATATGCAGATCTTGATTAATATGTGGAATTCAACTAAATATCCAGAGCCAAGAATTAGAAGGGTTATAGAAATAAGTGAAGGAGAGAATTCTATGTTACCAAGAGTGTTCTTGCAAGGTGAAATTATTTTAATGCTTCTCAACGATAGTTTAAATAAAAAAAGCGAACACAGGAATCCAGCTAGTAGGGTATTAGGGTATAAAATTGTAAGATAAAGAAGAAAATAGAAGCTTTTTATTGTCAGAAAACATGTGATTTAATTAAAAGCGTGTAAAAAGATGAAGATACAATCTTCTCCATTATGAGTTATTTCTCATTAAATTCCTCGATAATTTCATTTATAGATTTATAGTAGCGCGTTTCCTATAGATAGAATATAAAATAAACAGGTCAAGTGTGTGCTAGTCAGCACACGGCGAGGGTCCGTAAGCCACACTGTATAGTGTTTAACTGTAAAGTGTATAAACAGTGTTTTTTTAAAATGCTAAAAAGCTTTACTTTGAACTATCCTAAGGGTCTGATATTCTCAAAACACACTCTGATAAAGTATTTTTTTGCCACTGAACCGGACTACAACCATATAAATACATCGAAAAGCCCATAATTATAAAAAAAAAACGTATTTTGTCAATAAAAAATAAAATAATATTTTTTTCGAAATTTCCAAAAAGTGGTATCTTTACTTTTGGTCGAAGAATGTTCAGGAATTTTTTCAGATTTTTTGCACTTCACATAAGCGAGATAGAGGGGGGTAAACGTTTCACACCCACTTCAAACTTGCCTACGCTCGCCCAAACAAAGTTATAACCAAAGAAGTATATATTTTTGTAATCAGCTCGACGTACCCTTTCATATGATACCCCTCACGGTGTCGAAAAAAAATGTTAACCCTTAATTTTTTTTACCCTAATTGTTTTGAAAAATATCTTTTTTAATTCGCTATATTTTTAAAATATGTGGGTAGGTACAAGAAACATACATGCCAAATTTCAAAGTGATTGGACAAAAGGTGTAGCCGTGAGAGCAGGCGACCGGACGGACGGACAGACACACGCAGGAAAATATTATATAAGGGTCCTTGGTTTTGCCTAAGGACCCTAAAAATGTTCCCTGATGATGTCTGAAACGCAGTCCTAACAAGGAAATTTTGAATTTGGAGAAATAAAAAATGTTCTTCAGAATGAACACAATTCTACTGTTGTGATTGGAATCAATAAAATATACGTCGATAACTTAGTCGATCATTTTTACCTCATTTTATTGCTATTATGTATTCATAAAAAAAGTATGCATTCTTTAAAGCTTGTTCTCTGATATTAGTTTATGTTCAAAAACACGTACAGTATATTTTACGTAGTTAAAAGGTTTGGCTAAGCAAAATTTACTGACCTAAATTCTTGTTTTAATATGTAACTACACAGGGAGGAAATAGATAAATGTATTGAAGCATCACTACATAACCCTTAGATAAAACTAGATCAGCATTATTTATAATTATCGAACCAAACCTATTTGAAACAAGTCTATTAAACAGAGATGACACCTTTAATAAGTATTAACGATTATTTGAATTGACGAACTGAAAACTAACCTTTAGGAAAAATTAACTACACTTATAATGTATCTAATATTTTAACTTTTATTCGTTTAACATTTGTAAATCTACTTATTCAGATTTAAAAAAATGCAATTTCTAATAAAAAATTATTTAAACTTTTGTAAGAGTAAAATAAATGGAACAAAACTTTGTAGCTAATTTTGTTAATTAAATGATAATGTTAAATTAATTAATTTAACTAACATCTTAATAAAATTTCTCGAGGAAAAAAACTTTGTAGTATATGTACTTTACTAGAATCATTATCCGTTTATACTTAGAGCTATCATTTTTTCGTTATTTGGCAAACCTTAACCATTAGGACGACATATTCTAAAAAATGTGACTCAGATTTTGAAGAAATATGGATGGTCTTTAAAAAGTAGCCCATAGATGGTCTATTTTAATAATAATTGGTGCATATTCAATATTAAAAAAAATCAATGACAATGGGTATCTACTTGAAATCGAATCAGGTCTAAACAATCACACTTACCATTCCCAGTGGTCACGTGGTCACATGTTTATTATGTTCTATGTTTTGTGGCTTAATTTATAGTAGTCTAACCACAATATTATATTATAGAATATTTAGTGGTTAGACAAATATAGATAAATTTAAAGTAAAACACCAACGTGTTTTTATATCAGTGTGTACTAATTATTAAATAAAACACAAACATATTAAGGGGATTGATTTAGTTTTTGTTATTTGTACCACTATATTTCAAAAATCGAAGGAACGAGTGTTTTTCTGATATCGTATTCTTATAAATTACTACCAATTTATTTTACGGGCGAAGCCGGGCAGACTAGCGGGTAAATATATATATAAACAACCCAAACTAAAATAACTCGAGCCATATATAATGCCTTACTTGAAATAAAGATCTGAAAGAAAATAAATTTATTAACTGAAATAACAAAATTAAACAAAAATAGGGCTCCTGGGCAATTAAATATAGGTGAGCAATTATGTCATACAAGGCGAAAGTATTTTGATGGCGCGAAAATTCGATTTTGATAGATTTGCACGTTTTTAAGTCCCCTGAATCCAAAATGAGGTTTATAAAAAATGTCTGTCTGTCGTTGGTGCAGACGCGTGGAGCCTAAACTTCTGGGCCAATTTTGACAAAATTTAGCCTACATGCCAAATTTTGTACAAAAACGACAATTGGGACAAGTGGCGGACAAATTGGTACAAAATCGAAAACATAATAGGGTCAATCCATACGAAATGGTCCAAAAATAAAATAGTTGGTTGCTCGACCATTTTAGAAAAAATTTATATTTTCCCTGTTGTTTCCCTCATATTTAAGATGTTCAAAACAATGCTTAAAAAAAATTTATCTTAAACCGTTTAGGTGTGGCGGCCATTTTTGATTTCCTTCGCACGCTAATTTTTGTGTTTGTGGGCATTTACGTCAACGCTCATATCTCATAAACTATTTGTCCTAGAAGGCTGAAACAAAAACCAAATTAAAGGTAATTTCCCAGTGTTTAAATTAGCATATGTCCATATTTCACCTAGTAATTTTTTTTCCATGAGAAAACTTCACCTGAAGTTTGATATCAAAATCAAGAAAATTTCACTTTTCGGAAATTTTTTTCTGAAGGAAGGAGTGATATATAAAGCTTGATATTTTTTATGTAAGTAGGCATATATCAGTAGCATTACCCAAAAAAATATCAATGTTAAAACTTGAATACTTTTATTTTTATAAATTTTTGAAAATTGAAATTTTTGAAAATTTGCTATTTTTGGGCCTCTATATCTCCGATGGGGCTGGTGATAAAATTCTAAAATTTGCACAACTTACAGGGCTCTTGTCTTAGGTCAACTGAAATAAAAAATCATTTTGTATATTTGGGTAGCAAAAAAGTTATGCAAGCTCAAAAATGAAGGAAAAAGCTATGTGATAAAGTCGTTTCTGCACGCTTTATGGCTGATCGACATTTGATTTTTTGATGTAAATTTGTTTTATTTCCATTATTAAATTGGTTTGACATAGCCTGGATTGGTTAAATTGAAATATATGTTTTTTAAAAAATTTTATAGCCCTGCTATTAAAAATCACTTTGATAAAAACATTGGAGATGTGTATATTAAACACATTCTTATCGTAATTATATTGTAACATTGAATAAAAATATGTAAATTCTTATCTTGTGCAACTGTAGGCCTATTTTACAATTTTTTTCAAAGTGATTATTAATAGCAATGCTAACTGAAGTCCAAAGTTTGGATAAAAAATTAACTGCAACTGACTGCGACTTGAAAATGTTTTCCAATGTTTTGCTATCTTCACCATCTGTTGATCCAAACTTTGGACTTCAGTTAGCATTGCTATTAATAATCACTTTGAAAAAAATTGTAAAATAGGCCTACAGTTGCACAAGATAAGAATTTACATATTTTTATTCAATGTTACAATATAATTACGATAAGAATGTGTTTAATATACACATCTCCAATGTTTTTATCAAAGTGATTTTTAATAGCAGGGCTATAAAATTTTTTAAAAAACATATATTTGAATTTAACCAATCCTGGCTATGTCAAACCAATTGAATAATGGAAATAAAACAAATTTACATCAAAAAATCAAATGTCGATCAGCCATAAAGCGTGCAGAAATGACTTTATCACGTAGCTTTTTCCTTCATTTTTGAGCTTGCATAACTTTTTTGCTACCCAAATATACAAAATGATTTTTTATTTCAGTTGACCTAATACAAGAGCCCTGTAAGTTGTGCAAATTTCAGAATTTTATCACCAGCCCCATCGGAGATATAGAGGCCCAAAAATGGCAAATTTTCAAAAATTTCAATTTTCAAAAATTTATAAAAATAAAAGTATTCAAGTTTTACCATTGATATTTTTTTGGGTAATGCTACTGATATATGCCTACTCACATAAAAAATATCAAGCTTTATATATCACTCCTTCCTTCAGAAAAAAATTTCCGAAAAGAGAAATTTTTTTGATTTTGATATCAAACTTCAGGTGAATTTTTTTCATGGAAAAAAAATTACTAGGTGAAATATGGACATAACCTAATTGAAACACTGGGAAATTACCTTTAATTTGGTTTTTGTTTCAGCCTTCTAGGACAAATAGTAAATGAGATATGAGCGTTGACGTAAATGCCCACAAACACAAAAATTAGCGTGCGAAGGAAATCAAAAATGGCCGCCACAACTAAACGGTTTAAGATAAATTTTTTTTAAGCATTGTTTTGAACACCTTAAATATGAGGGAAACAACAGGGAAAATATAAATTTTTTCTTAAATGGTCGAGCAACCACCTCTGGACCGGTCCATATGGATTGACCCATATAAATTTGTAGTCAGGGCGTCCTCTTTTATATAACATCCAACATAACGCATTCCCATTAAAAATTGAGGGACCCCTCGTTTTAGAGGGATGACTTTTTGGGGCTTCCCTAAAATTGTCCTGTGTTTATGTAATTACACATAAAATAACTGCAAAATTTCAAAGTTTGTTTTGGGTACTTTTGGAGCTACGGTGCATAACAGACATTCCCAGGAAATTATAAGGGTTCTCGGTTTTACCTACGGACCCTAAATAGACAAAGAAACTCAGTTTAATAAAACAAGCAGGATAAGGAGTGGTTTGCTGTCAGCACCAATTCCACTGACTCCTTTCTAGAAAGGTTGGAATTCTCCAATTCTTGCATAATTTACCGCTTTTAATTAGAACTACCAATTTTAAATTTTATAAAACAATTCTTAATAAAGAAAAAAAATCTTGAACAGAAAAAACTGACGCATATACATTAATAAAAGTAAAAACTTAAATTTTAAACCACGATATTTTTTTAAATTAAAAAAAGGAGATAATAGAAGGAATTTGTTAACCTAAATTCTCGTAAAACCAAGGTGCACTTTAGTATTGTTTTAAAAGTAATTAGAGTGAATTGTACAAAAAATTACGGACACGAAATCTGTTTTAAAAATAAGCATTATACACACACATAGTAACAAACTATAATATAATATAACATATTATACATATAAAACGTTTTCTATCTACAAAGCCAGCTATAATAATTTGAATGGAAATATAAAGAACATAACGCGGATACGCTTAAATTATATCCTAGAATGATAGTTTGAGAATTATTTATTACAATAATTTATTTTAGTAAAATAAAGGTACATTATTATAAAGTCTAAACAATTGCATACTCTAGTCACTGGCAGAATTACGAATATTCCGCTAGAGATTATATTCTATGCTAATATTCATTTCTATGCTACATTGATTAAATTTTAAAAACCCGTGGCACCATTGTTTAAATTAGCGTTCTTATATATAGAGTATAGCTGGATACCCATGCTTCGCTACGGAGTGTTATTTTAATTTGATAAGTTTATGAACTACCGTCGAGAAACATTTAAATTATTTTACTATGCGAGAATATCAAGATTCTATCCCTCCCACTTATTTCCTTCTCCTCTCCCTAAATTTACCCCCCTCCTAAATGAAAATATGACAAAACTGTACATAACAATTACTGTACTCATAAAGAGCTTTTCAACGAAATGAATCATGAAGGGTATTCATTAGTTTGACCCCGTATTCATTACTTGTACC